>JARFIW010001132.1:0-600000 GCA_036346225.1 Platerodrilus igneus
CCCCAAACTCTAATCCGCTTAGTTGTGTTGATGAACTAGATAATATATTATCTTATTTATCACCAATGATGGATAATATAATATGTTTAAGTGATGTCAATGTGAATCTTTTCAATTTAAGTAATATTATCACACACTGCATTGATTCTTATGGATTCATCCAAGTAATAAACGAACCTACGTGCATAGTAAATAACAGCAGTACTGTTTATTGATTCCATATATTTATCAAGTGATGAATTATTTGTTCGTGCAGGTACTATTGATGCTGATATTGTTTCGGATCACAGAGAAAATTAGAGATTGTGTTAAGGATAAGATAAAAGTCATAATTAACAATACCTCTATTCCATTAGTTAGTTCTTCAAGAAATTTCTGTTTAATACTTGACGATGATCTATGCTTTAAGTCACATGTTGCAAGGTTAATAAAAAGGTCGTATATAGCACTTAAACAACTATATGCTTGTCGGTCTATACTAACCTTACAATTGAAAAAGCTGTTGTCGGAAGCTAGTTTTGTCATTATTTAACTATTGTGATTTTATATATGGTCCAAACGTTAATAGCACTTCTATAACACAAATACAAAGAATTCAAAATACTTGTTGTCGTTTAGTTTTTGGACTAAAAAAATTTGATCATGTATCGCATAAGATAAAAGAGTTGCACTGGTTAAATATGGATAACTGCAGGAAACATCATTTGTTATGTTTTGTTCATAAAATAATTATAAATGACTTCAGAGGATATTGCTAAAATATTAATGGCACGCTCCAAAGTGCATTGCATCAATATTAGACACACTAAAACTTTAACAATTCCCAAGCAACTGACTGCTATGTTTCAGAGAAGATTCATCTATAATGCTGTTTCTACTTATAATGCAATTCCAGATGGATATAAAAATCTTTTTTACTTTTACTGCATTCAAGGTTCAAATCAGGGCGCATACTTTGGATAAGTAGTAACATTGCCTAATTGTATATTTTTCAATTATTGTGTAATTATTCATTTGCTTCACTCATTTTCCTTGTAGAGATATGTAGTGGTTTATGCAGGTTAAGTGTAAGATAGTCTATGACTAAACTTTGCCTGTATGGACCTACAAACATGCCTTATATACTAATATTTAATGTAATATTAACAACAATAAAGTCAATTTCAATTCGAAAGCTGTTCGTATATTTATTACTAAACGTTTATCTATTGACCTTAAAATGTGGGTTTTAAAAATATTATTTACAAATGCCTGTTATTCACTTCTTTTCACCAATAGTTTTATATCATTTACATTGCTACCTATTGTGTAAAACAGTGTTTCTTTTAAGTTTTTGGTTGGTAACGACTTACTGTTCAAAAATACCTACATACACATTGTAAATGTTACAACAATTGAACCTATTATTAATTTCTTAGTTATTCATTAAAAATAAAACATTTGTAATAATTTTGTTTTAATAAAGCACACTTTACAGGTAACAACTCAAAGTTTTTTTGTATTGGAAATAAATTTGTTTATTATAATCATTTTTTGCCGGCAGCACAATTTGAGAAAATGTCATTATCACATCTATTTGACGTTACATGTGAACTATGTATAACCAAAAAATGACGAAAGTCTGCTACGTGGGGGTAAAGAATGGGAACACTAATAAGTTGCCTATATATTTAAAGCTGATTTTGAGACTTTTCAAATTGAAAATATAATTACCATTGCAGACCCCTGGTGAAGATACACAAGACAATGAACGTCCCCAAAGTGAAGTGTAAAATAATGTAGGAAAAATTATCATTTTTTGAGAACGTCCTCCCCCAGATCGTTCAAATTTGAAACCCATTTTGCCGAGTACCAAACTCGCAACCTAATTTGTAACAAAATGTATCCTATTTCCCTGCAATGGTTCCACTAACATATTTTAATAAACATTACTCTTGCTAAAATGATGCAATATTTTGCTTATATTGAATATTGTAGAGTATCTAGTTACATTTTGGGATATGGCACACTACCCTTTTTTTTAAAAACTATTACAACATAGTATAAGCTTCACAAAGTAACACTTCTGTAATAATTTACTTATCGCTTGTAAATATAGACATGAAAGTTTACAAACAACCATGGATGTTGAGGTTATGTCTTTTTTGGCTTCATAAATATTCGCAATTAATCCAATCATTATTATATTACACTTATCAAAAGGTAATTCACCATATATTATTAGTTTACTTCATTTCAATGCGACAAAAGCAAAGTCCAAAATAATTCAATTTAAAATATTCTGGTTTTAAACCTTATCTACACATCATTAACAGTGTCATCTTCAGAGGAAGTCGTGAACAATTTCTATTAAAATGGCGTACAAATAATGTAATAATTCAATAAAATCCATTCAGTAAACTACGACTATCATGATCAATATTTTTGAAATTTTTTTTAACAGAACGATTATATATGTATTCTGCTATCCAACGAATGCTTTTTTTTATATACAAATTGATTCTGTTAGATGTAGTAACTAAAATAAAGTAAGTGAATTTTAACATTACTTTTAACAGCTATTTCCTGCTTATTACTGCACTTTAGAAAAAAAAAGCAAACCTTCGTTAGAAAGTACAAAGTTTTGTAAGTCTAATGGTGAAGTTACATTTTGCATATCTTCAATCCAACAAAAGTTATTTACCAAACAGAATAACCTGTTTTTGATGGATTTTAGGCAGCCAACCATACATCCGATCGCGCCCTTAAACTAACGTAAGAGAACGAACAGTTATGAAAATTTGTTTTTAAGGTTTGCCCTCTACTTCCTAAACGTGAACCAAACATGCTTTATGCACCCAAACAAAAAATAACGCTAGTCTGTTCTGAAAAGAACAATTTTAAATGCAAGCAAGAATAACACAAAATGCGGGACAAAACTACGTAAGAGGTTAATGACATGAAATAAGAATGCCAACGAAAATCTAACATAACCAATACAAGTAATATTAGTTGTCAACAAACGTCTCAAATTAAGGCGACAACATTGCAAAATTTACAAACCGAGAAGGAAACTTTTTTCTGGAGTTAGAAAGACAAGAATATCATTTGTAGTTGATATGGCGTGACGTCATTTGGAACGAAGTCGGTTTAGAAATTGCGAGAACTATATACTTCGTTTCACGAGAGAATAAGGCGATAAAAAGCATAGGGACTAAAAATCCTCAATTTCATTGGTTAAAACGTGAGACAGATTTACACTGCTTAAATTTATGATTTTTGGGTTCAAACTGTGACAAAAATACCACAGACGGATAATCAATTATTTTAACTTTCCTTAAATTTTAATTTTCCATTAATATTGTTAAAGATAATTTGTTATTAAACTAATAAAGTAGAAGTTGGTAGAAGGAGAATAACAAAATTCTTCATTGATCAGATAAAAAGGTCTACCAATGTGACGCTTTGTAGTATCGAGTAACGGTATAACGTTTATTAATTTTCACGAAACAACTAATTTATATACACTTTTTGTTGCAAATCATAAAAAAAAGATCATCAGTGACATGTTTACGACGCAGATCTTTGTATTATACGAAATATAGCATGAGCTTTCTAGTAACTTCTGATTTATTATGTTAATCTGTTATAAGAAATTAGCTTAAATGCGAAATTAAACTTTCTTTAAAACAATTAATTATTCTTTTAAGAAATATTTTAACTGCAAATTTTATGTTTATGGAAGTAACACCAACAAATGTTCTTTTATTATTTAAAATGTGCCATTTTTTCTATTTTATCATACCGCAGGTCTTGTTTTGGCATGTAAAGTTCTTAACAAATTTTACTAATTAGTTGCTTAAAATAGCCTGACATTTTTTCAAACAGACAAAGATAACATTTATTTTTTTATCCAAAATATATGTTGCCGTGAAAACTATGAACATCAAAAGTCAAATTCAAATTAATGCATATGTACTTACAAGCAGTTATAATTTCATACATTAACGTAAATTTTTCATTTGACGTTTAATGCTCATCGCATTTATATGGCAACTACAATTTTGGATACAAAGAGTGAACCCTGTCATTTAATTTATTTGATAAAATGTGAGGATATATTGAGTAACTAATGGATAAGATTTGTTAAGAATAAAATACCCAATAACTTCTATTTGAAACGTTTTCTCCAAAACTTAAGGTATATGAACCGCAATTGAAAACAACATGATAAAATCCGAAATACATACGGTATAAAATAGTTAGTTAAGGCCACTTGCACCGTATTTGCTTTAAACGATGTTTAACTAATCTAGGTTTAATTTTAACCTACGATTAAGCTGTGATTGGTTTGCATGGTACTAGATTTATCTTCAGTTAACTAAACGAGGTTTAAGACACCAGCAACATTTGTCAACATAGTAAAGTCACTAGGTTGCTAGGCAACTTCATTTATATTATCAAATACGATTTTGAGGTTAGGTTAGATTTTTATATATTACTTTATTTATATACGGAGCAATTGAAGTGGAGGTAGACGTTATTCAAAATTGATCCGAAACTTCAAATTTTATTAACGATGAAAAAATGTTTATTATCTGTACTTGCGCCAAGTACAAAGACGTCTAGAAAATAAAAACTCCGATTAGGTTACCTCAAGAGAAAAAGTTGCAAGACGGCATTTACAGAGGAGCTGAATATTTAAAAGGTTTTTAAAAATTAAAAAATTAAGTACGGAAAGTCGCTGCTGCTGTACAATATTATATCAATTTATCAATAGCAATTATTAAAGTAAGAAAACGAAAAGTAAGGTTTTTAAATATGAAACTAGACTTTAAACTAGGTTTAAATTATTAAACCCCCAAAATTGACAGTTTAATTTAATCTCGGATTAGATGGATTGAATCTCAGTTTACAGAACGGTGCAAAGCAGTTTTTGACTTTATCGGAGTTTAGCATTAAACGTTTAAGATGTACGGTGCAAGTGGCCCTTAGAGCTTTATGTACATACTATTTTGACTTTTGCAAACACTTTTAGTAATGTAAATGATTTACCAAATATCCGTTCTAACCAATTCATTTCTATTTTAGTTTATTCTTTTCTGCAATATTTTATTCTATGAATTTCTAAGGTTATGTATATATTTTTTCTCTATTATCCCTTTAAATTTGATTAAATTTTTCTGTCTGTGTACTATATCAGAAAACACATACAAATGTATATATTATCTGTACTACATTTCATTTGTAAAGTTGCTACCTATACATACTTCCTTGTTTTGTATCACTACTTCCAGCTTTGAATATGTACATCCATATTGTTGGAAAACTGTTCCCAGAACACTAGTATTATTTCTTCATCAAAGTAAACCCCTACAGTACTGTACAGGTGTGTATTATGCTGATGAAATATAACAGTGAATAATAAGAAATAAATTTTAGTAATTAAAGACGAAGTGGCGAACTCATTTAAAAATATCAAACGAAACTAATCAAAAGCTAATGGCAAACAATTAGTGTGTGACACATGTCGAACCGATTAGTAAAACCGCAACTATATAACAGACCCTATAAAACTTGACATTGGTCAAAGCAGTGTATGAAGCATCATCAAATAAATTGATAGGTCAGGTACTGTAACGCCTATTAAAGCAAAAAGACGCCCAATAATCTATACAAACTTGACGAAATGGATATTTTAGTAATTCGAAGATATATTCACTCCTACTTTCGTGATGAGTTGCCCACTGTTTAAAAGGTGCTACGCAAAATTACTAATGATGATTCGTTATCAAACCTCAGTAACTCATTTATTATCGAATTCTGCGAAAAATTAGGTTTAAGTATGATATAAGAACAAGAAATCCGTATTTAATTAATAAGCTAGTAATTTTTTTTTTTAGAAGAAACTATCTAACATTATTTTGACGAAACTTAGGTGAATGTAGGACACGTTACAAATAAGTTTAGCATGATACCATGGTTAAAATTGCTAAGCAAGCAGCTATTGAGGGTTTGTAAACAAGCATAAAAAATCCCTTAGAAAAAAGGCAGAAGGTTAATCGTATCTCACATTGGTACTGAAAGGATTTGTAGATCCGGGATTTTTACTTTTTGAATTGAAAAAACGACTGTGTTAAATTTGTTTCATTTCATGATTCCATTAAATGAAGTTTTGGGGACTACCATAAAGACAGAAACGGTGAAGTTTTTAAGCAATGGCTTCAAAAATTTTTGCCAACGTTAGAAGTTCATTGAGCAATAGTAATGGATAATGCACCTTATCATACTGTAAAGTCAGAGAAAATCCCTATACAATGCTGCAAAAAGGCAGATATTATGGATTGGCTTGTAAATAAAGTAATTAAAATTGAAGATTGTTATCTAAAGCTTCAGTTATTATAATTGGTTAAGTAGTACTGCATTTCGCATTCCACAACATATGTTATTGATGTATTGGTGAAAATAAAGGATGAATAGTGCTGCGACTACATTCCTACCACAGCAGTTTTAATCTTATGGAATTAATATGGGCTAACGAAAATCATTATGTTGCTGCACATAACACTGCATTCAAATTAAACGATGTAAAAACTTTGTGTCAAAATGGCATCATCATCATTAATAGGTGTTTGGAAAGAAAGAAACGTCGATTTGGAATTTGGCATTGTAGAAGCTGTGGTTGAAGAAATAGTGATGAGTGAATTTGGATACAGGTAGCGATACTAGTGATAATGATATGAATAAAATCCCAAAGAGAGTATTCTCGTGTAAAATAATATATATTGTGATCTTTATAAAATTACAGCAGAGCTGCTTTAGCCATTGTGCCATGTCAACTTAATATATATAATCCATCAAACTATTACATTAGATATAGGACATTTTACTTATAAAACTAATCCAATAAAATTGGATAACATCTTGTCTGCGTCTTGATGAAGTCGAAAAGGTCCTTTTCGACTTCATCAATTATTAAATAGTCTTTATTGATGTGATATTAGTTTTATAAGTAAAATGTCCTATATCTGATGTAATAGTTTGATGGATTATATATATTTTTAAGTTGACATGGCACCGAAGATGACTAACGCCAAAAGCGCTCTGCTGTGATTTTTATAAAGATTTTTTAAATATATTATTTTACACGAGAATACTCTCTTTGGGATTTTATTGAAAAGTTCGTGTACACTGCCAAGAATTAAGTCTTCATAATGATATGAGTCTGTTATATATATATTTATCCACTAATACCTTCTTCAATTTTTGAATTTTATTATAAAGTTTAATCGCATTCTTCATGATTTTATACATAGACATGTCCTCATGCAATTTGAGTACTTGCTATAAATGTAGTGAACATTTATGAAATTAACGAAGCATTGTATTTTAAAAACGTTTTATGTATAGTTACTATTAAAATTGTTTTTATAAATTGTTATCTTTTGTTTGGTTATGTTAAAATTTACTTACATAACGTTATGTATCTATTTTAAAGTTCCCTCATGATATTCTAGTGGTGCAAATGGCTCTCAGTATCACCTACCCTCTATTTTATTCTCTCGTGGAACGGATTATAGAAGTGTTAAAAAGCTTACTGTTGATGGCAAATGATAATACTAATAATTATAAAAATATAAAATTTTGCTAAGTATGATTTCTTTATTGAGTAAATAGTTCTTCACGCTGGGTGTGAAGAGGGATTCATTCTTAATGACAAACTCGTATTTGCTTCAAAAACCACGGAGGGTGACTACCATGGCAAAATAAATCAGATAACTTTTTACATTGGTTTGAATATTAGTTTTTAATAAATCTAAGCAAACCATCGACTATCGTAATAGACAATGCTAGATACCATAGAATGCAAAACAATAAGGCACCAACGGATTCCTGGAAAAAAGCTGATATTCAAAAGTGGCTACAAGAGAATAATATTTGTTACGATATCACAATGCTAAAATGTAAATTAATAATATTACTGAAACAGTAAACTATATCATTATATGCAGCCTTTTTCTTATTGTTTGTATTTCAAGGAATAAACCTAAAGTTACATATGCAGGTAATCAAATGGCTAAACGTTACAGTCATACGGTTTGGGACTTCCATCATACCACAGTATTTTTAATCCCATACACATTTGGGGTATAGCAAAAAGTTATTATAGGGATCACGTTGGATACAGTGGTACCTCAGTTGAAAAGTCACTAGCTATGTGGAAGGAAGCTCTTGCGACTGTAACACCTGATGTGTGGCAAGCACAATTTACCATATAAAAAAAGATATACAACTATGGTGGGATAGGGAAGTAGCATTTGGTTATGAAGATGCACTACCGTTGATTATCAATGTAGATAGTGAAGAGGGCGACGACTATCTGTGGAATGATGAAACATACTTTAAAATTGCTCTACAGCTTTGGCACGATATAAATATACATATTTGTTGTATTAATGAATTAAATACATTTTTGAATATTACTTAACTTTGGTATCGTTGTTTTACGTGAAGCATGGAAAACATTTGAAATGTATTGATTAAATTAATATCTTCATCCTAAAGGCTTTGTTACAAATTTAAAAGTTGTATCTAAGAAGTCAGTTTGACTAAAATTCAAACTTTGTGTATATTTTAAATGGAACGCATTTACATACCAGTTAAAGTTAATAAACTATTTATAAATATTTTGTACGTATTCAAAACCATCAATAGTTTATGAGGTACCGTAAATATTAAGAACCTCAGTTTTTAGTAATACTACACTAAATTTGTGTGCCATGCTCCTCATTATGTTCTCCTAAATTGTATGATGTAAGATGAAGTATAACTAGGGTATCAAGAAGTTTAATAATAATGTTTTGTATATAAATATACCGTCAAAACATTTTATTTTGATATTTGGAATGCGTCATTGTTGGCAGAAGTACCACTGTCTGCATTCCTAGAGTATGTACACTTAATACAACTTTTATCTACAGAATTAAAACTATACATATAACATTGGCAATGCAGAATTATATCAAGTTGTGACGTCATCCTAAAGTTATAGCAAATATATATATATATATATATATATATATATATATATATATATATATATATATATATATACACACTCAAATCTTTTATTTTTAAATATCTAATGTAGAAATTGCAGATGGTTGCCAAATCGAAATAAGTCCTCCAAAAGAACAAGCTGTTGATTATTATAACTACTAAGGTTGGTATTCAATTGTTCTATTAGCTGCTGCAGATTGTAGGTATCTTTTCATATAGCTTAAAAATAACAACTACCAGTTAATCAATTTTTTTAGATGCAACTTCATGTATATGAATATTGGATCACCCGGGGGAAATAATAATGCGTACATTTTTCAAGGTTCAGCACTAAAAGAAGAACATTTTCACAATTCATTTTATCTCAATGCTCACACTATACAACATACCTCTGTACCAGTTTTATTAATTGGTGATTCTGCTTTTCCATTATCTTAGTATTTAATGAAACCTTATCCATATAGTACTAATCAATCTGTATGCAAAAAACATTTAACTACTTACTATCCAAATGCCGATTAGTAGTTGAAATTGCTTTTGGACAGTTAAAAGAACGATTTAGAAAACTTGCAAAAGGGTTAGAAGCAAAAGGCGTAAATGCTCCAATACTTATTAAACCATACTGTACTCCTTACAATTTTTGCAATGCAAACAAAAATGAGGTTTTTGATATTTGGTTAGCAATTGGGAAAATAAACAGATGAAAACAACCAACCTGCGCAACAACAGTAGAAAATAATCTGTCGTTTGATCTTTTTAAATCTTTTAAGAGTTCCATATCTATATCATTCTAGATTTTACGCATTAATACTTTTTTGTTCTTATAGCTGCTGGAAATGTTGGAGATGGTAGCGTTACCAACGATGATGATGTACTTGCCGGAGTATGACATGACCCTTGTTCACCAGCGTGTTAATAAAGGACTGTATTATTTAATATATAATTTTTAGATAAATAAATTATGAAACTCTTTTAATAACACTTATTTCATCATTGCTTGCTCCTTTTTCTTCTGGGTCAGCTTTGACATATAATAATTAATTATCTACAAATACTGTTATAAATAATAACTACTTTTGTACATCTTACCTTCAGCTGAACCGTTTCTGTTTTCGCAGATCTTCCAGCTTTGTAATCAAATATCTAACAAAGCTAACTCCAAGTTTAAAACACCACTTGATTCTCAATTTTTTACTCACTTTCGTTATAAAATGAAATTATATATGGCAACCTCAAAACCAAGCATACAGAGTACATCAGACGGTCAACTTTATAGGAACATTTGTCTAAACACTTAAAATTCTATCGCACTTTATTGATTATTTTGTGTATCTCGTTTTCTTTGTCGGAAAAGTGTAAATCAATGGTCAGAATAAACATGACAGTGCATATGACAACAACCGAGAGCCTACCCAATATTATTTGACCGTTTTGTTTCCAGTTTTGTAATTTTGTGCTTTTTTTGTTTTGGAAATTGCTGTAAATTATTTTTGTTACTAGTAGTTTAGACATTTTAATGGTATTTTGTATTAGTTTTCAAGTTTATTACCATTTTTGTGTAATGCTACTCAGAATCATAATAGATATTAAGCTTCATCTTTAAAGATTATCCTATATTTATCTTTATCTTGGTAAGTATTTATATTTTGTAATACTTAATACTGTAGCAAATCGTGTAATGAGATTTCATATGCTTATGTATGCAAATGTGCTCATTATACAATCGAAGCCACGATTAACTTAAGATTCTGGATGGTATTTATTTTTAAGCGGAACTTTGTTGCAGTTAGTTGTTATCGTAAACATAATGGTTTACTGCTTAGTTTGCGACAATGCTTCTCCTGAAGTTAATCGTATGTACAACTTTCTCAGGAATCTTGAAAAGCAAGTAAATATTTATGGTTCCGGGTTGGGACCGTGTTATTTTATAACCTAAGGTCGACGTTTCGCCCACTTTTGTAAGAGGCTTCATCAGGACAAAAGAAATATAAATAATGCAACTGCTAGCTACAGTGATGCCAGAATGTGTTCCTATAGAAGAAATAATATAAATAATAAAATGGTTGAAATACAAAGTAACTACTTTACAATATTCAATTATCCTGAAAGGCTTTTCCTCTTGCCATAGTTATGGGGTTCCAAACCGTCTTGTTTCAGTAATCCCTAAAATCCAACCTACGCTTAACCTCTATTGGCATTAAGTAATTGCAGAATAAATACAAATATACTTAAAAAACTCTAATCTCTTAACCGCAAACTGGTCAGGTATTACTAAAAGATCCTAACTCAACATTAAATCAAATCCATCGATAATACTATTGTTCCAATTTTCCAGTTTCTCGTATTGAATTACACGACATTCTAAATCCCATTGTCTGAAAATGCTCTTAATAACAAACACAGAAAACAGTTAAATACCATCCTTTCTCCTTTTATCATTTGATTGTCCATTCAACATACTAACGTTTATGCTTTAAGTAACACTAATTACACCAATAAAACTTACATTTAAAATCAATATACACTGATTCCATTGCTAATTTAGTCCAATAAGATAATTACTTCCAAGATTTGTAAATACAGAAATACAAACATTTAAAACATTTAAAATTCATGTGTACATAATTCTAAATTAATAACATAAAAGATCATTCTACTCATTGTAGAAAATTTAAAGGTGTCCAGCAACATCAATCTTTCTTGCAACAACTACTTGGGTTAGCCAACAAACATCAGCTTCCTTAATACAACATGCCACAAAACACAAATCATCGAAGGGGTAAACTCTCCAGGTTCCTGATTCCTTTTTAACGGGTCATAATGATGTTAATTCCATGAACTCGTGAATTGAAACATAGCCAGCATAGTTCAAAAAAGTAAATCGTACACTTTTTCCCTAGAGTTTCTTTCAAACTTTTAATCTCTCCTCGTGGTATAGTCTTCCTATTGAACTTGTATTGGAACAGATGAATGATGCACGACTCCCTATGGTTTGATATGTGCTTAATTTTTTCTTATATAACTAGGTTGACACATTGTAACATTATATTTTATAGTGATGTTTGGTTCATAACCTAATATCTGTAGATTTCATTAAATCATCGGCTCTTTCTTTGTATTCATCTACATTTTAATAACCTTATTTATATCTTGTCTTGCTATGTTGTAAACTATAGCTGTACTTGTTTCAGTATATTATTACATAGAATTATTTCTTATGAGCGCTATACAAAAACTTTCTTAATTTAATTTTATGCGAAAAATGTGTAACAATAAAATATTTTCCTTTTTTTGCAGTTTTGACATAATTTATGGACTTGAGTTACGTTCAAATATGTACTACACAGAAATAAAACTATGTAGATTAAGTTTATGGCCTAAATTCCCTTTTATAAAACTAAAAATTTATTGGAATGTCATGCTTAACAACACATATTCAAGAAATCAAAATATATAGGATACATAAATATTTATTTTGTCCAGTTTCAATTAATTTTCTTTTCCAACTGATTTCTATTTCATATAACGCCAACACGTTGCATACTATAAAAAACTATTATAATGAAAAGTGTTATACAAATCACTACATTTTATAGTAATGTTGTAGTTTTATATTTATTTGGAAGTCATATTAACATGATGCTGGCTGCAATCACAATGTATTTTTAAGTTTGAACATTTAAGATAACTTACAATGGTCATAAGTACAAAAGAGTTATGTGTCTTTGAGATTCACAATTTGAGACTGCTGCTGAATATAACATCATCATTGCAATTACAATAAGTTGCTGATAAAATTACATATATTTCTTTAAAATAAGTATAGAATAATCTCATCACCCGATACTGCACAAAACTAAAAATCTATCAATAATAATATTTAACATATTAAACAACATACCATGTTTGCAAATGCAGACATGACAGGGACCTAACTGAATTTCACAAACAAAAAACTTCAGAGTTGGAAATTTGCTACTGATGTTCCTCACTTTGAATTTTGAGATTAACAATACCCCTCTTTATGAAATGTATTAAATTATATAAAGTCAGTTAATAAAAACATGTTTAAGGTTTGAAAAAGTTTTGGGTTGAAATTTTATTTTTGGAGGACCTTTCAACAAAAATTTTTCTTTAATAAAAATTTCTTTTACCATTTTAAGACACAACAATCTCGGCAGTCTAAAAGGGTTTGCCTCTTGAAAAATCAATCAAATTACTTTTTTATTTCTATATAATATCTGTTCTGTATTAATGGGTAATAAGTAATTTAAATTAATAGTAAACTTACAACCCGCTTAAGAGTTAAAAGATTGAAAAAGCATTCGTATCAGTATAAAAAATTGATAACTAAATGACTCAAATTAAAATATGAATGTGAATGAATTCGAGATAATGCTACAATTGGTTTGCAGTATATAAAATCAATAAATTACAACTCCGAACTTGCAGATAACTAAAATATTCAATCAGCTCAAAGGACCTAAAAGGTACATGTGTTGTAATTGACTTCGATGGCCACACTTGGTGAGAAAGTGCGCTTAATTAAGGATAATTGCATAACATTGTCACCCTCGATTGAGTAACACATTTGATCATCAAAACTGAACAGAAAACATTTTCAGATATGCATGTCTCACAAACACCTGAATAATTATCTATTCTGTCAATCGTAGATGCTATTGCAGAAACACAGGCCATAACAAATATGCTGTTATGTAGAAAAAAAATTTGATTTTGTATAATGGATTTTTTGTTGTCCCTTTAATTATACTGTTATGGCATTAAAGTTATTTTTCTAAATATATATTTTTAATTTGAACTTTTAAAAAAAGCACAGCCATCTTAAAAATTTGGCTGGTATCTCAAAAGTTCAACAATGGCCTTAACAACCATCATGAAAATTCCATAAAATTAGAACAAAATTTGCAAATTAAAAAAATTCATAATTCACTAAATAGCAAACAAATATATTTAAAAAAATGTCAATTATAAGATCAAAGCAACTGATTATGTTTACTAGCAATAGCAATAAATAATTAAATAAAATCATACAATACATACCTAAATTAAAAAAATATATAAATTAGCAGAAACCTATACATAAGTAAGATATTAAGTCAGTGCAGCGTTCTGTTTCAAGTCGATGATTTCAACAACTGCATCACGAATTTTACTTTTCTCAAGTCCAATTGCTTGGATCTTCTCCATTTGTTGTGTTACAAATGCAAGTCTACTTTTCAAATATTCTTTTGCACCAGCAGCTTCAGTTTCAACATGATGTCCTGTTCCAATATCCACAAGGACAAGATTAGGGTCTGCTAATTTATCAGGCATGTACATCTAAAGATATATTAAGGTATATAATTATAAAAACTTTCTATACGAAAAACATAAAAAAAGATTCAATCAAAAACTAAAACTGTACTAACTGATAAATAAAACATTTAAATACGTAAATATATAACCCTGTAAGGCGATAAAGCACTTTTACATTCAATGCTAATGTTAATAATAAACAATTGTTAAATAGGTTTTTTAGTAAAAATATAGTACAACAAAATTCAATGCCTGCAGCTTTGTCTATACAATACGCAAGCTCTGTTATTTATATTAAATAAAAAATTCTGTCTTGGCAAGTTAGGATAGTGTTCATATAAATAAATCTTGACAGGTAGCAATTAAAAACACAGCTAATCCTGTATATTGCGTCTTAACACTTTAGAATTTTAAGAATACACAATACCACAATAGCAGAACTGGATCGATCCATTCCAAGTGATCCAGAAAAAATTGATTGCTTGACCATCACATAAAAAAATCCATATTTTGTAGGTGTATATTCCCTTATGTTTTGGAATTTTTTTAAATGCTGGCCATTTCTGTTTCATACCGTACACTGTTTTTTGTATATGCAAGCATTTAGTTTTCTAAATTACTTAGCACTGAATTATCATAGGCTTTTAAAATAAAGTGTATTGTATTTCGCACATCCTGACCTAAAAATCAAAGTCATATTTACATGCCTAGTATGTTTTTGTTTATGTAATCTTTAGAATCAAGTTATTGCACACGAATGATCAAATTCAATTTTCGTAGAGTAATTTATCAAAGAAGGAACGGTTTCTCAGCATCAATTTTTTATGAGCTTTTATATTTAAGAGAATAGTTACTTTATATGAAATATCAATGGTGCAAAGCTTACTATCCAAAAATTATACGTACTTAAAAATCGATTTTTTTACTTTTTGCAATTTTTAAGTTGCAATATCTCTGTTGGGGACCAGCTAAAAATCTGAAAATTTCACATAGTAAAGGTCTCTATGGAATCAAACTTTGTTGTAAATTTCAAGGTAGAGATTCAACTCGAAATGAATTTTAAATTAGTGTGAATTTGAACAAAAAATGCTAATTCCCACATCCGGGACAAATGAGCACAAAAAACTATTCTACTATTTCTAAGGCAAGTTTCAACCAAGAAAACCACATTTCATGAAAAAAAAATGAAGTACCTTATTATAAATAAGCATTATTTATTTATTTGTTATGAGTCCCAATTCTTTCAGATAGATTTTTTAGATGCTTGCTGTTGTATTTCTTCTGGCCATCAATATTTTCCCCAATTTACCCTGTGCTCTTAATGTGTACAATTGTGTTGAAACTAAATTTGTAATCTCACCTTGCGGCAAGTGAGTGGCTAACTACAAAATCCTTTTCCTAAAACAAGTCATTGAAGAAAATAGTCTTCTGATGTAGCTAGAGGTCTATTCTTGGACAGGATAATGAGAGGTGGTCATGGGTTTTAAAAAAACTATACTCTGTACAACACTAAAAAAATTAAAATTAAAGCAATACTAAAATGGACGCCACCAAGTCCTAGGCTCATAAAAAACAAGAAATACTCTAAGGAAGAACTTGAAAACCCTCAAAAAAAAATATCGCATTCGCTGTATAAACACGATTATCAAAAAGGAGTGCATAGCATCTGTAATAAAACAATATAGTTAGGGCACAGAAAGGACAGAAGAAGCGTGCTCTTATAACCTTACTATTACAAAAAGAAACAACATATAAAATCACTTTCTATAATAAAATATATCTATTATCAAACCACACTATTGGAGCTATTTGAGGATCACTGTAAGACAATACTACAACAAGAGCTTTTCATTTTTAGACTCCTACTAATATAAAAACCAAACCTGATAGGAAACACTGTAAAAATGAGTATCAATATAGATCAAATTTACCTAATTGGCAACAGTTTCCAAAGCTTCAGGCTCAACATAAAATATTGTTCGGATGGTACTAAACATAGTCGCTGTTAACCAAGGCTTAATGCAAATACGGCATAGCTCAGAAAAGTGGTCGTACATAATAAGGATCGCCAAACAGAAAGTAAGCATCAACCTTCCTGGCCTGGTAAAACAGCAAGATCACTCAAAAAAATTAACCAAGGTCAATAACTGAAACGTAGTTTATGAGAAACACTAATATTGCACTGGTTTTATTAATAAAGAAAACACTGAAGCAAATAACCCATTTACAGTATATAATAAAATGAATGTTTAGAGTCGTTATATACAAAGAAGAATAATATCTTTGAAATTCAAGATGTGCCTTAAATAATGAAACAGTATAATTATAAGCAAGTGCAATCGCGTATGGTACCAATCGCATTTGGATACATCACAACAATCGACCTAATAAATATTATTTTAATTAATTAATTATTAACTGTAAATTTTCGGAAGTAAAAATACTAAATTTCACACATAACTATTTTATGAAAATAAGCAAGGACTTAGCACATTCAGTGCACTAAGCGTATAGTTGTAAATATTATCAATTAATATCCAAAACATTAAAGATTAAATTGAATAATGCAAAAATTGTAATTTAAAGTCACTTATATGAATATACTGGAGGTCGTTGCTAATCAAAGACAGCGATATCAACTACCTTCTTTAAAACCCAACCCTAAAATATTGTAACAGGGACAGGAATTACTAACATTAATTTCACGAAAAGTGTTTATACCTGGATAGTCAGGGTTCGTTGCTTAAGTATAATGTAGCTATTACATAGCAATCAATCCCATAAATCACTACTATTAAAGCATCAACTGTAAAAAATCTCTAAAATAGAATACCCAACGTTCATCTCAATACATAAATTATTGCATTTAGATGCTGGCCAGGCCAATAGCATAACACAAAATAAACTCCTTTAATACGGAAAACGTCTATTTACACAACTTGTTTATCAAACAACCAAACCACATTCAAAATGCATGTGTAACAATAAACAATTTTAAAGAAGACATAGGCAACTTAAACATCACCAATAATGGAACCACTCTCAAAATCAAAATAATCAATGTGCAGAATAAAAACGTTTCAATGATATGTTAGTAATAAATATGGAATAATAAATTATTAACTTAATATAAAAGTATTTCAGGTCCACTTTTTTAATTAAGTTTGCTCACTTTAAAATTTAGGCAATATGAATTACATATTTAATTTTGTTAAAAATAGAATTATAAAGTATTCTATTGTGATGATGTCAATGGATAGAGGCAGCTAGTTGCATGTATAAAAGTTTATATTTACAATTAATATTAAGAATTAGCATTAAACTAACAAATTCAAAACAAAAGTTCATAAGCTTTAACAGAGCGGTCATGTATTTTAATTAAAGAGTATGTTACAAAAGTTCTTGTACTAATAGACGTAATGTATACATTTCGTGATGCAATGTACTTAACGCATGGGATCTGCATATTTGTGCCAAGATCATAACTGTTTAGCCTCAATTACATGTGTATTTCTATTGGCTTAATTGATACATTCAGTTAATTAATTACCATATTATCACAACTATGTTTGGCCACCATTATCGCTGTCAGTCACGTCCATCTTGCATTTATCTGTAGGACATTAAGATTAACCATTTAAGCTTAACTTAACCTGACTCAACCTAATCCATTTATAATGGATTAACTAACCTAGACCTTTAATGGAAAAAAAACCAGACATACTGGGAAAAATTTTAATTTGCATAATTTTTTGAAAGAATGCTTTAGTGCCAAATGATGCATGTATATGAACTCAAAGGATGATTTCCAATCAGTTGTTCCAGATAAAAGTGTCTAACATAGGGAAATTAGAAACTGTAAAATATACAATATTGATTAAATTGAACAAAAGTTGTATATTCGATTAGGAAACATTAATGAAAAAAAGAAATTTTGTTACCTCTTTTAATTTTTAAGATATAGCAAAAAATCTGGAAATAGTCGAATTCTAGCTTTATTCATAACTTCCTTATTTATAACGTTTTTTGAAATCTGTGGAAACATTCTTAAGCCAATTTTTTATGATGAATAAAAACACGTATTTCATTTGTTTATCGAGTCATTCGTTTAATGGAGAACGCCATCAATTTTAATTTTTTCTCATAATTTGGATAGTCTTTATTATGCTTATTTCAAATATGCAAAACATTTGCATGTTTTATTAACAATAGCCAAAATTATTAGAAAAAAGCAAAACTTATATCTTGAAAAACATGTGTTAAAATGTATCAAGCAGATTTGTACCACATGCTCCGATTTTGCCAGTATTATACTTAATTAATTAAATTGTAATGGCAAATTGTACAAATGAAGAAAAATATGATATGGTGCAATTTTATAATTAATGCCATAGAAATAGTATTGGCGCTGAAAAAATGTATTTAAATATATACTCAGAACAGAAACAACCAAACAGTAAAATTTTTTAAGATTGAAAAAAAAATTTGGAGTAATATGGGTAGTACACGCAGCAATGCCAAAATAGTAATAACTTCCATTTGAAATTATTTGGTCGAATGAATCCTATTTCACAAGTAACGGACTTTTAACAAGTCATATCCTCGAATATAACTCCATGGATTTCTTATACAAATGTTGAATGATTTAGAAATAGCAGTAATAAATGCATTCAAAGCAATTTTTCTTACGACATTATATAAAGTGTGATGTCTATAGTACATAGAAGTTACAAAATAATTTTTAGAACAAGTGGATTTTGTGATATTGTTGGAGGCTTTCACGGCCGGAGTCATTATAATTATTTATGGTTCCGGGTTTGGACCGTGTCATTTTATAAATTAAGGTCAACGTTTCGTCCACTTTTGTAAGAGACTTCATCAGGACAATAAAATAAAAATAATTTTTTTTATTTTAAAGATAAGAACGATAATATTAAATAGACAAGTTAAAGTGTAAAGAGAAGAGTTACTCCTGAACTAGCAGACTCACTAGCCCATTCATAGCCAAAAGGTGTCTTGTGTCAGTTACTTCGCCACAAGACACCTTTGGCCATGAATGGGCTAGTGAGTCTGCTAGTTCAGGAGTAACTCTTCTTTACACTTTAACTTGTCTATTTAATATTATCATTCTTATCTTTAAAAAATATATATTTTTATTTTTATTTTATTGTCCTGATGAAACCTCTTACAAAAGTGAGCGAAACGTCGACCTAAATTTATAAAATGACACGGTCCAAACCCGGAACCATAAATAATTATAAGTGGATTCTGTATTTAAACGTTTGCCTGCTTTATCTAGTTAGATATATAAGATAAGGTGTTATTACATTGGATTTATAAAATGAACTGGTTGTTCTTATTAATTTGACAACCAAGTAACATTTTTTTTAAACAAAATTCATGGCCAAAATAAACAAATGGACCTATTTTCCCACTATAACATTAACAGACTTTCGAAGACAATACTACACCTAATGTTAATGGGGAAGTTGGTCGACAGAAGCTAATGCGCTTCTAGCTTAATAGTAACAAATAATTCTGTCTGGTATTAGAAAAGAAATTCAAAAACTTTATTGGTTGTTTTGTAGAGAGAAATGCACCAGTCTGATGAGCTACAACCACAGCAAAACCGGCCATTGGCTTTTCTCTTTGTAAAATAACCAACAATATAATTTTCATGCAATATGCTTGAACTACTTTGCTAATATCAGGTTAAATTTTTTGTTACTATTAAGGTAGAAACGCATTAGCTTCTGTTGACAAACTTCCCCATTAAGAGTAGGTGTAGTACTTTCTTAGAAAGTCCACTGGTGTTATAGTGGGTAATAGGTCATGTTTATTTTCACCTTAGTTGTCACAGGCTAGTTATTATTCAAATTTGTTTGGAAATGTCATCTTTACTAAATTGTCGAACATTTGAAAAAGTTACCAACAGTTAGTTGTTTACATTCAAATATAGAGGACGGATTCGAAATGTTTTGTATATATTAATACACCAAGATTCCCGTATAATTCAGGAACTTTGTTGGTTGTTTTGCAAAGAGAAATGTACCAGTCTAATGAGCTGCAACCACAGCAAGACCGGTCATTGACTTTTTCTCTTCATAAAATTACCAACAATTTAATTTTCATTCATTATGCTTGTACTATTTTTCTAAAACCAGACAAAATTATTTGTTAAATTCCTAGCCAATCAAAAATATCTTTGTACATTCAAGATTACTGTAGGGAATAAGTTTGAGTATTTTTTTGTAATAATTTTGGCAATTGTTAATAAAACATGAGTTTTACATATTTGAAATCAGCATACAAATGACCATCCAAATCATGAGAAATCAAAGGTGACGCCTATAAAAAATTCAAAAGTTGTTGGTATCTGTCATTAAACCAATGGGTCAAAACGCAAACAAAATGTGTACTCTTATTTGTCATAAAAAGTTGTCTTATGAACGTGTTCACAGATTTCAAAAAAATTATATAAAGGAAGTTATGGATACGGATAGAATTTAACAATTTCCAGATTAAGCGTTTCACTATATCTTAAAAATTAATAGAAATAACTGGATTTTCCTTTTTAATTAGTGTATTTCCCAATTCAATATACAACTTTCATCCCAATCAACCAACACTGTATGTCATATGGTTTCTGATTTCCCAAGTTGGATATTGTTGTCACCCGTCTCGGTGGCGTAATTGGAAAACACATTGACCGCAAAAGCTACAGCTACAGGTTCAAATTCTGTCTGGAATCTTATATTTTCCATCTTTCAATGACTAGCCCGATTTGAAATGATCATTTGGGATTTGTATAAAAGTCCAAGTTATTATTTCATCTTATTAACAGATATATATATATATATATATATATATATATATATATATATTAGGTAGTTAATTACACAAAGTAAGTTGATAAATACTATCGTATTATAGTTAATAAGATGAAATAATAACTTAGCCCGATTTGAAATGATCATTTGGGCTTTGCATAAAAGTCTAAGTTATTATTTCACCTTATTAACTGTATATATATATATATATATATATATATATATGTATGTATATTGATGTGATAAGGAGGTCTTTGAGCACCACATTCTATGAAACAATGCACCCCAATACCGAGACAATAAAAGCGTTTAAATATTGAAGACCTGTAAGAAACACTCTGTATAATATTTCTAGTAGGATTAGCAAACCCATGTTCTAACTAAGGTGTAAATATTCAACCTCTTTAAAAATATCTTATATGTTGATTGAAAACTCATATTTTTCCAAAAATATAAATTCATTAATGCATAGATTCATCCATTTTGAAAATAGTACATAACTTTAATATTAAGTACTCCTCTTGAAAAACGTTATTTGTAACTTCAGCCATAACACCATTGCAAGTATGAATACGGTATTTCTTTGAAAAAAATTAACTTCCATCTTTCCAAATTGTTCGTAAAGCTATGAATCAATTTGTAAAGGACAGCTAATTATTTTTCGTGAATAAATACACAACAATTAAATAAGTTCGTGGAACATGATAACACGGGTAAAGACTATAAATTAGATAAGAAGCTCATAAATTATAATAGGGAGAGATAAACACCAATCGCTTCCATTCATTAATAAGAGATACTAAGACTTTTATGACTGCAATAAATCTTAAACTGACTGGCAATTAAAATATGTACACAAGAAATTACAGTTAACTATTATATCATGCAATAAGTCAGACGTGCTGGAATATGATATAAACATTCAAGAAGTGTGATGTATTGAGTTTTTATTATATAAAAGCCGGAAAATAATGAGGATTCATTAAAGATAATTCATTCCCCAATAGTTGGTGGAGTATTATGAATTGTTTGTTTATAAAAATACTTTTTGACGATACTGTAATGAATGCTAAATTTTCGTGAAAAGCAACGTCGGTTATATATATATATATATATATATATATATATATATATATAACCGACGTGGTACACATAAAGTAAAACTTCGGCATATAGAATTTTATTTAGAGTAAATGGAAGTATATAATATATAAAATTTAATCAACCAAGTATCAATCCTACAATTCAAACGTCCATTAACGCAAGTATAACATTATTTTAAACCCTTAAGAGCGACATTTTGTGCTATTATTAAGTAGATTAAGCTAGTATTAGATATTTGCATGAGGAAATTTTTTTGAGTGGGTAATTTCTTTTAATTTTGAGGTCAAATCTTGAGGTGGTTTGGCCCTTAGAAAAGGTTTTCTCGGGGTTACTGATCAGTCACACTGAGACGTGATAATAGGAGAATGTTGAAATTATCCATATTAAAAAATTTTGAGACACATGAAAATTTTTGGGGTTTTCAATGATTAACAAGGATTAGGTGAAGATGATATTAATGTGTAGTGGTGATGAAATGGTGTTCGTTTCTAAACTTAAGTTGTAAATTGCAGTTACAAGTTTTCTTTATACCTGTGTGTGAGTAAATTTCTTAGATAATGTGTGTAGAAGAAAGATGTTTTTAATTGTATTGAATAACATAACACAGGCCAACAAATTTTGACTTTTTGAAAGTTGATTTCAATCTGACATCTGATTTTGTATAATTTTGATCTGCTGAATTCAAATCCGAGTGTCATTTTGTCCTATCACATAAGGTTTTTTTGACAATGTTGAAAATAAATTAATAAAAAATTTGGTCAAAATAAACGCTACTTTTATTGATACAGAGACAAAAACAAATTACAAATAGTCAACTAAATTGAAAAAAGTCTTAAATAATCTCTAATTTTTTTTCTTTCCAGAAGATTTTTCTCTCTTGGATGAAAAACTTCGTTTAGTAGATTTTCTTCTGTATTCCAGGGCCGGATTGTCCCTTTTCATTGACCAGCTGTAATCAGCCATCATTGAAACATTCCACCGACCTTGATACCTGCGTTCCATTTCTTTCATGTCTTGGTGGAACCCCTCACCTTGCTCCTCACTCTCATTACCAAGATTTTCGAGGAAGTAATCAAGATGCAAGTGTAAAAAGTGAACTTTTATGCTCATATTACATCTAAATTCCATAAATTTCTATAGCATGTTTTTCACAATTTTTCCTTGTAGTTAGGATCCCTATAGTTTCCCAAAAAAACCTTCAATAACGTCAGCAAATGAAATCCATGCATCTTTCTCAGTTTCGGTCATGGTATTAACAAATTCTTGATCTTTCGTTATTCTTCTTATTTGAGGAACGACAAAAATTCTTTCCTCTAATTTTGAATCTGAGATAGTGGAGAATTTTCTACAAAGGTATTTGAAGCAGTCCCTATCTTTATTTAAAGCTTTAACGTATTGTTTCATTAATCCTAGTTTAATATGCAGTGGAGGTAACAAGATTTTTTGTGGATCAACAAGACTTTCATGTAGAACATTTTTGATCCGGGAGTTAAATTATCTCTTCTTATCTGGTCCTTTTTTTTCCAATGTTGATGTCTACTTCAACTGTCCCACTCACACAAAAAAAATGGGTATTTTGTATATCCTGACTGCTGTTCTAGTAGAAGTCCCACAATTTTCAAATCCCTACAAATTTTCCAACTATGATCATTGTATTTGATTTTTCAAGCATTACTTTAAGATTTTCATAGCTTTCAGTCATTTGTACAGAATAGGCAACTGGTACCGATGGAAAAACGTTCCCATTGTGCAAGAGAACAGCTCTAAGGTTTCTTTTCGAAGAATCGATAAAAAGTCTCCAATCATCGGGATTGTATGTGCCCCTAAGTTTGTTTAGACTGGATATGTCGGTGCAATAAACTAGACAGTCACTTTTTCAAAATAGCGTTTCCTTAAATACAAGATTTTAACGTCTTCTGCCAGTAAATTTTTACTTTGAAGTCTGGATGCTAAAATTTCAGAAAGATCCTTTGAAAGACCTAAGTCTCTAACTAAGTCAATAAGTTCGGCCTTGGAAAATAACTGCGGTTACTTGAAAACGCTCGATATTTCACTGACATCAGTAAAGTTGTTTTTTCATCAACTTCAGGTTCAGAACTGCTTGTAACATCTTCTAAATTTGTTGGTTTCTCGGGTATTGGCACGTCTAGACCATGTGGCACTGGCCTAATTGCAGACCTGAGGTTTGGGCAAATGATGTTTTTTAAATTTTTTGTGTTACATCCACGTACATTGCAGTCATCATAGTTTTTCCAAAGGGTAGGGATTTCCTTGTTCCATTACTCCAATGCCTTAAACCCTCTTCATATATCTTACATACAACATGTACCCAATGTTTGTCTTGATCACCAATCTTTACTATAGAATATGCTGATGTAATTTTACGTCTAAATTTCTTGACTACAAAACAACCACACACATAGCAAAAAGTATCTGGTTTATTTTGACAAAGTCTTGGCAGTTTAAACACGAATTTAACTACAAAAAATCTCACTAAACTCACTAAACAACGGCTGCCTAGACCGAACGCAAACAGACTAATGAATGCACTTGTTACACAAAGACGTCTATTTATATCTCATTCGCAGACGGCCTGACAGCAAATCAGGGAATCCCAACAATTAAATTTTAATTTTGGGAATTCCCCTATAATGTTCTATTGATTTGTACAATTTAATCTCAGTGGCGTAGCAATTTTTAAAATGTCATTTAATTTTTATTCGCAAATATTTAAAAAACCATAAATATGACACCTAGTATATTTATTAAAAATTATGCGTGATGCAAACAAATTTTTTATTGGTCTGTGTAATCTGAAGGATTGTTCATAAAAATTTTATGTAATTACAATTGTAATGTTAAGATTTCTTTGTTTCATTTCATTTTCGTAAACTCCACAGTATATTTATATCTTAGATAGCAAGATGATACAGGCATATTCAGGTAAAAATCCACATCAATAACGTATTTATTGCTTCAATTAATGGCCATTGCATTTTTATTGGTTTTAGCAGCTGTACCCAAATATTCATAGCATAATTATTGGCTCTCAACGTTTGAGCAGCTTAAGCTGGCATTCATTCACGGCAAAATATATATATATATATTGCTGTGTAACCTCTCATCTTTGCAGGTACTGGCCCTTTAAAAAAAAACATTCGAGCCCCACGTTGGGCGCCAAGAATGCTGTGAAACCTTTTAAATTACCTGGTCCGTTGATTCCTTCTGTTAATCGCCTCGGCTGCTCTTCTAGATAACTTCCATTCTCAATCATAAAAATTAAACAACACATTCCTACCACAAACATCAACGTTAACTCTATTTACATCAATATTCAGAATACATTAAATTTTCAAATTAAATTTGAACATAAAATTCAGTTTTAAAAGAATTTCCGGATTAATTTTATTATCATCTTACTGTGCATCCAAAATTAAAGTCCTTGTTGGATGCCTACTAATTAATATAACAATATAAGCAGACCGGAGTCTGAGTATAAAGGAGCATCTACCACCCCTTTACGTTAATTAACCAGGTTTGTCTAATTGAGCTCAAAGACCTACCCAAAGTTTCATCCTATTCCCGAACATCAAAACAAAATACCCCTTTTACTTAAACAAGCAAATTTCATCTTAAAATTAAATTTTATGGTTAGAAAAATTCCACTAATGTCCATTTAAAGTAAATCAATTATAAAGTCATTCAATACACACAAAAATGTCAAACAAAATAGTACAATTTACCTGAAGGTTATTGTCCTCGTAGCTTCAGTGTAATCGTCCCTTTGTAAATCACACCATTCCAACCGGATTCTATTTACAGCTTCAAGTTGTCAACGCTTTAAAAATGTTCTCCATCACCATTAATTTAAAGTTGTTTCTAGGCTTTTCCGAACTCATCTGTGTATATCTGCCTCTGGTTCAGTGGATGCAGACACATTTACGAACCATTTAGTCATTAACACCCCGCAAAATAGCAAAGAAATTCATACTTCCTTTTACCAATATTACCAATATACGCCAAAACTGCCTACTTTTGGGTATACATTTGTCGTTGTAAATTTTACTAATTGGTACCGTGATAATAAACTTTATTACCTTGTATCTAAGTGCACTGACGTACATTCATGTTAGCACGTAAAATAACCAACTATTTTGAGTCACTAAAATATACTAGCACACTTTAAATTATTTAATCAAACTAAAATGCACTGTTTAATATCAAGTCGCGGATGCACGAGCTTTTAACGCATCGAATCGTCGAAAGTCTAAGAGTCTAAGAGAGAAACACATATTCCCGCCTGTATATATAGCGAATAGCCGACACGTCGCTTTGTTCCCTAAAACGGGTAATTCCAACGAATTCCTCATTCTACGTTCCCAGTCTGTAGCCTGCACGTCGATTTTTATGAATTTAGTCCTCACCCCATTGAGATCTCAGAAAATTTCAACACGGCCCGCAAAGTTGTCCGAGAAAAACTAATTACTTTTATACAGAAATTGTTGTTCTACCTCTGATATATGCATCCTATTTTTAACCAATCGCAACCCCTTGACGTTGCTTAAATCCCGCCCTTTACAATATGTGTCTTTGCTTGACGCATTTTCTCTTCCTTTTCTAACCTGTTCGTATTGGTGCAAATTTAGATTCTTTATTATCGATTATATTTTAGTCCACGCGGACTGTTATCTGGGTTTAATAAACCCGTATCGCACATTCTCGTAAATACTAAGTCCCGGTTTCTCCAAGATTCTTTGAAACATTAATTATTTGCCAAATTTACGCAGAATGAGCTTTTTAAAAATACGCAGGTGTTCTGTATTTCCTGCTAAAGCATCTGATCGTTTCCAATATCCTTAGAATCAACATGTTTATCCAAACAAATTAACTTGAAATTGCCTTTTAAAAACACGCAGGGGTGTTCAAACGTAACATTTTAAATAACCTTCCTACGATTTGACTATTATTGGGTTTTCACAAGCCTTTTATGCTTATTATATGTTATTAACGGTTTAATTAACTCCAATTAAAATTGATTTCCATCCTTTTCATTTTTTAGCGAATACACCTTAAATATTAATTATTATATGTACACTTTGTTTTACTACCGGTTACTTAAACTAGGGTTAATTAATATAAACTTTGCACGTAATTTCCATTTGTTTAGGAATAATTAAATTATCCACTGCGCTTTTCAATACTGCTTCTTTTGATGTAAAGCGTCTTATAGATAATTTAAATTTCTTATTTTTACTGAAACGACCGAGTTTATTTATGCTTCAAGGTTTTAATAAAGCGTATTATTTAATGAAATTCCTTATACACGGTAATTAAAATTATTTGATTTGATTATTTAATTTTCTACCCTGGTCTAAATATGAGTAATATATATATATATATATATATATATATATATATATATAACTGATTTATACATACAAAACACTCTATTACTGCTTAATGTTACATTTAGCAAAAAAACTTTCAAATAAATTCTATGTATACTCAAAATGGCTACAACTTAAATTAATTAGTATTGTACAGAGTAGTCAATAAAAAAATTATTTACCAAAGTTATATTTTTTAAACATAACACCCTGTATTTTATGAAAATTTCTGATTGCTCATGTTAAGATAGGACAACTTTTATCAGGATTACCTATACCTAAATCTCATAGTTGTTAAGATATTCAACTTTTTTTAAAATCACATGCTTAATTTAAAATTTTCTTAACATCATAATTTAGATGATACTAAACATTTAACTATTGTAAAGGAACAGTATACACTTGTAGTTAATGGAAACATAACACCAGTTACCAAAATAATATACAGAGTTCTCATTGCATTGTTTTCTGTTTATTGAACAATTAATGCAATTAGATCGCTTACTTCAAATGGAACACTGTATATTTGTAGGTAGTAAATGCAGAATTATATTCCCTATTATACACAATATATTCAAATTCAACCGTTTTGAGTTATTAGCGTATAATTTAATATTTTATAATATTTGAAGGTTACAATACTTAAAATAATCAAAAATTAACAAAAAAAAACAAATTAAATAAATTATAGGAAGTGTTCAAAGTGTTTACAGTCGTTCTCAGTATATAAATGCATTCGTTGAATGAAAGATCTTTGAACTTTGCGTAAGATTTGGGAAATGATTGTTGAAAAGGCATTTCTAATCCTATCTTCCATGTTTTCTATTATTGAGGAAGCAGTTGAATAAACTATGTTTTTATAACATAACCCCATAGAAAAAAGTCTAACAAAGTGTAACTCGAAAATTGTTGAATTTGAATATAGAGAAACCTAATATTGTTTAATAGAGAATTTAATTATGCATTTTACTACTTGAAAATATACAGTGTTCCAGTTGAAATAAGCGACAACTGCATTAATTGTTCAATAAACGGAAAACAGTACAATAAGCATCCTGCATATTATTTTGGTAACTAGTATTATGGTTCTATTAACTACAAGTTTATACTGTTCCTTTACAAAAGTTAAATGTTCAGCATCATCTAAATCAAAGTGTTAAGAAAATTTTAAATAAAGCATGCGAATATAAAAAAGTTGAATATCTCAACAACTATGCAATTTAGGTATAGGTAATTCTAATAAAATTCTAATAAAAAACATAACTTTGGTAAATAACTTTTTTATTGTGTACCCTATACAATACTAACTAATTTTGTGTTATAACTATTTTGAGTTAGTTAATTACACAAGGTAAATTGATAAATACTAACGTATTATAGTTAATAAGATGAAATGATAATTTATTCTTTTATGCCAAGCCCAAATGATTATTTCAAATCAAGCTAGTAATTGAAAGATAGAAAGTATATATATATATATATATATATATATATATATATATATATATATATTGCTGTGAAATGTACAAAAAGCCTCTCCATTAATCTTAAACTAAGGTTTTCAAATCGAGCCCCACAGATTGGGCGTCATAAATGCTGTTTCCATGTATTAGAATCGAGCCTCACGAATTGGGCGTCAAGAATGCTGTGATTCCACCAAAATCCGGGAACTACGGTTTTCGAATCGTGGCCCACAGATTGGGCGTCAAGAAAGCTGTGAATCCTTCAAAAAGCTATTCATTAACTTAACTGTTCCGTTGACTTTCTTCTGTTAATCGCCTCTTTACTCTTTTCCGCCTCGGCTGCTTACCTAGTTAAAACTTTCATCCTCAATCATAAAAAAACAAACACATTCCTATCACAAACACCAACGTTAACTCTATTTACATCAATATTCACAATACATTAAAATTTCAAAATTAAAATTCAGCATAAATTTCAGTATCAGAAAATTTCAAGATTAAATTTGTTATCATTTTAATGTGCATCCAGAATTAAAGTCCTTGTAGGATGCCTACTAATTAATATAACAATATATGCAGACCTGAGTCTGAGTACAAAGGGAGCATCTACCACCCCTTTACGTTAATTAACCAGGTTCGTCTAATTGAGCTCAAAGACATACCCAAATTTTCATCATAATCCAGAACATAAATACTAAATACCCCTTTCTACTTAAACAAGAAAATTTCACCTTAAAATTAAAAATTTGTTGTTAGTACAATTTCACTACTGTCCATTTTAAGTAAATCAATTATAAAGTTATTCAACACACACCAACACATCAAAAATCGAACAACAAAGCATAAGTTACCTGAAGGTTACTGCACTAGTGGCTTCAATGTACATCGTTCTTGCTAATTTCACCATTCCAACTGGGTTATGTTTACGTCCTCAGATTACTGGTCGCTTTTAAACATTTTCTACACCACCATTCATCTAAAGTTGTTTCAGTGCTTTTCCGAACTCATCTGTGTATATCTGAAGCTTGTTTTGTGGATCCAGACACGTTTACGAATCATTTAATTATTAACACCCCCGAAAAATAGCAAAGAAATTCATACTTCTTTCACAAATATACGCCAAAACTGCCTACTTTTGTGTATTCATTTGTCGTTGCAAATTTGACTAATTGGTACAGTGATACTAAACTTTATTACCTTGTATCTTTTTTTCTAAGTGCACTAAATTACATTCATTGTAGTACATAAAGAACAAACTGTCTTAAATCACCAAAATATACGAGCAAACTGTTTAAATTATTCTATCACAATCGGAAAACTAAAAAGCACTGTTTAACGCATTGAATCAAATCGAAAATCTAAGAGAGAAACTCATATCAACCTGAGTATATATAGTGGTTAGCCCGTCTGGCGGTTTTGTCCTCAAAACGGCCAGTTTCTAGAATTTCGTATACTATGTTCCCATCTCGCCCGCCTGTGCGTCGGTTCTTATTAAATTTGCACTCGCACCAGTTAAATCTCAGAAATTTCGACACGGCTCGCAACGTCTGGAAATAACTAATTAATTTTTATACAGAAATGTTATTTTACCTCTCAAGTTTGCCTTTTATTTTCAACCAATCGCAACCCAGTGACGTTGCTCCACTCACGCCTTTTACTATATGTGTCTCGGTCTTGCGCATATTATCTGTCTCTATCTACCCTGTTCTTATTGGTGCAAATTGATATTCTTTATTATCGATTATTTCAGTCCATGTGGACTGTGAAATAACCCACCTTATTAGCATTTCCGTAAATATTAAGCAACGGTTTCTCCAACATTCTCTGTAACCATTTGTTATCTGCAAATTTTACGCAGGTGTTCAAACATAATACTTCTACGATCTGAATATTATTGGGTTTTACTAGCTTTTATACATATTATGTTACTAATGGTTCAATTAACTTCAATTAAAATAATACCCTTTAATTTTTAGTGACTCCTAATCAAATATTAATTATTATCTGTACATTTTGTTTAATACCGGTTACTTAAAATTGAGTTAATTAATATAAATTTTGCACGTAATTTCCATTTGTTTCTTTACTCGGAATAATTAAATTACACGTAGAGCATTTTAATACTGCTTCCTTTTTTATAGCAAGCGTCTTGTAAAAGATTTAAATCTCTTATTTTTAATTAAACGAATGAATTTTTATTCTCCACGGTTTTTTAATAACGCGTACCTTTTCCCAAAGCTTCTACACGGCGATTAAAATTATTTGATGTAATTAATTAATTTTCTACCCTGGTCTAAATATGAGTATTTTCCCCCTATTTGAATACAAATAATCCCACTTATTTGAATGCAAATATAAAGCATTTAGACTGCCAAAAAAAATTTACAAAAAAATTGCCTATCTCTCTCTATCCTTATCTATCTAACTTACCTACTTTATCTCCAATCCAAAAAAAATATTTACACCTATCCTATATCCCTATCCTATTCCTAACTCTGAACTATACTCACTTCCCCCTACCTAATCCTATATACCTATCCTATTATTATTCTATTCCTAACTCTCCACTAATCTTATACGAAATATCTATACTTAACCTATCTTATTTTCTTCCTACATTTAATCTTTATTCTCATCCTAAACACCTATTTCTAACTATCCCCCATATTTATCCTATACCTAGCTTTATTTTCTATAAACACTTATTTCTACTCTTCTATATACACCTATATCTACTCTCTATTCTATATCTATACTAAAATTCACCTATCTCTATCCTTTGTTCATTAAGTTATTTAAATCTAACTCTCTTCTTGACCCTCCAAGTCTTTCTTCTCACCAACCTAATACTCTTCATCCCAATTTCTCCCCCTTCTATATCTATACTTAACATCCCTATTATCTCACATACAATAAACTTATCATCCCTATTATCCTGACTCTTAAATATTACTTCTTCTTCAGTCCCTACACTTGTCTGTTTCTTATTTATTCTTATTTTCTTTTCTGCCGACAAACCAAACGATACTACTTTAAAATTCTCGATTTTTCTCTCTACGGAAAATCCTATGTACCTTCTAGAATTCTTGTGTACTGGAATCAGCCAGAATGAATTCCTTAAATCTACTTTATTAAAAACAAACTTGCCATTTAACCTCGTCAAAAGTGTGTCCATGGATGGTGGACAATGGAATTGCGGTTTGGTCCATTGATTAATTTTTCGTGCATCTAAACATAAACGAATGCTATCATCCTTTTTCTTAACTACCACCAACGGATTTATGAAATGAGTGTTTGATACCTCTATTATGCCATCTTCCAACATTTTATTTAATTCTGCCTTCACCTGCTCCCGATATGCTGCTGGAATAGGATAAACCTTTGCGTTGAACGGTTCTGAATTATCCACTTCCAATATGTGCTCATAGCCTAACGCTGTGCTTGCTTCTACCCCCACTAATTCTGCATGTTTTTGTAATAAAGCTTGAACCTCTACTCTTCTATCCTCTGGACATCTTATTGTGCTGATCTGTTTACCTCCATCATCCTCTACCTCTACTACATTAATACTCAACCCCGTGTCATCCTCTGTGACTTCATAACTGCCCTTCCATGGCACTACCCTATCCTTAATCCTTACTACCTTCCTTTCCATATCTATCAAAACCCCTAACTGCATCATACAGTCAACACCTAAAATGCTCTGAAACTTCAGACCAGGTACAATTACAAACTCCTGTTCACAGCTTAAACCTCCTATATCTATCCTAAGCACCACAACACTATTCACTACAGCAAACTTCTTTTTATTTGGAGCTACTAAATGGCTACGCTTTATAGGCATAATTCTATCACAAACCTTATCCCTAATTTTGCTGACGAATTCCTCCGATATTAAACTCGCCTCTGCCCCTGTATCAAGTAATACTTCTACATTATTCTCAAAAATTCCTATATTAATAATTGGCAAACATAATTTTTCCTCAGTTTCTGGCTCTACTTCCTCCTCAATTTTGAAAAATTCCCTTGGATGTTCATATACATTTACACTGAAATCTAGTGGTCTGTCGCGTTCTAAAAATCCTGTCCAGGTCTGTTTTCCCTACTTGGTCCTGGTCTAGCCGTCACCTCAGCGTATGTCCTAGGCGTTTCCACTCGTTCCGTGTCTGTATTAGCAGTCCCCCTCATGTCCGGTGAACTATTCCTTCTGGTAGGTTCCGATCTCGGTGCAGGTCCCCTTCCTAAACTATTACTTCTAAAGTATGGTCGTCGCTGTTCCCAATTCTGTCGCTGGTATCCGTAACTATTCCCCCTTCTAGCATAGTTGTACCGTCTATTGTCAAACCTAACTGTGTTGATCTGTCTTTCCCTATTATCCCGAGGTCGTCCACTACTTACGTCGTCGTACCTCTGCAGGTATTCTAAAAACATTTCTCTGTCCACTATGTTCTGTAGTGCTACGTGTTGTCTTACTTCTACCTCGAAGTGTCGTGATAAATACTTGATAATTTGTCGGTCCGTCAGTGGTGGGTTCAGTTGCTTTGGTATGCTATACTTGCGTATAGCATATTGCTCCCTACTTCCTAAAAATTCTCCCTTAAATTTCCCTGTGATTAAGTCGTCTCGTACCTGGTCTTGTCTGTGGTCACTCCAGTAGTGCTTTAAAAATCTGTCTACAAAGTCCGTGTAGGTGTCTATGTCCTGTCCTACTAAATTGTTCCATGCTTCCGCGTTGTCTTTCAATAAAGCCTTTATCGTATTCAGTTTAGTCTGTTCGTCAAATAAATTTCCCACTAGATTTCTTACACTATTAATAAAAATTTGTGGATTTACCCTGTTATCGCCATAAAACTTCATGTGTTGGTCCAATGATACTCCACCTGTAGAAAATCTGGGACCATCCCCCGTTAAACTTGACATGTTATATTTGATACTACTAACTTCGCGTTCTACCCTGCCTAACTGATCCCTACATGAATCCGTTACTTCAGTCATTTTTACATTAATCTCTTCTTCACAAAAACTGCGTACTTCGGACCTTAAATGTCCCATTTCCTGTCGAAGACCTGTAATATCACGCTCATTTTTTTCAACCCTATTTTCTACTTCCCCCAGTTTCACGGTAAGACTATCTTTAAATTCTGTAAATTCTTGAGTATTTTGTTCAATTTTCCCGCTTATCTGCTCTAATTTTTGGTTGGACTCCTCCCTCGCTCTATTCGATTCTTCGCTTAGCAGTTCTAATTTTCTGTTGGACTCCTCCTTAGCTAATCGCATTTCCTCTAACATTCTCATCATTAACTCATTTCCTTGATCCCCTGATTCCGTCCTCGACTTATCTCTACTGCCTCCAGCTTCTTCCATTTTCGAATTTTTCCCACACAATGCACTATCGTCACTTCCAATTTCCACTCCTTGACTCCTTAACCACTCCTTTCTCTGCATACGTTCTAATCCCTCTCACACACTCTAAAATACTCTTAAATTTATACACAAACAGAAACTTTCTCTCTCAGATCGCCAGTTTCCTGGAATAAAATCACAAAAATTTTATTTAGAACTCGAGCCTCACTTTTGGGTCGCCAAGAATGCTGTGAAATGTACAAAAAGCCTCTCCATTAATCTTAAACTAAGGTTTTTAAATCGAGCCCCACAGATTGGGCGTCATAAATGCTGTGTTTCCATGTATTAGAATCGAGCCTCACGAATTGGGCGTCAAGAATGCTGTGATTCCACCAAAATCCGGAAACTACGGTTTTCGAATCGTGGCCCACAGATTGGGCGTCAAGAATGCTGTGAATCCTTCAAAAAGTTATTCATTAACTTAACTGTTCCGTTGACTTTCTTCTGTTAATCGCCTCTTTACTCTTTTCCGCCTCGGCTGCTCACCTAGTTAAAACTTTCATCCTCAATCATAAAAAAAACAAACACATTCCTATCACAAACACCAACGTTAACTCTATTTACATCAATATTCACAATACATTAAAATTTCAAAATTAAAATTCAGCATAAATTTCAGTATCAGAAAATTTCAAGATTAAATTTGTTATCTTTTAATGTGCATCCAGAATTAAAGTCCTTGTAGGATGCCTACTAATTAATATAACAATATATGCAGACCTGAGTCTGAGTACAAAGGAGCATCTACCACCCTTTACGTTAATTAACCAGGTTCGTCTAATTGAGCTCATAGACATACCCAAATTTTCATCATAATCCAGAACATAAATACTAAATACCCTTTCTACTTAAACAAGAAAATTTCACCTTAAAATTAAAATTTGTTGTTAGTACAATTTCACTACTGTCCATTTTAAGTAAATCAATTATAAAGTTATTCAACACACACCAACACATCAAAATCGAACAACAAAGCATAAGTTACCTGAAGGTTACTGCACTAGTGGCTTCAATGTACATCGTCCTTGCTAATTTCACCATTCCAACTGGGTTATGTTTACGTCCTCGGATTACTGGTCGCTTTTAAACATTTTTTCTACACCACCATTCATCTAAAGTTGTTTCAGTGCTTTTCCGGAACTCATCTGTGTATATCTGAAGCTTGTTTTGTGGATCCAGACACGTTTACGAATCATTTAATTATTAACACCCCCGAAAAATAGCAAAGAAATTCATACTTCTTTCACAAATATACGCCAAAACTGCCTACTTTTGTGTATTCATTTGTCGTTGCAAATTTGACTAATTGGTACAGTGATACTAAACTTTATTACCTTGTATCTTCTTTTCTAAGTGCACTAAATTACATTCATTGTAGTACGTAAAGAACAAACTGTTTTAAATCACCAAAATATACGAGCAAACTGTTTAAATTATTCTATCACAATCGGAAAACTAAAAAGCACTGTTTAACGCATTGAATCAAATCGAAAATCTAAGAGAGAGAAACTCATATCAACCTGGGTATATATAGTGGTTAGCCCGTCTGTCGGTTTTGTCCTCAAAACGGCCAGTTTCTAGAATTTCGTATACTATGTTCCCATCTCGCCCGCCTGTGCGTCGGTTCTTATTAAATTTGCACTCGCACCAGTTAAATCTCAGAAATTTCGACACGGCTCGCAACGTCTGGAAATAACTAATTAATTTTTATACAGAAATGTTATTTTTACCTCTCAAGTTTGCCTTTTATTTTCAACCAATCGCAACCCAGTGACGTTGCTCCACTCACGCCTTTTACTATATGTGTCTCGGTCTTGCGCATATTATCTGTCTCTATCTACCCTGTTCTTATTGGTGCAAATTGATATTCTTTATTATCGATTATTTCAGTCCATGTGGACTGTGAAATAACCCACCTTATTAGCATTTCCCGTAAATATTAAGTAACGGTTTCTCCAACATTCTCTGTAACCATTTGTTATCTGCAAATTTTACGCAGGTGTTCAAACATAATACTTCTACGATCTGAATATTATTGGGTTTTTACTAGCTTTTATACATATTATGTTACTAATGGTGCAATTAACTTCAATTAAAAATAATACCCTTTAATTTTTAGTGACTCCTAATCAAATATTAATTATTATCTGTACATTTTGTTTAATACCGGTTACTTAAAATTGAGTTAATTAATATAAATTTTGCACGTAATTTCCATTTGTTTCTTTACTCGGAATAATTAAATTACACGTAGAGCATTTTAATACTGCTTCCTTTTTTATAGCAAGCGTCTTGCAAATGATTTAAATCTCTTATTTTTAATGAAACGAATGAATTTTTATTCTCCACGGTTTTTTAATAACGCGTACCTTTTCCCAAAGCTTCTACACGGTGATTAAAATTATTTGATGTAATTAATTAATTTTCTACCCTGGTCTAAATATGAGTAATATATATATATATATATATATATATATATATATATATATTGTAGTGTCAGGTGGGAGCTACAAGGTTTATAAGGGTAGTTTTGTGTTAAAGGGGGTGTATGCCAAATAAAATGATCCATATATCAGATCCCGTAATTCAAAAATTATGTTTTGCCGTACTTTACATATGCTAAAGTATTTACAATGTTAATTTGAAATGTATGTGCCAAAAGGTAAATTATAATGACTTAATGACGTTGATAAAATACACAGTGCTCAAGGTTTTATACTGAGTTACAATTTAATAGGCCATTGAAAGTACATTTGCCATCCGAAAACCGGATGCGTCTACGGATGTCTACTATCAACCACGCATCCAGGTCATGTGTGAATTATTTTGGCTTTTTATTTAAATAGAATCAACTTTTGGACGAATATGTAATTTCAAAATTATAAGTTATAGCAGTGTCAAATGTGATTGGAGAATTGTGAATTATTTAGGACCAATGATAGAATTATGTACAAACTAGGAATGTGTAAAAGGACAATAGTGAAGGTATTTGTGACACAAAATAAGGGATAAAATGTTATTGGATGTTTTTATTTATGTAAAATGTGATTAAGTAAGCTGGATTTGTTGTAATAATCGCCTTGGAAAGTAAACAACGGGGATCTTTTTCGATTTAATTTTGTGTAAAGACGTATTTTTGTAAACCTGCGCTAAAATTGTTTAAATATTTTGAAAAAGAAATAAATGTGTTTGAATTTGAAGAGTTTAATTTATTAAAGTGGAGTAACGAGAAGCATCAGTGGTTAGTTAAAGAATAGCGACGGCGAATTAAAGTGAAGATTGGTATTGGTGAGATAGCGAAGCGGCGAAAAGAAAGATTGTGTAGGAACGGATTTGATAAAGGCAGAAGGCATCGGTGAGGAATTTGTAAGCGTGAATAAGATTTGGATTGATTTGGTTACGGATTTATGGTTATTGGGGCATTGATTGGATTGATTTGGATAGAGATTTATGTATAGCGGGTCATTGAGTGGTTTTTAAGATAAGGGACGTGAATAGATTTGGATTGAGCTGAAAGAAGAATAGGTTTGGATTGAGCTGAACGGAAAGTAGATTTGGATTGAGCGGCACGAGAATAGATTTGGATTGAGCGATTTGAGAGCGGCAATTGGAAGAGTTAAAGGCTACGAAGAAAGTAATACGGAAGAATTAGCGCAGGGGAAGTAAACAAAACGGTTATTCAAAATTTTAAAATTCGGGTTATTTATTTCAGATTTGGGGTCAACAAAATTATACTAAGATACCTGGAGGCGATACGAAAATTTCAAACGATAGTGAATCCATGTAAAGACGCATACGGTGACAAAGATCTTGAGCCAGCAGTAAAATTAGGCCATCAACGAAGTATAATCCAGGTGAGTGCTGTGAAATATCTTAAAACGTCAAAGTCAGAAATTGTGTATTATTAATTAATTTGGCACAAGGCTACGTTGATCATTAAATTTTGGCATATACAGTGGTAAATTTATATAAAAGTAGTAAAACAAAAGATAGTGCAGTTTGGTTGGGCATTGCACATCTACTTACCACCGAACCCACGGTAAGTAGGTGGACACCCTGAGAAAAGAGTTCATATAGTCGAGGCATAGTAATAAACATTTTGATTAGATAACCAACCAAACGTTGCAAAAGTACGTGGCGTGCAATAGGTGTTTGCACATTATACAAAAAAGCATTGAAATTTATAAGAAGGGGCGCGCGGCGACACAAAATTAAAATAAAGTAAAGTAAGAATTGAGGGGGTGGTATACAAAAAGGTGGCAAACCCAACGTGGGGCTGGATAGATTGAAAACTATACAGAAATAGTAGTAGGATACGGGAGCCTGAGATTAGGTGGGGCCCGTAGTTTAAATATTTTTCAGAAAAAAAGGGAGTTCAAAAATAGGCAGCAGAGATGACGGACGCGGACATGAAACGGATTACGAGATCAGGGAGGATATACGGAGTTGAAGCAGAATTCATGACACAAAACGAGGAAATTAGGACACAAGACGAGGAGATAGACGCAGGGGGAGATATCCAGGAGACGGAGGTGAGGCAGACAGATCCGGAGGTGATAGACATGGACACGGACCAGGCGACGGTACCGGAGGTTAGGGTAGCAGAAACCGCCGGAAGCCAAGATCTTATACGACTCCTGATGAGTTTGCAAGACAAAATTGTACAGTCAAATATGAGTTTGAAAACGGATTTAACAAACCAAATGGAAACTTTACGTACGGAACAAAAAGAATCACGTACGGAACAAAAAGAATCACATACGGAACTAACTAAAAAAATTACAGATTCACACACCGAACTGAGGAACGAGTTTAGGACGGCGCACGCGGAACTGACGGCAAAATTAAACTACACACAGGACTATCTACTCACAACGATGCAAAATGTAAAATACGAACTAAGGACGGAGGTACAAGAAAAAGTAGACAGAGTGGACGACAAGCTAGAAAACACACGGGTACAATTTCAGGGAGACTTGAACGCGACAAGGACGGACCTACGATCGGAAATCAAAACACGCGTGGAGACAGTTGAGGAAAATATGATTAGCGGATTTTCGACGTTAAACACGGAAATACAGACATGTGACAAAAGACATACGACAAACTACAGAAATTTAGGACATACGTTAGAGACCCTACAGAACGAAAATGTGAACGTTAGGACGCAACTGGACGAAAAACTTGACGACAAAGTTACGGTATTAGAAAACAGGGTCGGACATGAAGTAAGACAAACACAGGACAAGTTGGACGACCTAGAAAGGAGGCGCGTAGGACTGGACTACGGACAGCACATTAAATTGAACCGGGATGCGTTACCAAAATTTGAAGGACGAAGGACGGAACAACCAATGGGATTTTTAGACAGACTGGACGAAATCGTAGAGACTGAAAATGAAAGGACTAAATTACAGATAGTAGGGGCGACTTTGACAGGTAACGCCGAAAAATGGCATAACATTATACGCAGACAGTACGACACATACGCTGAATTTCGACGTCTATTTATTGAACAGTTCTGGAGTAACACACACCAGACAGACATACGGACAAATTTAATCACCGGACATTACAGTAGGACACACGGAACACGCGAAGAATACGCAATCGACAAATTTAACCAGGCACAACATTTGACACCAAAATTGGGCGAGGACGACATAGTATTACTACTTGCGGGACACATGGAACCAGAGGTGACAAAGGTGGTCGTGGTACAGAACGTGAAGACATTGCGGGAATTTTTAGGAGTGATGCGGAACTTCGATTTAGCGACGGCACTGGAGGCAAAAACGCGGACAAATTATTGGGAGCAAAACCGGGGTTATAGGGAAGACAGCCGACGACAGGCGTACCACGAACACAGACCTAACTACCGACAGGACAATTTCAACCACGGACAGCGAAATCATTGGGGACACGACGGAAACCGACGACCATATTACAATAGGGAACACCGGGTGAACGACTACCAAGGACAAAACAGGTACCAGCAAGGCAACAACGAAGATGACGGCCGTATTACAGGAGGCGGAACACAGAACGGATACAGCCGGACGGACAGGGACGCAAACGTCCACCACATGACGACCAGCGCGAGGACACAGGACACAGATAAGATTGAGGTAGTACAGATACACGAGGAGCCGTCGGGACAAAAAAAAACGCAAATTTTTGGAAGACCGAATGTTTAGGGTTGAATATAGACGTATGTTATAGTTTAAGAGATTTATTGTTAAATAGTTATACCTTTAATAAAAAGAACCTGTTGTTTATTAATATTAGTTTAAGAGATTGTTTATATGTTGCTTTAGTTGATAGTGGTTCGCAGTTGTCGCTGGTAGATGAAAATGTGGTGATAAAACATGAAGAATTTTTAAAGGGACGAATAGGAACAATTGATGGGGTTAATTTATGGTCGGCAATGAACAAAAAGCTAACGACGATTTATAGGGTTATCCGTGTACCGATATTTATAGGGAATAAAAAAACAGGAGATGCAGAGTTTTTGATTACAAAGGGGTTGCAGCTTGATTTTATATTAGGAATGGATTTTATAGAGGATTTTGGATTGAATATAGATGGAAAGGATAGGTCGATTAGGATATTTGATAAAGATAAGTTATGGGTGGTGCCTACGGTTAGTTTGGAATATAGGAATGGAAATGATATAGATAATTCAGGATTAGGAATGATTAGAGAGAATAATTATAGACGGGTTGAAGTGAGATTATGTAATATGTTTGCAAGATTAATTAATGATGAACAGATAGGGAAAGTGAGTATTGATATTAAGGCGAAGCTAGAAGAGTTATTTAATAGATTTATAGGATTGTTTAATGAAGAGCCGAGATTTGCGAAGCGATATACGCATAAGTTAGAGGTCACGGAAGATAGTGGGTTTAATACCAAAGGGTATCCAATCCCATTTGCAATTAGAAAAAGGGTTAAAGCCAAGATAAGAAAAATGTTAAAAGAAGGTATCATCGAACCAGCGAAAACACCATATGTGAACCCGGTAGTTATTGTACCGAAACCGAATAAAAGAGATATAAGAATTTGTTTAGATGCGAGGAAGTTGAATTCGATTATAAAATTGTACAGGAAGAGGGTTTAGTAGGATAGTTTGTTATGTAGTTCATGCGACGGAAAGTTTAGTTTTGTTTTAGTTTATAGGGTAGGTTAGTATATAGCGTAGTTATACAGACGTGAGAGAAAGGAAAGTAGGGGTTGGATAATTAATATGTAGAAACACGGGGAGTGATTTTAAATAAAAAGTAGAAATTATGCACACAAAGAAAAGAGTAAAAACAGACGAAATTTCCACTTTTATTCAAAATCAGTGGGGCCAATGTAGTGTCAGGTGGGAGCTACAAGGTTTATAAGGGTAGTTTTGTGTTAAAGGGGGTGTATGCCAAATAAAATGATCCATATATCAGATCCCGTAATTCAAAAATTATGTTTTGCCGTACTTTACATATGCTAAAGTATTTACAATGTTAATTTGAAATGTATGTGCCAAAAGGTAAATTATAATGACTTAATGACGTTGATAAAATACACAGTGCTCAAGGTTTTATACTGAGTTACAATTTAATAGGCTATTGAAAGTACATTTGCCATCCGAAAACCGGATGCGTCTACGGATGTCTACTATCAACCACGCATCCAGGTCATGTGTGAATTATTTTGGCTTTTATTTAAATAGAATCAACTTTTGGACGAATATGTAATTTCAAAATTATAAGTTATAGCAGTGTCAAATGTGATTGGAGAATTGTGAATTATTTAGGACCAATGATAGAATTATGTACAAACTAGGAAAGTGTAAAAGGACAATAGTGAAGGTATTTGTGACACAAAATAAGGGATAAAATGTTATTGGATGTTTTTATTTATGTAAAATGTGATTAAGTAAGCTGGATTTGTTGTAATAATCGCCTTGGAAAGTAAACAACGGGGATATTTTTCGATTTAATTTTGTGTAAAGACGTATTTTTGTAAACCTGCGCTAAAATTGTTTAAATATTTTGAAAAAAAAATAAATGTGTTTGAATTTGAAGAGTTTAATTTATTAAAGTGGAGTAACGAGAAGCATCAGTGGTTAGTTAAAGAATAGCGACGGAGAATTAAAGTGAAGATTGGTATTGGTGAGATAGCGAAGCGGCGAAAAGAAAGATTGTGTAGGAACGGATTTGATAAAGGCAGAAGGCATCGGTGAGGAATTTGTAAGCGTGAATAAGATTTGGATTGATTTGGTTACGGATTTATGGTTATTGGGGCATTGATTGGATTGATTTGGATAGAGATTTATGTATAGCGGGTCATTGAGTGGTTTTTAAGATAAGGGACGTGAATAGATTTGGATTGAGCTGAAAGAAGAATAGGTTTGGATTGAGCTGAACGGAAAGTAGATTTGGATTGAGCGGCACGAGAATAGATTTGGATTGAGCGATTTGAGAGCGGCAATTGGAAGAGTTAAAGGCTACGAAGAAAGTAATACGGAAGAATTAGCGCAGGGGAAGTAAACAAAACGGTTATTCAAAATTCTAAAATTCGGGTTATTTATTTCAGATTTGGGGTCAACAAAATTATACTAAGATACCTGGAGGCGATACGAAAATTTCAAACGATAGTGAATCCATATAAAGACGCATACGGCGACAAAGATCTTGAGCCAGCAGTAAAATTAGGCCATCAACGAAGTATAATCCAGGTGAGTGCTGTGAAATATCTTAAAACGTCAAAGTCAGAAATTGTGTATTATTAATCAATTTGGCACAAGGCTACGTTGATCATTAAATTTTGGCATATACAGTGGTAAATTTATATAAAAGTAGTAAAACAAAAGATAGTGCAGTTTGGTTGGGCATTGCACATCTACTTACCACCGAACCCACGGTAAGTAGGTGGACACCCTGAGAAAAGAGTTCATATAGTCGAGGCATAGTAATAAACATTTTGATTAGATAACCAACCAAACGTTGCAAAAGTACGTGGCGTGCAATAGGTGTTTGCACATTATACAAAAAAGCATTGAAATTTATAAGAAGGGGCGCGCGGCGACACAAAATTAAAATAAAGTAAAGTAAGAATTGAGGGGGTGGTATACAAAATATATATATATATATATATATATCAGGGTGAGTTTTTAGTATGGCAATGGTCGATAACTCAGTTATTATAAAAGCTACGTAAACCGAATTTGGAGGCATATTAGGCATGCCTAAAGTGCACATTTTAAAAATATTTGGAAGCATACAGGGTGTTTCATAATTCCAGAGCATATTAAACTTTTTTTTTTAATGGAACACCCTATATATTATTACATTTTTGGAAAGCCCATAAAAAGAGCTTTAATTTGATATCAAATTGTATCTGTCTATTCCTTTTAGTTTTTGAGATAGTCAACTGTTTTTAGAAAAAATGACCCTTATTAGATACATTGCCACTGCACTAATACACAACTTAAGTTAATTTTCAATATTCAAAAATTTTTACTATAAACCATAGTATATTTGTAAATATCTCTCTTTTGAAATTTCTTCACAGTATACAGGGTGTGTCAGGTTTCACAAAAGGCAATTTTTAAATTTTTTTTTAAATGGTATCTCACCAATTTTATTGCTACAATGGATAGTTAATTAAGCGTCCTTTCATTTTTGTTAAGCATTCCCTATACCTAAATCCATTACTTTCTGAGAAATTTTTGATTTTCTTCAAATTTTAAGAATGCTTTTAATTTACATAACTAAAAGTAACTTACTATTGGAGAATATTATAAAACAATTAATATATTTTGAGTAACAATTAACTACACTTATCCAATAACAATTTTCACTAAAAATATAACAACCTACAATAATACGCTATCAACTGAATTCTGTCAGATCAAGAATATGCATTTTATAGAAAATGTTCAAACAGGAAATCAGGCAGGCTTTGAAAAAATAACAATTACAATTAAAATGTCATTTCGGTTTATTATCAGAACTTGATATTGTATTTAATCTGATTAAAAGAATTATCTAATTGCCCAGATTGACTACGACCCGATATTTACTATACAATATCAAGTTTTCTAGTCGAAATTAACCTGAATTTAAGTAATTAGTATGGGGTTTTATCACAACATCCGCTCTACTTATGGTAATGAAGCTGTTGACAATCTCAAACAGTGGGCTAAATTAACAACCAAGCTGGCAGCTGCTAGGAATCGACGTATTTTTCTCCTCACGTGTCGTACTAATAATCTACAACCAAAACACATTGCTACATCTTTGCATTGCATTGAAAATTTGTTAGTTTGCCGTTCAGGTAAAATCAGGAACTCAATCTTAAAATTACAAAAATCCTTTAGCAGGAAACTATTAAATTTAGAAATTATAATAACGCATGATATCCTTAAAGACCTAGAGACAAAATTAAGTATTTCGATAAAAATGGTTAGGAACCTTCTTCCGATCAATATCACAACAGAATTCCAACGACGAATGACCTCGTACTACATCACTTTCAATAGAATCAAAGATAACAACCTTAAGAAAATCACTAATCTAAAAAAGGTTTTGGTCAGCAAGATAGTAACACAAGAAAACTGGTTTGTTAATCTTTCCGATGTCAGTATTCCTAAAGACATCAAACGCTTATGCGCCCTTGGCCCTTTGTTCAGCGTATGTCCCAACCCTAAAGACATTTGTCTACCTAAACTATTAGCTGACGTGGAATCAATAGTATCTTTGGCCCTTCCTGAACAGAAAAATATCCTTCTAGCTAAAACCACCAACAGTATAACCAATTTTATCCACTCACCAATAAAACCACCTAATGAAATTAGAAACCTTCTCATCAAGTCTTCCACATTTATGAAAGCTCATGCCAATCTCATTCTAACTAAATCCGATAAGGGTAACGTGACGGTATTGTTGGAGAAGGACAATTACATAAAATTAGCCTATGACATTATCTCGGATAAAAAGTACTACACTCCTCTTGGAAAAGATCCTACTAGTACAATACAACAAAAATCCAATAAACTGGTTACTGACTTGAAGCAGAATAAGAACATTACCTCAGAGCAAGCCAAAGATCTAATGATTTATAATGCCTGCTTTCCTAAATTTTACGGGCTTCCCAAGATTCATAAGCCGACCCTTTCACTTCGTCCCATAATTTCCTCTATCAATGCTCCGAACTCCAAAATTTCTAGTTTAATTACCGACATACTTACCAAATCATGACACCAACAATCCGTATTTCGTTCAGGACTCTTTCCACTTTGCTAATTTCGTCAATGATTTTCAAGTCCCTACAGATCATGTTATTATTAGTCTTGATGTGGTTTCTCTGTTCAGCAATATACCTGTGGAACTAGTTAAACAAAGCGTCGTTAACCGTTGGCAGAGTATACATCCACACTGCAACATAACCCAACAACAATTTTTGAACCTCATTGATTTTCTTTTTGACACTACCTATTTTTCATTCGACCACAAGTTCTACATCAAATACTGGGTACACCTATGGGAGCCAGCGTATCTCCGATTTTTTCTCAATATGTGATGGATGACCTTTTAGACTTCTGTATCCCTCAACTATCTTTTGACCCACCGTTTTTTAAAAAATACGTCGACGACCTAATTTGTTGTGTTCCGTCAGGGTGTATAGACCAAGTGCTTTCGATTTTTAATAACTACAATCCCAATGTTCAGTTTACCATTGAAAAAGAAGTGAACGGTACTATTCCTTTTTTAGACATGCTTGTCATCCGTAATAACGATAATCTGATTACCGATTGGTATAGGAAACCTTGCTCTTCAGGTAGATACCTTAATTTTTACTCCTTCCATCCGATTACTATAAAAATCAACCTTGTTTTGGGCTTGAAGAGAAGAGTAGAACTCATCTCACATCGAACTCTGAAACACAAAAACTTTCTTATTCTAAGAGACCTACTTCTACGTAATTCATACCCTATCTCGTTATTGAACAAGTTACTTTTTAATACCCCTTCCCTCATCAATCAGCCCACCCCTAGACACAACTCGATTTCCACCGCTAACACAAATCCTAAGATCTTCATTCCTCTCCCATATGTGGAAAATCTTACAGCTAAATTGTGCCATATTCTAAAGGACATTCAAGGAATAACCCTAACAAAAACCTGTTTTAACTCTAAACAAGGCGCTTTTAGTAAATTAAAAACTGCACTCTACTGCAACAGTCGGGTGTCGTCTACTGTATATCGTGTAAAAATTGCCAGGGCCAATATGTAGGCCACACATCCAGGTGGCTCTCAGCTAGGATAACTTCCCACAAAAGTGACTCCAATAGAAACACCAAAACCTGCGCATTAGTTTCTCATGCTATTGAGACCCAACACATGATCGATTACGACAACGCTAAAATTGTCTTTAGGGAAAGTCATTACAAAAAACGCATTTTCCTCGAAATGGTCGCGATATCATTACAAGACAATCCAATCAATAAAAAAACTGACACTCAAAACTTAAATAATATATATTCCTATCTGATCTCAATTATAAAAAACACTACGTATCGTACATTTAGTTAACCAGTAAGCCTCCTTTTATGTTGTCCTTGTTGACCGTAATCTATACTTGTTTTAGTGTAATACAAACTTTTATCTATAGTTATCCACTGCAAAGTTTATATGTTAGTAGTATTTTATAACTTGACTAGTTCCTATGTAACTTATAATTTTTAAATTGTCCGTTAATGTTTTTTAGAAACGAACCACCTTAGTTAATTATTTATTATGTTAACTGTATTATGTGTTTTGAATGTACTCACTAAGTTTGTCGTCGTATCCTAACTATTATCATGCTCCAACCATTTACTAGATAGATTCATATAATCGTAAGTAGCATTAACGTATTAACATTTTTGTAATCCTCCAATTATAGTCTTCCTGAAGAAGAAAATAAAATTTTTCGAAAGCTTGAACTGATTAAAAGAATTATCTAATTGCCCAGATTGACTACGACCCGATATTTACTATACAATATCAAGTTTTCTAGTCGAAATTAACCTGAATTATATATATATATATATATATATATATATATATATATATATACACATTTGAATGAAAAATTCTAAACAATTCACATTATAATTGTGGGTCAAAAAATAAAATATTAAAAAGTGCCTTAAGAGCACGTCATGCCACGATGGCGGTTAAAACGAAAAAACAAGATTGAATGTAACAATATTAAATAGAACTGACAAGGGACATTCCAAAAATGGCATCAGTTACACAACATGAAAGGTTAATATTTTAACAATGTTTGAAAATATCATTACATAGAAAGCTGAGTAGACATTGTGAACTTTATCAACATCCATAAGGAAGCTTTTTATAAGTAATATCTTTTTTGGTAGTGTTCAGACTTAATAAGTTGCTATACATTAACTTATGTAACATTCTTTTTGGGTAACCGTTGTTTACTAGAGTGTCTATCAATATTCTCTTATTCTTTGCTATGAACTGAGGATCTGATATATGTTCAATGAGATATTGTAGGGCCTTCACAGTGTTCATCTTATGTTGAAAAGAGTGGTTAGAATAGAAATTTAAATATCTGCCAAAATTAGTTGGTTTGGTATACCAATCAAATAAGGGATCCTACATTCACCACACAAAAAAAAAGGTGAATGATCATGTCAAAGTATTACACAAATAGGAAATGTTGGATGATTCTGAAAAGAATCAACTCTGTATTTGCAACTCGACCCCTGGTAAATATTATGGATTACCAAAAATACACAAACCAGTCCTCTCTTTAAGACCTATCATATCTACGATGAACACACCTACGTATGGTATTGCTTCTTTCTTGGCCAATATCCTTCAACAGGCTTTCCCTCTTGAAGGATATAATGTTAAAGATAGCTTCTCGCTAGTGCAACAATTTAAGGATTTTCACCTTCCTAAAAATCACATTCTCATTTCACTGGATGTAGCATCTCTTTTTACAAATATTCCTTTATATATGGTTATTAACATTATTAAAGACAATTGGAATAAAATCAAACTCTACTGTAAGATGTCTGAAGATTTGTTGGTCTTTAATAACACCTACTTTGTTTTCCAAGATAAATTTTATTTACAATTATTTGGAACTCCAATGGGCTCACCTGTATCGCCCATAATCACCCAAATGATTATGGATAACTTATTATCTATTGTTCTACCTGGACTACTTATGAGATGTCATTTTTGGTAAAGTACCTCGATGACATCATTTGCTCACTGCCAGCTCAATATATTGACCAAACTTTAACAACGTTTAATGTCTTTAATGAACAGTTCACTTTCGAAACAGAGGTAGACAATAAATTACCATTTTGGATGTTTTGGTCATCAGAGATACATATAATCATTTATTATTTGATTGGTATACCAAACCAACTAATTCTGGCAGATATTTAAATTTCTATTCTAACCACTCCTTTCAACATAAGGTGAACACTGTGAAGGCCCATCGATACCGCATTGAACTTATATCAGATCCTCAGTTCATAGCAAAGAATAAGAAAATATTGATAGACACTCTAGTAAACAACGGTTACCCAAACGGAATGTTACATAAGTTAATGTATAGCAACTTCTTAAATCTGAACACTACCGAAAAAGATATTACTAATAAAAAGCTTCCTTATATACAGAAGTTATCGCCTCTTTTAGTACAATTACTAAAACAACCCAAGATTGCTATCGTCTATGAGTACAATTATTCTATCCAGAATTTATATACGAAATTAAAGGATCGTACTCCTAAAGTGTTAAATAGTAACGTTGTTTACAAGATCACGTGCAGTTGTAACAATAGTTACATTGGACAGACTGGTCAGTGGCTAAAAAGTCGCTTAACCCGGCACAGGAGTGACTGCAGAAAAAACTTCCTAAAATGTGCATTGTCTTCTCACGTTTCTGCAACCAGACATACACCTTGGTTCGGTGAAACCATCATTCTTGACAACGAAACCAATTATAAAACTAGGTTATTTATCAAGTCCTTTTACATCAACAAGGAAGATAACCCTATTAATAACAAGATGGATGTTGATAAAGTTCATAATGTCTACTCAGCTTTTTATAGTAATGATATTTTCAAACATCGTTAAAATATTAACCTTTTACGTTGTATAACTGTTGCCATTTTTGGAACGTCCCCTGTAAATTCTATTTAATATTGTTACATTCAATCTTGTTTTTCCGTTTTAACCGCCATCGTGACATGACGTGCCCTGGCACTTTTTAATATTTTATTTTTTTACCCACAATTATAATGCGAATCGATTAGTATTTTTATTCAAATTTATATATTATATTGATCAAAGTAAGTAGTCAGCGTCTGGTTATGTATTTTCTGCTAATTCTATTTTTCTGTTTCCATTTTAGTCTTTGATAAAGGTGCAAAAAATGTACCGAAACGTTAGGTATTTGAATAAATAGTAAATTTTAATCTGTCGTTTTATATGGACTATATCCCAAAGAAAAAATTACACGTCTATTATACTAAATATATATATATATATATATATATATATATATATATATATATATATATATACATATATATTTATAGTGACTAAGATGAAATAATAGTTTAGACTTTTATGCAAAGCCCAATTTCAAATATATATATAGTTGATTTTGCTTTCAATAACGAACGTATTTGTTAACTAATTGACTTTGTTTGAATCTTGGGATATATTTCGTTCAAAATAAGTTAGTGGTTTTAGTTTAAAAGTTTTCTATAAAAAACACATTAACTTATGATTAAAGAAACAAATTTTCCGAAACGTCAAGTTAAATAAATGTTTTAAACTAAAACCACTAACTTATTTCGAACGAAATATATCCCAAGATTCAAACAAAGTCAATTAGTATATATATATATATATATATATATATTATATATATATATATATATATATATATATATATATATATATATACAAACACACACACACATACATACACAACTCTTATAAATTTTGGTTTTTCTATAACCGAAATGAACTTATTTAATCAATATGATAATACCAAATTAAAGGATACAGAGTCAGGTAATGGAACCAATGCGTCTTTTCCATTTGCTTCAGGCATTAACTTTTCCAAATGTTCGCCAGAATTCAAAAGTTTTGCTTGCGCTACCTTTAGTGATTGAAGAGACTCTTGAAATATTGAGAGTTCCTATAAAAAGATTTATATGAAAAACAATTAGAGGTTATGTTATTAACCTGATCTAAACGATGTTTAAGTTGAATTAATTGAGGTAAAGATAAATTTGATATATCTGTTTGTTGGGCGTGTGGATTTATATTTGGTAAAGACATGTTTAATTTTATTTAATAACTCTGAAATTGTATTAAAACACACTCCGTTTTTTTTTCTGTTTTACACTTAATAATTAATGTACCAACAACGGTAGGTTTAAGGATCGCGCTAATCACTTCAAATAATCACATAGAGTAGACTTCAATGATATCAGCTGTCATATTTTATATGCTTGCGAACTATCCTATTAACTTTAATCTTATACCTTGCAGTTCAAATTCAAACTGCGTATTATTACCCGTAATACTCACTTTGCATAGAGTTGCACAAAATATTTCAAAGTTAATTTTACAGCTTTCATTTTATTTGTAATCTCTTTTTTTTAATCCCTAAACGTTTATTGCATGTACATGTTCCAAAGTAATCTAATTGTCAAAATTCACACAATAAGTAACTGTAGACATCCACAAAATTTTTTCTCATTTTACTTTTATTTTTAGGTCTCTGTCTTAATTAGTTCAATCAATCAATTTCACTCCATAATTCCTATAATTTTTGCAATTGATGATTATCACAAACCTAGACATGGGTTAAAAATATTCTTGCTTAAAATATTACAATACTTGAGGTCAATGCAGCACTTTTGTGAGCAGTTGTTTTTATGCTGTCACACAAATATTTCCAAAGACCTTTTAATTTGAGTGATCATATTTATAAAATAAAATTCTAGTGCAACTAAATTTCGCTAACAATCTTTTTGCGATCGCATTTTAAAGAGTTATCGAGTGCTTAAGTTACTGAAATATTTAATTTTATGACTATTTAGATAATAATCTTTAGCATTACGTGCTTGTGGCATTTTACCAAATACCCATTTTTCAAAACCGTGTTGATTTTTGTGGAAATCACGACTTTATAGCACTACATGCTTTGTTCTTAATACAAATAGATCAATCATCTAGTGCTTTACCACAAAGATGACGTTTACCCCATTATAGATTCGGTTAATTTGCTGATTAGCCGTTTAAGTGTTTTTGCTTGCACAAAACTACATAAAAATGACGTTTAATCATGATGACGGTTCTAGTATACACGTATATACATTGAAATATAACAACCAATTGCGCTTTATTGTATGAATAAACCTGAAACATAAACACTAGGTTTTGCAAGGGTTACGATTTATTTGTTTTTCTGAAACTATGAAAAAACAAACGACGAATTTTTAGAACAAAAACAAGAACTAAATAAAACTATCTACATACATTTCTTGTTGGTTAAATAGCTTAAAATATACCATTAAGTTGGCCTCCATCCAGGGTTTTCTTGTTTTTTCGGAAACCATAGTCTTTGGAGTTTTAAAAGCACATGTGGAACACTATCTATAGCTATTTTCATAGGTTGCAAATTAAAATCTACCCTGAAAATAAACTCGCCATAGTTTTTCTTGTTTACTATGGAAGTCAGAAAGCTGCCAATATAATTGAAATACTAACACAGTGTTGCTTAGACGCATTTTGGTTGGTGAGGGCTAAAGATTTACGTTAAGTATGCTTTTCGCAACGGTTTTTTTTTTATTCATTTCAGAAAATATGAGAGCACTGGCAGTAAATTTTAAAGGACTAAACAGCTCTACTGAAACAATATTTAAACGTATTTTGTTGATACTGAACGTCGTCCTTAGGCTAACTTTTCCTGTTTAACGTCTCATGAATTTCCGAAAATGATAGGAACTGAAAGACGATTTTACTCCACTAAATAGTTCTGGCACTAGCATTAGCAACTTTTTCTAAAAACAATAATTGATTATCAATAGAATGGTTTATCTAAATAACTCGAGTAAATATTGATTAGAATAACTATAGTTCGAGCACCATGAGATGGCCGACGGGGGCTGATGTAAGACGTACACAAAATTCACGAATGAAAGGGAACGCAACGACAGCAAACGCCGTCATGAAAATATCGTTCAGTTGTTAAACCTTTGATTAGTTTGCAGTAAACATTGTTTTCATCGCGGTCGTATATTCTGCTGTTTGTTGTTAAATTGTTACTGTATATTTATGATTGTTATTGTTATTGTTTATTCATTATTGAATTGAACTTTCATGAGAAATGGAATTACTTTTCAGTTACAATAATACAAATGCTATTTTATCTGTTTAGTTCTGAGAACGGACAAGCATCCGCATTCTGTTAGTCGGCCATCTCTCGATGCGCGGACTACACTTTCCTCGAATTTGTATAGTGATAATAATTGAATGTCGCAGTTGGTAGGTGGATTTTTCAAATGTATTGAATCTATATTCTGTGTCATTTACTATAACAAACAATAGTATTATCGCGTGGATTTTCATAAATTTTATATAGGTGTAATACACATTTGTAGATCGTAAAGTTTCAGAATAACTAATTATTGTACCTAAAACACATAAAGATTCTATAAATATCGCAACCCCATTTAAATTTTCTTATCTGTCGTATTATATATATTTACGCATATTAATATCTCTTAATAAACATTAGATCGCAATCTACAAATTGCTTGTTAATTATGTTTGAATTGATAATCTGAAGAATACAATACCGAGAAATCTTTAAAAGTGTAGATATATTTATTTATTTTAAATATTCTAAAAGAAATTTCAGGATTAATTTGCTGTGAAGCCCTGTGTATAAAATGCTCGTAAATACATATCAGGTTTATGTAAAATAGCATATTCTAAAATATATTTATTTTGCATTTAATAATTAAAGAATTAAAAAGCATGCTCATTGACTCAAAGTTCTAGAACGATTTAATGTCGAAATAAAACATATTTAAACGACATAAATAGTAGGGAGCGGAAATAAACTGTAGAGAATCGATTAGCTTAAAATTTTTTTGGTGACAAGATGTAAAGATAGGTAAACGTTTATCCATTTATTATATAACCCGGAGCGGTAGCAAAAGATAGTGAAACAATAAATTCTTGAAAGTTGACAGTAGACGTATATATGACACACCTTATAGAACAAATAGGAATGGCAATAGAATAACACACCCGCCTTTGAGAACAAATTCGAACGTTAAAACAACGTACCAAGTCAACCGTGAAAATTCTCGAAGTCTATGTAAGTAGGGCCTCGCTTTTACAAAAGCTAATGAATGTTGAAGGAGTGCAGTCTTGATCGAAATGTCGCATGCAGTCGCCCTAATTAGATAATACCTTCGTGTTAAAGTACTACCTAAAATGTATAGTATTTAGTAGTATTATGTAAATACGGTTTTAAGAGAAATGAATCGGCGACGTTAAAGTGTTTATTGATACTCTGATGTGAGTAGATTAGATGGCGTGTTTACAAAGCCAACAACAAGCAGTTCTGTAACGGTAAAATAAATATACTTTGTTTAAATTTGTAAAAAACTAATATCTGTCGATTATTTAGTTAAATTGCATAATGAGATTTTTCTGTGTGAAAGTTTTTGAATTTAAGGGAAAGAATTGTATGTAAAAGTCAATATAATTTAATTTTTAAAAGGGTTGGAAAACCTAGGATACATGTTTTCGCTATTATACAAGGAGATAATTGTACCTAGCTGAATTCAGATAAATTTAAGAACGATTTAACAGAGGATATTAAATTACATGACTCATTAAGGTAAATTTTGTACATATTAAGGAAATTTTAATTATGGAGTTGTTTATGAATGATAATCACGAGATTAAGCTTTGTTTAGAACACCCGAGTAATTATCTTAGTTTTAAAGAGATATTATGGACATTCATCTGGATAAGTCTGTACACATTTTTGCAGATGTTCCAAATCTGTTTAAGAATATAAAAGGAATGCTTATAGCAATAAAATACTCACACTGCCCGATTATATTATAGAGAGACATGGATTACATACAAATACAGTTATGGCAAGCCATATTTCGGGGCTGGCGCTCTATCAAAAGGATCCCTTTAAAACTAGCATTTAGAATATCTGAAGGCGATCTATTACTGAGTCATCTACAGCAAAATGAAGTTGTGTACTTCGTCAAATGTTGTATACCATTTCGTAAGCAGTGACCTGAAATTCCTGGCATATGAATTGAAGAAGTCTGTTATTTAACTACAGCCTCGTTTCTAACCCAAGTAGAAAAACAGTTCTCAATAAAGACATCCATACATGCATTTTGTGCATTGAGCAACAAGGATTTAAATGTGCGCAGTGCATCCATTGAATGTTTTGAATGTTTTATGGATCTTTTCAGTAGGATGCAATTTGGGCAGAAAAAAATATGGAAACCATCTCAATCGGTGTCATAATTTCTACATAATCAATCCATGGTAGAGCTTCATCTTTAACTAATTGAGGCAAACCAATGTATTTTCATTTTGACGAGTAGATTTTGTCAAGAGTGCCTAGAAAATCTATTCAGTGTTTTGAGGAGCAAACAAAATGTTTCTATTGCTATGCAGGTCAAAAAAACTCTAAATTTAATTTCTGTTTCCCAGTATCTAAAAAATAATACAAATACTAGTTACGATGAAGATGACAAGGAATTCCTTCCAGGGTTTTACATTCTGTTAGCACTCTGAAGTGTTACAAATATGATGAAGTGAAAATTCATGTAGTATAGGCCATTCGCTATAACTTTAGGATAACGTCACAACTGGATAAAATAGTGCATTGTCAATGTAGTATGTATAGTTTTAATTCTATAGATAAAGGTTGTATTAAGTGTGCATGCTCTAGGAATGCAGGCAGTGGTATGTCTGACAACAATGACACAGTCCATAAATCATAATAAAATGTTTTGGCAGTATATTGACATACAAAACGGAATAATTTATTTTAAACTTCTTCTTGATAACGTAATTATACTTCATTTTGCATCCCACAATTTAGGATAACTTAACAAGGAGCTTGAAACTCAAATTTATTGCAGTATTACTAAAAAGTGAGGTTCTTAAAATTTACAATGTTTCATGAAGTATTTGAGGTCATGAACTGTTGATGGTTTTAAATAAACAAAATACTTATAAATCGTTTATTAACTTTAACTGGTATGTAAATACGTTCAATATAAAACATACACAAAGTTTCAATTTTAGTCGAACTGGATACAACTTTCAAATTTATATCAACAATGCCTTTAGGAGGAAGATATTAATTTAATCTCAATACATTTCAACATGTTTTTAAAAATGTTTTTCATGCTTCACATAAAGCAATTAAACCAAAATTAAGTAATACTCAAACATGAATTTAATTCCTTAATATATTAATTAACAAATGTATATTTATATTGTGCCAAAACTGTAAAAAAATTATAAATTATGCTTCATCATTCCACAAATAGTCGTTGTCCTCTTCACTATCTACATTGATAATCAACGGTAGTGCATCTTCATAATTAAATGCTACTTCCCTATTCCACCAGAGTTGTATCTCTATTTCTGTATGGCGGATTGTGCTTGCCCACGCATTAGGTGTTACAGTCGCAAAAGCTCCCTTCCATGTAGCTAGTGACTTCTCAACTGAGGTACCACTGTATCTAAAGTGATCCCTATAATAACTTTTTGCTATACCCCAAATGTGTTCTATGGAATTAAAAATACAGTGGTATGGTGGAAGTCTCAAAACTGTGTGACCGCAGCGTTCAGCCATTTGATCAGCTGCATATGCAACCTTAGGCTTATTCCTAGAAATACCAATAATAAGAAAAAGGCTATGGAAAATAATGTAACTTACTGTTTCACTAATGTTATTAATTCGCATTGTGCTATCGTAACAAATATTATTCTTTTGTAGGCACTTTTGAATATTAGGTTTTTCCAGGAACCCGTTGGTGCCTTATTGATTTGCGTACTATGGTAGCTAGCATTGTCCATTATGATAGTCGATGGCTTGCTTAGATTAATTAAAAACTGATATTCAAACCAATGTAAAAAGTTATCCTGATTCATTTCGCCATGGTAGTTACCCTCCGTGGTTTTTGAAGCAAAGACGAGTTCGGCATTAAGAATGAATCCCTTTTCACATTCAGCGTGAAGAACTATATATCTAATAAAATAACACATACTTAGCAAAATCTTATATTTTTATAATTAGTCTTACCGTTCACCACCAGCAGTAAGCTTTTTAACACTTCTAGCATCAGAATCCTGCCACGATTTTCCAATACTGCCGTTTTTAAAAATTCAGCGTTCATCAACAAATACAAACTGCCATAGCCCCTCTGTTTTACCTTGAACATATTGTCCTAAAAATGTCACCTTCTTTGAAACGACATTATGTACTTCCATCAATCCACGACGACGAACATCCTTGTTATACTGAAATCCGATATCCTTTACAATTGTCCGCAAAGAATAAGTCTCTTTCACAAAAATTTTCTCGTAGAGTTTATATAGTAATGTGCTCCTCTAAAATATACAAAAAAATTATTTGCTTTTCAAGGGGTTTAAAATTACTAACTGTTTTTATACATCTGGTGGATTATATTTCTAATTGCATATTTGTCGAAACCATCAACGACTGGTTTCTTGCATGGACATATTTTTTTTGGGCCTGTTAGCGCTTCTTCCTTATTGAACCTAGTCCCAATGCTGTTTACAGTGCCTATACTAATATTTAATGCTGATGTGACTGACTAAAACAAACAACTTTTAATGAAACTACTTAGTTTACTTAACCTCATCAAGTTTGAACTTATTAGATTGGAATCAAACACATAAATACAAAAATTACTTACGTCTTTTACAGAAGTGAGTGGTAGAAGAGACCCTTTATTATCACGTTCTTTTTCAAAATAGTCTATTATTGAAGCTACTATTTCTTGAGCACGCGTATCTAACGGATTAAGCATTGTGAAAACTTAACATATATATATATATATATATATATATATATATATATATATATATATATATATATATATATTTGATGTTTTCACAATTCAAATAATATATTTTACTACTGAAAAAATTGTTCTATAAAATATCCAAGAACATAAACCATAAAACCAAAAATAAACAAGAACTAGTAGGACAACAATATGACAAATGCTTGGATTTGCAGGGGAAATTGGCGGCAACACCATACAAAATGACAATATTCTTCAAGCGTAATTCTAGGTATTTATTTGCTTACAGCCATCCACACTTTATTACTACATTTGACGTCATCCTAAAGTTATTCTGAATGGACTATAGTTAGTAACTACAGGGAATCGAATTGTTTATATAATATATATATATATATATATATATATATATAATATATATATAATAATTAATTACATCAAATAATTTTAATCACCGTGTATAAGGAAGCTTTGGGATAAAGTACGCGTAATTAAATGCCTAGTGTAAAGATTTAAATCATTCAATTAGAAGGTAGGGTTTGTATAGACGTTTATTAGATAATACGCGTTATTAAAAAACCCGTGGAGCATAAAAATTTATTCGTTTCATTAAAAATAAGGGATTTAAATTATTCACTAGACGTTTTCTATAAAAAGAAACAGTATTAAAATGCTCAACTTGTATGTAATTTAATTATTCCAAGTAAAGAAACAAATAGAAATTACGTGCAAAATTTATATTAATTAATTCAAGTTTCAAGTACCGAGTATTAAACAAAATGTACAAATAATAATTAATATTTAATTAGGATTCACTAAAAATTAAAGGGTAGAAGTCAATGCCATTCATTATTATTTTAATTGGAGTTAATTGAACGATTATTAAGGTATAATAGGCATAAAAGCTTTTAAAAAACCCAATAATATTCAAATCGTAGAAGTGTTATTTAAAGTATTACGAGTGAACACCTGCGTATTTTTAAAAGTCAATTTCAGTTTAATTTGTTTGGATAAACATGAGAATTCTGCGTATATTGGAAACGGTCGGATAAACCGTAGCTTATGTTAACGGGAAGGCTAGATACGGGGTTATTTAACCCAAATAAGAATACACGTAGACTGAAATAACCGATAGTAAAGAGTATCGATTTGCACCACTAGGACCAAGTTAGAAAAAGACAGATAAAATGCGCAAGGCAGAGACACAGATAATGAAAGGCGTGATTTGAGCAACGTCACGAGGAAATGATTGGTTGTAATAAGATGCAGATATGAGAGGTGTAAACGTAACGATTTCTATACGAAATTAATTAGTATTCTCGGACGTGTTTGCGAGCCGTGTGAAAATTCTTAGATTTTCAACTGGCGCGTGTGCAAATTTTATAGAACCGCGTGCCGGACTGTCGAAAAGGGAACAGAGTATGCAAAATTCTGGAAATTGTCCGTTGTGGGACAAAACCGATGCACGGGCAGGCTATTATATAAACCCGGACTTTAAACAGTTTCGCTCTCTTAGATTTTTGATTTTGATTCAATACTTTAAACAGTTTGCCCTTATATTTTGTGATTATTGAATACTTTAAAACAGTTTGCTCTTTACGTTCTACGATACAAGTTATTATGCATTAGTGCACCTAGAAAAGAAGATACAAGGTAATAAAGTTTAGTTATATTTGCAAGTATTACTGTACCAAGTATCCAAAGTTGTAACGTTAAATGAATAAACAAAAGTAGGCAGTTTGGGGTATAGCGTGAAAGACGTATGAATTTCTTTGCTATTTTTCGGGGGTGTTAATAATCAAATGTTATTCGTAATCGTGATTGGAACCACAAAACAAGATTTTGATATACTTAGATGAGTTCCTGAGAAGCTCTGAAACAACTTTAGATGAATGGTGGTGTAGAAAATTTTAAAAGCGTTCAGAATCAGAAGCCGTAAACATAACCCAGTTGGAATGGTGTGATTAACAAAGGACGATGTACATTGGAGCCACGAGTGCATTAACCTTCAGGTAACTTATGCTTTGTTGTTCGATTTTTGATGTTTTGGTGTGTTTTGAATAACTTTATAATTTGTTTGCTAAAAAATGGACAGTAGTGAATTTGTACAAACAACAAAATTTTAATTTTAAGGTGAAATTTTCTTGTTTAAGTAGAAAGGAGTATTTAGCAGTTTAAGTTCTTGATTATGATGAAAATTTGGGTCTGTCTTTGAGCTCAATTAGACTAACCTGTTTGATTAACGTAAAGGGGTGGAAGATGCTCCCTTTGTACTCAGACTCAGGTCTGCAAATATTGTTAATATAATTAGTAGGCATCCTACAAGGACTTTAATTCCGGATGCAAATTAAAATTATGACAAATTTAATCTTGAAATTTTATGATACTGAAATTTATGCTACAATTTAATTTTGAAATTTTAATGTATTATGAATGTTGATGTAAATAGAGTTAACGTTGATGTTTGTGGTAGGAATGTGTTTGTTTTTTTTTATGAATGAGGATGAAAGTTTTAACTAGGTGAGCAGCCGAGGCGGAAAGAGTAAAAAGGCGACTATCTGAAGAGATTCAACAGGGCGAGAATCACGGCTAATCTTGGTGCCCAATTCGAGAGGTTCGAGTATCTTTTTTCTACTCTGGTGAGGCTTAATGGGGAGGTTTCACAGAAATATATATATATATATATATATATATATATATATATATATTGCTATGATACTCTCTAAATTATCGTGCTCCTACGTTGTGCGTCTTATTAATTTTGGTATGAACTGCCGGAATTATCGAACCCCTATGTTGGGCTGCTATATTATTTGCGATGTACTCTAAATTATTCGCGCTCCATCATTTGGACGACCATTTTAATATTTACTATGAATAAACAAGATTGTAATTATCTCCTCCGACGTTGGGCCGTCTTATTAATGTTGCTATAAATTCCCTCCAGAAACTTAACTTGATTTTATCTTGAAGCAACCTTGTCTGCCAATAGCAAAATTCGATACGTTACCGCCTTACTTGTTATCAATTTCCTATTCAACTCGTAGCTCCTCCTTGAACTATTTAAATCTTATGACCTCGGCTAGCATTTATTTGGAATTATAAAATTCAGTTAATTTCGATTTTATATAATGAAACCAATATCTTATGTACAGCTTTTGTAAATTATTTGAAATACACTTTTCAATTAGTTAATGTTGTAAATTTCATTTATTAAACATCATATCCTATTTACTCAAAACTCAAAGTCACCAAAAAAACCTATTATCCTTATCAACGAAGCGTTGAACGTTCTAAACCTGTTATCATATTACTCACTTTATACTTATGCAACTTCTTTTGTTGACTTTTTCACATTCATATTATATTAAGCAAATTCAATATTCAAATTAAAAATTTACATAGAAAAATAAAATGTCTTATAACTAAAAAATCTGACCTGGTCTATTTTCTTCACATCGACGCTTCCATTTGAATAAAAATTATCTTCCCCCAATTCAGGATTACATTTAAATTATTGCCATTACACTATGGACTACCATTATTAATTTATGCACGTCAATTTATTGTCGTTTCATTTCAGACTTATTACTTCTTATCAATCAATTTCTTCAAATTTAGAATAGAATTCTTATTATCATTGTCCTCTGACTTGAAATCGTGGTTTATTTTCTTCCCTTACTCAAATTGTAGTTTGTTCCCCCCCCCCGTACTTCAAAATTGTAGTTTATTTTCCCCAGACTTTGAAATTGTCGTTGGTTTCCCCGGACATAGAAATTGTAGTTTGTTTTCCCCCATACTTCAAATTGTATTATTCTTTCGCCCCCCGGACTTCAAAGCCGTTTAATCGGCAATTATAGTTTTCATCTTGGCACTTATTTTATCTTTCATTTTTAAAATTATTACGTATTACTTTATTTCATAGCGGCGCACTTCGGCTTTTGTTGAGTTCAAAACTGACTTTCATTATCACTGTACCTGCTAATATATTATTCAGTTTCCACTCCGTCAGTGGGTATGGCCTAGAGCTCGTCGCTTATTTATGACCAATCAAATAAGTACATTCAAAGTAGTTTCTTATGTAATTCTCCACGATTCCCAATAATTGTAACCTGCTTCCAGCTGTCTTCGTTATCAACATGCTGTGTTTTGATAGATCTAATTGCTTTTCCATAAACAACTGATGCAATTCGACTTTTAATTTTTATATTTACATGTTATTCACGCAATTTTTAATCTAATTGTTTGGAACTCTTTTGAATGCGTGTCTAATTACACTTTGTCGTTTACTTATAAATATACGCGTGCTTCCACTGAAAAATATTATTACTTGCTATACCTAAATTAACTAAACTTTATCTACAGGGTATTAAATATTTACTATCTACTTAATGCATGTATTTCTCATTCCTACGCCAACTATGCGTCCTCCTATGTTTATCTGCGTCGCTTAAAACTATTTATACTTTATATACAGGGTGTTGACTGCTTACTATTTACAAACTATCTCCATTTCTCAATTCTTCACTAAATAAATGCCGTTTTCTGTTGCCTATGGTAATTTCTCATTTCTAAATGACCTTTACTATAAAGTACACCCTTAAACAACCCCTTATCACAGCATAATTCCCCCAAATTAAAATATAAAATTTTATAACAATGTCCTTTTTGGCGCCCAACGTGAACTTAAACTCACATTGGTATAAAATTATTCTATTTTTATTTCCATTTTAAAATCTAACTTTTTCTTTATTAAACCCATATTTACATATTATTTATCTCATACCTATGTCCTATTATACTACCTTATTCATACCTATACCTATTCTTATTTCTAAATCCTATTCTATTATCCTATATATACCTATTCATAAATTTATTTTACATTTCATTCATTTATACATCTTTCTTTGCATGGGTCAATTAAATTACATCTATTTCTAACTTCCCCTTATCACTCTTGAATCTGGGTCCTTTTAATTTATATTTCTTAATCATCCTTTTAAATCAGGGTCCTTTTAACTCGTATTTCCTAATTCTATTCTTATTGTCTATCCTATATCCTAAAAATCTAACTTTACTTTGAAAAAATTCACACTTCCTTAAATCCAAAATCAAACCAGCTATATTCAGCTCTAACAATATCCTATCTAACTGTACTAAGTGTTCCTCTACACTGTCACTAAATATCAATACTTCATTCATATAGTGGATACTAAATTCCTCATACGGTCCCAAAATATTCTTCATCACATTCTCTAATGCATCCGTACTCGAGGACAAACCAACCGGGACCACCCTAAATTGGTATAATTTTCCTTCTACCGAAAAACCCGTATACTTCCTTGATTCTCGCGCTAATGGAATCAAACAAAATGAACTTTTTAAACATAACTTGCTATAAATTTTCCTATTACCTATTTTCCTAATGTTCTATCTATCTTTGGTGGACAATTATATTGCGGCTTCATTCGCTTATTAATTTCACTTGTATTTATACACAACTTGATACTATTATCACTTTTCTTTACGACGACTACTAATGCATTCACAAAATTCGTAATGGAGCTCTCTATAATACCTTCACGTAACATTTCCTCAATTTCTTCCTTCACTCTATTCCTATATGCTACTGGAATAGGATATATTTTAGTGTTAAACAGCTCTTTATTTATTATTTCCAACTCGTGCACATAACCCGTGGCAATTCTCGACTTCGACCCAATTAATTCTGAATGCTTATTCAATAATATATTCACCCTATTTCTTAAATCATCTAGACACTTAATATCTTCATTTTCATTACTCCCATTATCTATTTCATCACTAAACTGATTAATATTCACGCCGTCGTCTTCTATTTCAATATTCCCCTCTTCATACCATTTAATATATTTCCCATTACACTCAATCTTCTTGCATTCCGCACTTATCTTCAACCCCAACTTATCTATCATATTCATCCCAAATATAGCATCTATCTTCAGTCCAGGTACTACCATAAAATCATTTTCCCATATTTCATCTCCCATTTCACATCTCAGAATTACCATTTCATTTATCACACTAAATCTCTTATTATTTGGTGCCACTAAATTACACCTTGTTATAGATATCGCTTTATCCCCCAATTTCTCTCGTTTAACAAACTCTTCCGCAACAAGTGATGCTTCTGCTCCAGTATCAATTAACACTTTAACAATTTTATCTTCCATCTTTAAATTAATTATTGGTAATAAGTTCCTTTCAAGTCTTCCTAATCCATTATCCATTTCATGTTTAATAAACTCGCGCTGATTTCTATATCCGTTAATTCGTAGAATTTTCCTTGGTTCGTCCGTACTCAAAAATCCTGATTTCGCGTCGAAGGTCCTGCCTGACTTATTATCCCTGTATCTGTGCAATTCGTATTCCTTATTTCCATACTATTAATATTTCTAGCTTGTGTCCGTCGATCATCATTTTCCTGCCTATTTATTCCTCTATTATTATAATTTCCTTCATGATTCGTTCTGTCCATTCGCTGCCTTGGTATCTGACCAGTATTCCTGTTTTGCCTAAAATCATTATTAAAGTTGCCATAGTTCCCCCTATTAAAATTTCTTCCACGATCATAATTATAATTGTTCCTTCGATAATTATTCCGAGTCTCCGTATTATTTCTCTGCGTCCTTACAAAATTCATGCGTCGATCCCTAACATTATTTTCTATTTTATAATCAAATTCCAAATCATCATATCTCTGCAAATAATCAATAAACGTATCTCTATCTACTATATTCTGCGTCGTTATATATCGCTTTACTTCAGCGTTAAAATGGCCTGCTAAATATCTTATAATATTTTTATCTTCTAAAGGAGGATCCAATTGCTTCGCTACAGTAAATTTCTCAAATGCGTATAATTCTCGCGTTATTCCTTTCGCCGAATCGTATCTTCCCATACTCAGGTTATTCCGAATCCTATTCTGCTGATTGTCACTCCAGAATTGACGTAAAAATTTGCTTTCAAACTGTTCAAATGTTTCTATCTCACTCTCAACTAAATTATACCACTTCTCAGCATTTCCCCTCAGTATTACCTTGATTAAATTTAATTTGTATAATTCATCTGTGGATTCTTGTATCAACATTTTAAAATTTTTCAGAAATATCTTCGGATTTAATTTTCCGTCCCCGTAAAATTTAGTAAACTGTTCAATTGAAAGGTTTGTTTGAACTAGCCTAATTGGTTCTCCATTAAACTTTATTGGATTACTTTTTAAATTATTTATTTCTTGATTTATTGATCTGAACTCCGTTTCGCAATTTTCTTTAATTTTACCTAATTTAATATTTAAATTCGTAATTTTATCGTTGGATTCGCTTTCGTATTCTTCTTGTTTCGTTTTCACTAAAGTAATATGGTCCCATAGACCGTCTATTTCCTCAGAAACTCTCCCAATTTTTTCATTCATCTGTGCCTTAATCTCAGCGATAGTGTGGTTCGTTTCCTTCAGACCATTGCTAAGAATTTTAATTTCATTCCCCAATTTCTCGCTGTTTTCATCCATTTTTGTTGTAATTATTTTTATGGCTTCTTCACTTCTGTCCATTTTATTATTTAATGCCATTAAGATCTCCAACATTTTGGTTTCTTGTGAAATTCTCGGTTCTTCGCTCAAACTTCTTTCTAACGTTATGTTTTCTTGGGATCCTTTCTCCATTTTGAAATTATTATATTTACGCTAAATTTTTAAATGCTAAATAAATCTACCTAACTTTAATTACTGTACAAATTTCTTGTTTATCCGCTAATTGAAACTCTTTAAGTCTCCGGTTTAGTTTAATTAATTTGTTTGAAATCTCGCAATCGTATTTTAAAATTTATTTTTAACTTAATCCGTGCCTCTTAATCTCAGGTTGTATTTTATTGTGGTTTAATTCATGCCCCAAGCTTGAGTAGCCATATTAATTTGCTATGATACTCTCTAAATTATCGTGCCCCTACGTTGTGCGCCTTATTAATTTTGCTATGAACTGCCGGAATTATCGAACCCCTATGTTGGGCTGCTATATTATTTGCGATGTACTCTAAATTATTCGCGCTCCATCATTTGGACGACCATTTTAATATTTACTATGAATAAACAAGATTGTAATTATCTCCTCCGACGTTGGGCCGTCTTATTAATGTTGCTATAAATTCCCTCCAGAAACTTAACTGGATTTTATCTTGAAGCAACCTTGTCTGCCAATAGCAAAATTCGATACGTTACCGCCTTACTTGTTATCAATTTCCTATTCAACTCGTAGCTCCTCCTTGAACTATTTAAATCTTATGACCTCGGCTAGCATTTATTTGGAATTATAAAATTCAGTTAATTTCGATTTTATATAATGAAACCAATATCTTATGTACAGCTTTTGTAAATTATTTGAAATACACTTTTCAATTAGTTAATGTTGTAAATTTCATTTATTAAACATCATATCCTATTTACTCAAAACCCAAAGTCACCAAAAAAACCTATTATCCTTATCAACGAAGCGTAGAACGTTCTAAACCTGTTATCATATTACTCACTTTATACTTATGCAACTTCTTTTGTTGACTTTTTCACATTCATATTATATTAAGCAAATTCAATATTCAAAATAAAAATTTATATAGAAAAATAAAATGTCTTATAACTAAAAAATCTGACCTGGTCAATTTTCTTCACATCGACGCTTCCATTTGAATAAAAATTATCTTCCCCCAATTTAGGATTACATTTAAATTATTGCCTTACACTATGGACTACCATTATTAATTTATGCACCCCAATTTATTGTCGTTTCATTTCAGACTTATTACTTCTTATCAATCAATTTCTTCAAACTTAGAATAGAATTCTTATTATCATTGTCCTCTGACTTGAAATCGTGGTTTATTTTCTTTCATTACTCAAATTGTAGTTTGTTCCCCCGTACTTCAAAATTGTAGTTTATTTTCCCCAGTCTTCGAAATTGTCGTTTGTTTTCCCCGGACATAGAGGACATAGAAATTGTAGTTTGTTTTCCCCCGTACTTCAAATTGTATTATTCTTCCCTCCTCCCGGACTTCAAAGCCGTTTAATCGGCAATTATAGTTTTCATCTTGGCACTTATTTTATCTTTCACCTTTAAAATTATTACGTATTACTTTATTTCATAGCGGCGCACTTCGGCCTTTGTTGAGTTCAAAACTGACTTTCATTATCACTGTACCTGCTAATATATTATTCAGTTCCCACTCCGTCAGTGGGTATGGTCTAGAGCTCGTCGCTTATTTATGACCAATCAAATAAGTACATTCAAAGTAGTTTCTGATGTAATTCTCCATGATTCCCAATAATTGTAACCTGCTTCCAGCTGTCTTCGTTATCAACATGCTGTGTTTTGATAGATCTAATTGCTTTTCCATAAACAACTGATGCAATTCGACTTTTAATTTTCATATTTACATGTTATTCACGCAATTTTTAATTTAATTGTTTGGAACTCTTTTGAATGCGTGTCTAATTACACTTTATCGTTTACTTATAAATATACGCGTGCTTCCACTGAAAAATATTATTACTTGCTATACCTAAATTAACTAAACTTTATCTACAGGGTATTAAATATTTACTATCTACTTAATGCATGTATTTCTCATTCCTACGCCAACTATGCGTCCTCCTATGTTTATCTGCGTCGCTTAAAACTATTTATACTTTATATACAGGGTGTTGGCTGCTTACTATTTACAAACTATCTCCATTTCTCAATTCTTCACTAAATAAATGCCGTTTTCTGCTGCCTATGGTAATTTCTCATTTCTAAATGACCTTTACTATAAAGTACACCCTTAAACAACCCCTTATCACAGCAATATATATGTATACAAAGTAGAAAACAATTATTGGCAAGTGACTCAAATTCAGCCACGAGGGCATCCTGTCGACGCGTTTCGCCTTAATTGGGGCTTATCAGGACAGGAGTATCAAAGTTGTGTAATATTTAATACAGACATCTTATGGGAAGTACAGTATCACCTAGCTCACAATTTGTGTCTTCGTGTCGTTTCACCTGACATCACAGGTTTTTAGCAACTGTCGGCACGGAAGAGATCCGGCTCAACTGCCTTTTTCCATAGCCAAAAGTTATAATTTAAAAAAAAAGTAGGATTAATGAGTCTTAAATTAATATAAAGTAGAAAGCAATTATTGGCAAGTGACTCAAATTCAGCCACGCGGGCATCCTGTCGACGCGTTTCGCCCTAATTGGGCTAAAAACCTGTGATGTCAGGTGAAACGACACAAAGACACAAATTGTGAACTAGGTGATCCTGTACTTCCCATAAGGTGTCTGTATTAAATATTACAACTTTGCTACTCCTATCCTGATGAGCCCCAATTAGGCGAAACGCGTCGACAGGATGCCCTCGTGGCTGAATTTGAGTCACTTGCCAATAATTGCTTTTTGCTTTGTATTAATTTAAGACTCATTAATCCTACTTTTCTTTAATATATATATATATATATATATATATATATATACTAATTGCTGCGAGCTTTATCGGTTAATTCGTGTCCCACACTTTGGGCGTCATAACTGCTGCGAGCTCCCCTTTAACATTTCCCTAAAAATTTGTGTTGTCATAAATGCTCGGGACCTACTCTGGAAATCAAGTCCTGCCACCTAGACTTGCATTACATATCATCCTATAATAATACCCTCTGAAAATATTTTCCAATTCGGATGCCAAAACCACCAGCCCTTTGTTCAGCTTCCTCAGGGATATTCGTCAAGGCTGCTCACTTGCTCTCTGAAAATAATACCCTAATATTCGAAAAATAAATAAAACTTGACTGCCACAAGTACATCACGCTTTATTGGAACATTAATTCGCAATTCAAAAATTTTAGTCTTACATTCTTCATACACCTTGGATGTTTAACAAATATTACCAATTTTTAAACGAAGTCATTTTAAATAAAATAATTTAAAAATTTATCAATTTACATCGATCAGTAAGTAAAAGTAACTGGGCTTATCCCTAAAGTTTACTTTAAACCTCAGGTCTATTACGAGCTCATAGTAAAAATCTTTCTGTACTTAAGCACTGAAAAATTACCAAAAACCCTTTTACTTTGTATAAAATGCCAACATTAGACCTTTATTTCATAATACCAAACAGTACAATCCCTTCTCAAAGTAAAATTGTCAATAAAAAAAAAGTTCTTATATTACAACAAAATCCACAAAAATTACCAAATTGTCATAATCACCAACAAATTCACAATATTCAAAAGTTTTAAAAGGTTGAATTACCTGGATTAAGCACCACCCACTCTCTACGTTGAAATCAACTCTGATGTGGTCATCCCTCTAGACTACTCGTTCAAGAATTGCTCCAGGTGGCCTCTTACCATCAGGAACTGCACGCCTCCACTCAGATTTCTCAGCTGCTAATGCATGATACTTCTATGCTCCCGTACATCTGCTACTGGTCCATCAACATACTTGACTTCTACCAGTGGACACCAAGCGCCACCAACCATATGTAGTAAAAAGGACTACTAACTTTTCTTCAGCTTCGGTTATCAACTGTATTTCAGATATTCACAATTGCAATATTACCGTTGCACCAACTTGTGCATCTTAATTATAATAAAAAGAATTTAAACTCACTTGTACACATTTACTATTACATGAAGCTTGGTTGAAGATTAACAAGGAAAAGAAAGAGAGCCCTAACTGCCTCGTCGTTATTTATATAACCTCCGAATTCCCCTGAATCGTTACACGCCATACCCCAAGCACACTTTTCTCGGTAAACTTCTCAGCCGTTCACAGATTTCACAAATTCCTTTACTCCACAACAACTAACAGTCGTCTAATTCTGCAAAACCAGCCGTTATCTTTGAGTTTTTCTCCGTAAACTTCGCAAATAAGTATTTTAGTTCGAAATCCTCATTAAAAATATCTAACGGCTGTCACCTTCTACGAAATCGTCCGGCAACTAACTTCCACCCAAGCCTCAAAACACGCCTCTTTCACAGGCGCACATTCGATCGCCACATTCTAACTTGCATTCAAACTATACTGTTCCTAATATTGTATCTTTCCCCAGTTTTTAACGTTTGTTATCGATTTTTGTGTATCCTTGTCTTACCTGTGTATTATGTGACTTTACTTTCATCCCCGCTTATTTACAAGTCTTATTCCAACCAACCAGTCTACATTACTGTTTCCTTGCTCTTATACATGCAGTCTAATCGTCCGACTCTGTCTGTAGCCTCTACAATATTTTCCATTACCCTCTTTAACAAACATCTTATGCAAATACGTAGCTTCTTTCTCGCACTTATTTACTTTTAAAAATATGTTTGTCTTACAGACGTTTCAAAGTCAACGACAACTAACTATATGATATTTTCCATTCTCTGCTCTCATTAAAAACAATGTCTTTCTCTTTATACTATCGATTAATTTTTATACTTGTAGGGTTCACGTCTCATTTCCCCTAAACCAGATGTTTGTTTTCAAACTATCTTTTACTACGAATCCTAACGTCTGTTGACAAGCTTTTAAACTCAATACCAAGAACGTGTTTACAAAGCTAAACTTTTACTGGAAATATTTTGTTTTTAAAACGCTCCCTAATGGTTAACGTGTTTCTTGACTACACTTTCATATTTACAATGCTAAAACTTTTAAAATTATTAATGTTCCAGCTTTATATTACCTTACGTTATGTACATTAACAAAATAATTACGCTTTAAATATTTCTTAATTATTAAAATATTTCTTTAATTATTGATTTTTATGCTACTCCTGAAAAGTTCTACTGTCACTATTTTTTCATGCTAATTAAATGTTTATACGCACGGACTTGTGCTCCTTATCTCTTAATAACCGTGATTAATCTCTACCCCAATACTAACATGAAGCAAAATTTATCGCAAAGCTTATCTTTAATAATTAATACCTACGTTCTGGCTTTAAACTATTCTAAATAATTTCTGGACTGCTATATACATGATGTACCCTATTAAAATTTCTTACTGACCTATCTCACACCATTTCTAACCTAAAACTCCATAGTAATATATATATATATATATATATATAAATATTATAAGTAGTTTTACATATATATATATATATATATATATATATATATATATATATATATATCCATTTCGAATGGACCTGCACTTTGCCGAAGTTTTAAATTACTAGAACAGGTGAAATGGCTTGCGTGTTCTAATGAGCTAAAGAGCCAAACTACAGGTCCAACCAAAGTAGTAGGGTCGTTAGTGAGGAACCAGACTAAGACAGGTACCCGAAAGAGGGCAGCGGCTCTTTCGGTACTTAGATTGGCAGAGACCATAGGGGTCGGTATGGCAGTCTAAGACACACTACCGCGTGTGGAAGGCAACGGGAAACCACCACATTAACCTCCCAAGTACACAGCGTACCTAAATTATAATAAAATGATGGCATTCTCTGGGGTAAAAGATTCCGGAGTTAAAATAGTCCCCCATTCGGATCTCCGGGAGGGGACTACTTCAGAGGATGCGATCGGAAAGTTGAAAATAAGAGTCGGGAACATTCTGCGAGTCGGAGCGTGGAATGTTAGAAGTATGAAGCAAGTAGGTAAGCTAGAGAACCTAAGAATCGAAATGAATAGGTTATCACTAGACATAGTAGGGATCAGCGAAGTTCGGTGGCCAGAGGCGGGGAATTTTTGGAGTGGAGACTTCAGGGTAATTCATACAGGAGTAGAGGAAGGAAATTTGGGTGTGGGGATAGTTATGCGGAAAAAGATAGGATACTGTGTAGAAAATTACTTACAAAAGAACGAAAGAGTACTCATGGTTAGATTAGAATCTAAACCGGTAAACACAGTAATAATACAAGTATACATACCCACCTCTAGCTACAGTGACGAAGAGGTAGAAGCCATCTACCAAGATATCGAAGACATATTAATATACGTAAAAGGACATGAAAATTTAATAATTACGGGGGATTTTAATGCCGTGGTAGGTGAGGGTAGGGAAGGAGCGGTAGTAGGTTTATTTGGTTTAGGCACGAGAAACGACAGGGGAAATAGGCTGGTAGAATTTTGCGACAAGAACAATTTAATCATCACAAACACATTATTTCAACATCATGCTAGAAGACGATATACTTGGAAGATGCCAGGAGATATAGGAAGATATCAAATAGATTACATTCTGGTTAGACAACGGTTTAGGAATCAAGTAAAAGACTGTAGAAGCTACCCAGAAGCAGATATAGATACTGACCACAACATCGTAATTATGAAGGCCGCACTTAAACTTAAGAATGTGAAAAAAAGAAACGGAAAAAGGCATTTGGACTTAGAGAAACTAAAAGATAAAGATATTCAAGAAAGATTCGAAAAAAAGTCAAATGAATTGCTCAAAGATATCGGGAAAATATCTTATACTAAGGAAGTAGAAACAGAATGGAATAACATTAAATCCAGCCTAGACATGGCGGCCAGAGATATCCTGGGGTATACACAAAAAGAAAATAAGAAACCATGGATAACAAAGGATATCCTGAATTTAATAGAAGAGAGACGAAAATACAAAAATAAATCAGACGAAACAGGAAAACAGAAATACAAAGCCCAAAATAGGAAATTATTCGCAAATGCAAAAAAGCTAAAGAACAATGGATTGATGAAAAATGCAAAGAGGTACAAACGAAGATGGAAATAGGAAAGACAGACGAAGCATACAAATTAATTAGAATGAATTTTAGGGATATAAAACCATATAGCAAAAATATAAGGGACGCACAAGGAAACGTCATCATAGAAAACGTAGAGAAAGTGGGTAGATGGCAAGAATATATAGGGAATTTATATGCAGGAGAGGAACTAACTGCATTAGAACAGGAATCAGACATTGAAAATGATGACTTGGGATATCCTATACTTAGAGATGAGTTTGAATTAGCATTAAAGAGTCTGAAAAATGGTAAGGCGCCGGGTACAGATAAGGTGCAAGCAGAAATTCTAAAAGCCGCTGGACAAGCAATAACAGAACGTCTCTTCCAACTTGTAAGCTATATGTATGAGACAGGCGAGATACCCAAAGATTTCAAACGTAGCATCATAGTAACTATACCAAAAAAGAAAGGCGCGGATAGATGTGAAAATTTTCGAACAATAAGTTTGACAGCACACGTGTCGAAAATATTAACTAGAATTGTGCAAAGACGAATGGAAAAACGGGCGGAAGAAATACTAGGAGAAGACCAATTTGGGTTTAGGCGAAACAGGGGAACACGGGAGGTTATTTTAGCTCTGAGAGTGATAATAGAGAAAACAATAGAAAAAGGGGAAAGCGTGTATATAGGGTTTGTAGATCTGGAAAAAGCATTCGACAATGTAAAATGGAAAAAAATGTTTGAAATACTCAAAAAGATTGGAATGAGTTATAGGGATAGACGAATAGTACATAGTTTATACAAAGAGCAAACAGCAGTAATAGAAATAGAGCAGGAACGTAGAGAAGTAAACATTAGGAAAGGGGTGAGACAGGGATGTGCCCTATCCCCATTGATTTTTAACTTGTACATAGAAGAGGCAATGAATACTGTCAAATGCAGGAAGACATTTGGAATTACTATGCAGGGACAAAAAATTGATATGCTTAGATTTGCAGATGATATAGCGGTATTAGCGTCTAGCAAGGAAGAGTTAGAAACTGCTCTTAATGAAATGGAAACGGTTCTAACAGAGAGATATGGTATGAAAATTAACAAAACTAAAACTAAAGTTCTAGTATGCAAAGGTGGGGAAAATAAATCAAAAAAAAAGAATACAAGTATGTAACACGAACTTACAAGAGGTTAAGGATTTTTTGCTACCTAGGAAGCCAAATAACGCAAGATGGGAAAAGCACAAAAAGATATAAAACAAAGATTAGCACAAGCTCGTGCTACATTTAACAAGAAAAAGCAACTACTGTGCTCAAAGACCACAAACATAGAAACAAGGAAAAGATTGCTTAAAACATATGTGTGGAGCACAGCACTGTACGGCTGTGAAGCCTGGACAGTAGGAGAAGCAGACAAGAAAAAGGTAGAAGCGTTTGAAATGTGGTGCTACAGACGTATGATGAAGATATCATGGACAGACAAAGTTAAGAACGAAGAGGTACTAAAAATGGTAGGGGAAGAAAGAAATATGTGGAAAACGGTAAAAAAGAGGAGAGATAGGATGATAGGCCACATACTACGACATGAGGGAATAGTGCGGAATATATTGGAAGCAGATATAGGAAAAAAGAGAAGAAGAGGCAGACCTAGGTTAGACTACTGCACACAGATAGTAAAAGATGTAGGCTGTAGGGGTTTCGGGGAGATGTGTAGGCTAGCCCAGAATAGAAATCAATGGAGGTACGCATCCAACCAATACCAAGATGGATAAACTAATGATGAAAAAATAACTGTGCTTAAACATGATGATTATTATAAGTAACTACAAGAATTGGTTGGGCAATATTCTCGAATAATGTTATGTGTGTGAAAGAATTTACTGGAAAACCATTACTTTGGCAAATGTCTAAGTGTTGGGGGATCTTGGTAGCCTCAGGTTGCTTAACCCCCTTCACTGAATCGCGGTGAAATAGAGCATAAAATTAGAAAACAATAGAAGGGGAACGAGCTGTATACACATGCTGTGTGAGAATTTCAGGGAACTATGTAGGCTAGCTCAGAATATAAATAAGTGCAGGTACATGTGCAACCATTTTTGAGACTGAAAACCTAATGACTTAAAAAAAAGCGCAGATAAATCTGATGATTAGTATAAACAACTTGTTGTTGGTTGCGAAATATCTGCAACTAATGATAACTGTGCGAAAAGATATATTGGAAAATATATTAAATCGGTAAATGGTTAAGTGTTGGGGGAACTTGGCAGCCACAGGCTGCTTACCTCCCTTCACAACCACTGAAGGTCGGAGAAATAGGGTATATAATTGTAAAACAATAGAAGTTGACCGAACTGCATCTAACAAGAAAGAACAGCGCCTATGAGGAAAGACAACAAACAGAAACAAGAAGAAAATTGTTGACAGCATATGTGTGGAGCACAGCACAGTATGCTTATGAAATACGGGCAGTCTGAAACGCAGACAGAAAAACGGTAGCAGCCTTTTGAAATGCTGTGCTTCAGATGTATGAGTACGATAGCATGGACAGACAAAGATAATAACAAATAGGTTATAGAAATAGTAGGGAACAAGGATATCTGGGGAAAAAAATAAGAGAAATAGAAGGGCAGAATACGTTCTAAGGAATTTTTGGGGAATAGTATGGGATATATTACAAACAGAGATAGGAAAAAGAGGTAGATGTAGACCTAGATCAAATAGTTATAGATGCAGACTGTGCAAATTTCAGGGAAATCTGTAGGTTAGTTCAGAATAGGAAACAATGATGGTACGCGTCTAACCAGTTCCAGGACTGAAGACCTAATGATGATGATGATATATATATATATATATATAATATATATATATATACAGGGTGAGTTTTAGTGTGGCAACGGTCGATAACTCCGTTATTATAAAAGCTACGTAAACCAAATTTGAGGCATATTAGGCATGCCTAAAGTGCACATTTAAAAATATTTGGAAGCATACAGGGTGTTTCATAATTCCAGGGCATATTAAACTTATATTTTTAAATGGAACACCCTATATATTATTACATTTTGAAAAGCCCATAAAAGAGCTTTAATTTGATATTAAATTGTATCTGTCTATTCCTTTTAGTTTTGAGATATTCAACTGTTTTTAGAAAAAATAACCCCGATTAGATACATTGCCACTGCACTAATACACAACGTATGTTAATTTTCAAGATGCAGGAAAATTTTACCTATACCATAGTATATTTGTAAAGTATCACTTTTGAAATTTTAACATACAGGGTGTTCAGGTTTCGCAAAGGGCAATTTTTAAATTTTTAAATGGCACCCTACAATTTATTGACAATGGATAGCCATTAAAGTGTCTTTAATTTGATATAAGCATTGTATACCTAATCCATTACTTTTGAGATATTTAACTGATTTTCTGAAAATGAATGTTAGATTACATTCAGACTAAAAAACTATATTGGAGAATATTATAAAACAATATAATATCATTTTGAATTACCAATCAACTTCAGTTATCGCAATAACAATTTTATAAAATATACAACCTACAATGGATACGCTATTAACAGTTCATGCAGATCTAACAATATCATTTTATAGAAAATGATTCATCAAATATCAGGCAAGTTAAACTGATATTTAAATAACTATACATGTAATGTACATTTAGAATATATAAAACAACTTGTAATGTGTTGATATTAACAATATTTCTACTTGTATATTCTTGAGATATCAACGTTAGGAAATTACCCATTAGATACATTGCTCCAATACACCAAATGCAATATTTATAGTAAAATGTTCTATACCAGTGTATAAAGTTCACTTCTTGAAAACTCCCTATACAAAGTGTACATTTCAAAATCAGAATGATAAATGTGTTAAATGAGCACTACCATGTTATTGCTCTATGGATAGCTATTAAGCTGCCTGATTTTTACAGCATTGCTATACAAATCATACTTTATTTGATTCTATAAAATTATGATTGTTGTCAAAGTTACATAACTAAAAGAACTTATATTGAGATATGTTAAAATGAAACATTGTTATTGAATCAACTACAGTTAGTCTGAACAATTTTCGATAAGATATAATCAACAATGTATTAATGTTATTAATAATATTCTGCCAGATCAGTAAGTTATGATTTAGTTATGTAAATTTCAAGAACATTCAGGAAGTTTGAAAGAGAATCAAATATCTACAGTAAAGTAATCGGATTTAGGTATAATGAGTGAATGCTTAAGATAATATGAAAGGACATTATATGAGTATCCATTGTAGCAAGTAGGAAATTGGTAGAGTGCCTTTAATAAAATCTATAAAATTTGCATTTTGCAGTGTAAATCACTTGACACAGTATACTGGGAAGATACATTTCAAAACAGAACTGATATTTTAAATGCAACACTACTACGGTATATGGTAAAATTTTCTGACATCTTGAAAATTAACTATAAGTTGTGTATTAATGCAGTGTCAATGTTATCTATTATAGGTTGTCATTTTTCTAGAAAACATTGTTATTGAGATAATCTCAGTATGTAACTCAAAAGGAATAAGTTTTACAGATACCAATAGTATATTTAGTATCAAATTAAACTTCATAATTATGAGGCTTTCTCAAAATGTAATAATTATATAGGGATGTTCCATTTAGAAAAATATAAGTCTTCATATGCCCTGAGCATTATGAAACACCCTGTATGCTTTCAAATATTTCTTAAAATATGCACTTTAGGCATAACCTAATATGCCTTCAATATTTGGAGAAATTTAAAAGTAGATACTTTATAAATAACTACGGTATTAAAATTTTCGACCGTTGACACTAATTAACATCACCCTGTATATATATAGTATCATATATACTATATCATCATATATTATATATATAATATTCAACTAGTTAATTAGACAAGATAAGTTGAATATAATGCTAAACGTCATTTATAGGTTTATCAAGATGTAATAATAACTTAGACTTGTATCCATTAAATCAAATTTAATCATTGTCCCAATCAGAAACTATGTATGCTTCAAAAATTAGAAATATCATTTAGGACCCTAGAGAGGACCTCGAAGCTGTATACTGTAATTTTATAATACGCCGAGTTATGCGTTTTCCAATCACGACACCTAGATCATGACGACAATTCTATAAATATATATCTAAATCTATAATTAGTGTTAATTACAAACGATACATTGATAACTAACGTTTCATGTTAACGAGTCCTGTATAACTGGACTTTATAATATACTCAATATATATATTTATATAGTAGTAATTAATATAATTAGAAATACTTGGACCATAGAGGTAAATAGTAACTTAATGTTCCTGGAAATGGCATGGTATTAAGTAAAACTAACATGCAATTTCGAATTTCATCTAAATTTATACACGTATATATTTCATGCTTTACGTCGTGTTCGGATTTCACTAAATATACCATATATACTATATATATATATACATATGTATATAATATACTATAAAATTATACACTATTGACATATACTTGCACTAAAACATTTTAAAATAAATAACAGATACATTATAACTATTGTACGTCGTAAAGGTTTAGAAATGTTATACTGAATGACTAGATTAGGTTAACTGGTTGAACAAATAATCTGTTAGTGTTGATAATTTAAAATATGTATACTATTGGAGTAAATTGTAGTATGGGAAATGTGAATTACTTAAAAGCGTATTCTTATTGAGGTGCCACAGGTTACTATTTATTTTGTATTAGTCTGTAGTAAATGTTGGTGAATTGTTCATGGTCCGACTTGGAATTTACGGAGTGTCTGTCGCGTTGTATGTGACAGACACTCCGAAATTCCAAGTCGGACCATGAAAATTCAACATTTACTACAGACTAATACAAAATAAATAGTAACCTGTGGCACCTCAATAAGAATACGCTTAGTAATTCACATTTCCATACTACAATTTACTCCAATAGTATACATATTTTAAATTATCAACACTAACAGATTATTTGTTCAACCAGTTAACCTAATCTAGTCATTCAGTATAACATTTCTAAACCTTACGACGTACAATAGTTATAATGTATCTGTTATTTATTTTAAAATGTTTTAGTGCAAGTATATGTCAATAGTGTATAATTTATAGTATTTATAACTGTAATTTTAGCTGCTATTTTGAAAATGGTTATTTGGAACCGAAACGCGTAAAGCATGAAAATATATGAAAAACCAATGAAAACAAATTGAGTTGTTTTACTTATACCTGACCATTTTCCAGGAACATTCATTACTATATATATATATATATATATCTTTATTACTCACTATTCACAAGTCTAATTAACAGTATATGCTTTATTTAGAGATGTTTTTAGTTCAATTAACAATGAAGCACTATCACACTAATGTTATTTACATGCACTAATATCTTCTTAAACTAAATCCTTAACCATAAGTCTTCTTAACAACACTAAGTACTACTATAATTTATGAATTACACTTTTGTTTATTTATGTACAAGCTGGCGGTACAATATACACGTTCACATAACACAAATTTATGTTTACTATTGGACTTTCAAGAGCCTAACTAATTAACTTTGCACGATATAATCTATATACGACATTTTTATATAGACTAAGATTGTACTTCATCAGCGGTCTTATATATACTTGAATTAAATAGATGATTCATACTCTGGTATATGCGGGAATATTCTCGATTCCTGGAGAATGCACTTCGGTTATGCAGCTTGTGTGTTTGGCGGGTTGCCTAATAGCAGTTTGTAACAATATATAAAACCGCTGATTAAGTACAGAGTTAGTCTCATAGATGTTCTTTATAGTTAGTCTATATCCAAATGTCGAATATAAATTATATCGTGTAAAGTTAATTAGTTACGCTCTTGAAAGTTCATTAGTAAATGTAGATTTGTGTTATGTGAACGTGTATATTGTACCGCCAGCTTGTACATAAATAAACAAAAGTGTAATAAATAAATTATAGTAGTGTTAGTGTTGTTAAGAAGACTTTTGGTTAAGGATTTAGTTTAAGAAGATATTAGTGCTTGTAAATAACATTAGTGTGATAGTGATTCATTGTTAATTGGACTAAAAACATCTATAAATAAAGCATAAACTGTTAATTAGACTTGTGAATAGTGAGTAATAAAGAATTTTGTTACTACTTGTTTTAAATGGGTGAAACGCGTTAATAGTAGTCCGCTACAATATATATATATATATATATATATATATATATATATTGTAGCAGGATACTACTAAAGCGTTTCACTAATTTAGAACAAGTAATAACAAGTGTCTTTATTACTCACTGTTCACAAGTCTAATTAACAGTATATGCCTTATTTGTAGATGTTTTCAGTCCACTTAACAATGAAGCACTATTACACTAATGAATTTACAAGCACTAATATCTTCTTAAACTAACTTCTTTAGGATTAGTCCATTAACAACACTAACACAACTATTTATTTATTACACTTTGTCTATTTATGTATTCTACAAGCTGCATGTACACGTGCACTTAATATAACATTTATGTATACTATAGAACTTCCAAAAGCTCATCTACTTTTACTTTACACGATATAATTTATATTCGACATTCTGGTATAGACTAAACTCTGTACTTCATCATCGGTCTTATTTATACCGTGAATTAAAAAGGATGAATCATCCTCCAGTAATTGCCAGAAGCTTCACGGTTTATGGAGAATATTCAGTGCTTGCGGCGTTTTGTGTGTTTGATGGGTTGCCTAATAGTAGCTCGCAACACTGCCCCCTCTTTAAAACCGTTACGTCTCGTAACTGTAAATACATTTTGACGCCAATTCGATGACTGATGACGGTATCGGCAGCTATCTCCTCTGGTGCATCCATCACGTCGTTGGAAGTAACAGTCAACACTCTTTTCTTGGTCTTGGCAGGCAATCGGTTGATAACAACAAACAAGGACCTGGACGTTGGTTTCTTGGAAAACTACTTCTAGCATATTTCGGACTATCCTCCAATCTAAGCGATCTAGTCCACAGCCTAGCTTGGGCACCGCTAGTCTCGTTACTCCATTTTCCATCATCTGAGCCTTAAGATTTAGCAATAGATGTCCATAACTAGGTTAAAAAAAAATAATTTTTGGTGACCAGATAGTAAACTTAACGATTTTCATCCTGAAGAACCAAAGCTGTTCCTACATTACATGTGATTTTCCAATGCTCCACCCGAAGGTACTACATTGGCCAGGAAGCGAGTTTTTTTTTACCTGGAAAATTTTGAATTTTGCCGAATTCTTGCTGTTCCAAGCAAGGTAGGGATCTTTAACGTGCGTGACAACACTCACACACGGGACCTCCATTTTACCTCTCATGCGAACGAGGGTGTATTTTTGCGAGAAATGCTCGCCTAACATTTTTCAAGCGGACCGTGTCGGGATTCGAACCCGGGACCTAGGGTGTAGTAGTCACACACATACCACTACAGTTGGCTGCTGTTGTACTAATTCATCCACACATCCAAACTTTTTCTTGAAAACAACAGCTATTCCTCTTGACATTTCCAAATCTTGAGCTACGCAATGTGCAAGGGAATACTCCTCTGGTGCTCTAAACAGATCTTGCTGCTTTTCAACAACAACGCCAAATTTCGTCTTAGCGGAACCACCATACGCCGTCATAAAACTCTCAAAATCTACATTTGGCTTATGATTAATAACTTGTCGAACACCATTCTTATTATTCGAGCCTTCCTGGTTGTTGCCAGCGTAGGACGTTAAACGGTCAAAGTGTACCACTTTCGGTTTACCACGGGGAGATCTTCTGATCCGGTACACTACATCATTAATTCTTTTTAACACTTTGTACGGGCCTTCCCATTGTTTTTGTAGTTTTGGTGACAATCCACGTTTTCTTTGTGGATTGTACAACCACACTAAATCTCCAGGTTGGTAACCACCTTCTTATACTCTCGTGTCATATTGTGATTTCATTCGATCGCTTGCTGCCTGGATATTCTTTCGGACGTTTTCGTGAATGCTATTTGATCTTTCACGAAGCTTACTAACGTAATCTTCACCTGCGATCTCTTCTCCAGGTTTAAATCCAAACTGAAGATCACATGGTAGCCGCAATTCACGTCCTAACACCACGCAAGCGAGAGAGTATCCTGTGCTATCATGTACCGAAGATCGGTACGCCAGTAGGAACAAATGTAAATATTGATCCCAGTCTCGTTGATGTTCAGAGACAACTTTGGCTAGGTACTTTTTTAACGTCCTGTTCATTCTTTCAACCATTCCATCCGATTGAGGATGAAGTGGCGTGGTTCTAGTCTTCCTGATTCCAAGATGCTTGCGGACGTTTTGAAACAACGCTGATTCGAAGTTCCGACCTTGATCGGAGTGTAATTCTAACGGAACTCCAAAACGACAAAACAACTCCTCACTAGTACATCTGCAACCGTCTCGGCTTCTTGGTTAGGTATAGCATATGCCTCCGGCCATTTGGTAAAATAATCCATTGCAACCAAGATGTATTTATTCCCTTTCTCTGATTCAGGAAACGGAGCAGTTATATCAATGGCTACCCTCTCAAAAGGATTACACACGTTATACTGTCTCATTGGGGCTTTCCGTTTTGTGACAGGACTATTTGCAGAGGCACACAACTCACACTTCCCGCACCACTCCTTCACATCTTCTTTGCAGTTCACCCAATAGAATCTTTCTCTCACTCTTTCTTCTCTTCACGCTAAAGTGCCCTCCGGAAATACCATCGTGCAAGTGCTGCAACACTTCAGGCACTCTGCTTCTCGGCACTATCACTTGAAGTCTCTCAGTGTCATCTTCACATTCCAGGCGTCGTTTCAAGATTCTATTTCCAATCATCAAGGGGTCCCACAGTGCTCAGTATGTCTTCAGGCTCCTACTTGAAATACTAATTTCTTCCCAAGCTGATCGTTGTCCTCTACTTTTCCACTCAATAATACGTCCCGATTCGGCGTCATTCTCCTGGTCTTCTTGTATTCTTTCGGGTTGCCAAGTATCATCGGTTACCGTCATTCTATGGATGATACTTATTTTCTCTTCCATCTTGGAGCAATGATTACAGTCTACAGGACAAGGTCTCCTTGACACAGCGTCTACATTCCGATGGCTAGTTCCTACACGATGTTCTGTATCAAAGTCATATTCCTGCAGCCGCTCTATCCACCTTGCCACTTGCCCTTCAGGATTTTGAAACTGCAGTAACCATTTCAGTGCAGCATGGTCTCTTGTCAACAGGAATTTACGGCCGTATAAGTACTTATAAAAGTGTTCTACGGATTTGACGACGGCCAACAGCTCCCTTCTTGTCACACAATAGTTCCTTTCTGGCCACGACAAGACCTTGCTGAAATACCCAATAACTTTTTCTTGTCCGTCCTGCACTTGAGAAAGAACGCTTCCTATAGCTGTGTTACTGGCATCGGTATCCAACACAAATTTGCCCTCCATCCGTGGATAACTCAAAATTGGTGCTGTAACTAGTAGCCGTTTCAGTTGTTCAAATGCACTGTGGTAGTCGTCATTCCAATCATATTCTTGTCCATCTTCAGTTAATTTTGTTAACGGTTTGGCAATGCTCGCAAACCCAAGTATAAAACGTCGGTAATATGTGCACAATCCTAGAAAACTGCGTAGTTGGTGTATATCTGCTGGTGTAGGCCACTCTTGTACCGTTTTTTTTTTGTCAGGGTGAGTTCTTATTCCGGTCTCCGAAACGACATGTCCTAGGTATTTCACCTCTTTTCCAAATAGGTGACACTTCTTGTGACTCATTGTAAGGTTTGCCCCGCGTAATCTTTGGAATATCTCCTCTAGGTTCTTAAGATGTGCTTCAAAAGACCGGCCTAACACTATCACGTCGTCTAGGTACACCAGACATGTCTTCCAGGACAGTCCACGCAGTATCGACTCCATCAATCGTTCGAAAGTAGAAGGGGCATTGCATAATCCAAATGGCATGACCTTGAACTGCCATAATCCAGTTCCAATTGTAAACGCAGTCTTTTTTCTATAGTTTGGCTCCAAGCCTACCTGCCAGTATCCGCTTTTCAGTTCCAAAGTCGAAAACCATTTAGATCTGGATAGGGTATCCAAGGTGTCATCAATTCTGGGCAAAGGATAGCTGTCTTTCTTTGTCACATAGTTTAACCGCCGGTAGTCTACACAAAACCTTGTCGACCCGTCCTTTTTCTTGACAAGCAAATAGGTTTATGGGGCTTCTGCCGCCACATTTCCTCCCAAATCCCACATTTCCTCCAACATTTACATGTAAATCCCCATAAGGAGAAAATGTGGTGGAGGGACTCTTAGGAGAAAATGCGGAGATGTAAATCCCCATAAGGAGGAAACGTGGTCGAGAGACTCCTAGGAGGAAATGCGGAGATGTAAATCCCCATAAGGAGGAAATGTGGTGGAGGGACTCCTAGGAGGAAATGCGGAGATGTAAATTCCCATAAGGAGGAAATGTGGTGGAGAGACTCCTAGGAGGAAATGCGGAGATGTAAATCCCCATAAGGAGGAAATGTGGGGGAGGGACTCCTAGGAGGAAATGCGGAGATATAGATCCCCATAAGGAGGAAATGTGGTGGAGGGACTCTTAGGAGGAAATTTCCATAAGGAGGAAATGCGGAGATTCATCTCCACATTTCCACAAGCATGCACATTTCCACACACATCTGAACCAAATATTTTTCTTCGAGTAGCCATTGCATCTTTTGAGATAACCCTATCTTGTTTGGTATCAATTAATATTAGATTTTTCCCAGCTACCCGAATCTCTAGGAATTTTTAAGATTGCACCATCCCCCAGAGAGCTACCCCAATTTTAAGATTTTTTACCGGTAGCGATTTTATGGACGTCCTTATAAATTTTTTAACTATGTGACAGACTCCGAGCCTCTAAATTTAGCTCTTTGCTCTATATCATAACAAATAGTTTTCTTCGAGTAGCCATTGCATCTTTCGAGATCAATCTATCTTGTTTGGTATCAATTAATATTAAAATTTTTTCAGCTACCCGAATCTTTAGGAATTTCTTAGATTGCATCATCCCCAGAGGGCTACCCTTATTTTAAAATTTTCTGCATGCAGCGATTTTATGGTCGACCTTATAAACTTTTTAACCATGTGACGCACCTTGTTAATCTAGAATTTTACGCACATTTCGAATCTGCAAAGAGATTTAAAATCCGACCACTTCTTACAAAGTTACACTTTTAAAGACTCCGAGCCTCTAAATTTTGCTCTTTGCTCCCACATCTAAACCAAATAGTTTTCTTCGACTAGCCATTGCATCTTTCGAGATAAGCCTATCTTGTTTGGTATCAATTAATATTAGAATTTTTTCGGTTACCCGAATTTCTAGGAATTTTTTGAGATAGCATTACCCCCAAGGGAGTTACCCTCATTTTAAGATTTTTTTACCAAGATCGATTTTTGACCGTTCTTACAAACTTTTTAGCCATGTGACACATTAAATTAATCTAAAATTTTACGCAGAATCCGAATCTGCAAACAGGTTTGCAATTCGACCACCCAATACAAAGTTATACTTTTAAAGCTCTCAAACCTCAAAATTTCTCGCATGTTTTAAACAACCATTATTCGAGAAAATCTAAAACCGCAAGGATTTTAGAAATGAGTTCTTTATAAGCCATAAGTGTTTAATATTTAAAACCATTTTTTCAAACAGTAATGTGCTGTTTTCAGAATATCCCAAAAACCCATGACTTTTAAAATTTTTCTGGTTTTAACATTGTTAATTAATACGTCACAAACATAATTACATGCTCAATGCTAAATAGTTGGAAAATACATTCGTTTTACAAACTAATTCTTTGTCGAAGTACAAGCGAAGCTGTGTAAACCTTTCCTTTTTATTAATTAGTAGCTATATGATTTGAGAAATACAATAGATATGCCATCCATTAGAATCATCGTATCATTGCTGGAGGGTTTATTAATCATACAATGAGCGCACTAGTTTGGCCTCGATTGGGTAAATACAAACTTCATTTAGTAATAAGATCAGGATATATATATATATATATATATATATATATATATATATATAGTTCAAATAATTAATAGGAGCTTATTCCTTCCGTACGTTTCTTGTGCGTGTAAAAGTTCATCAAAATTTTAAACAAATCGTTTCGTGATTTTTTGTGAAAAGTTTCTTGAAGATTTAAGGTAAGTCTACATTTTTTTTTATTAAAATAGAACTGAATTTATTTGCAAACACCAATTATTGTTTCTGATTGTATTTTTAAAACATTAATTTTTCCAAAGTAATGCGCTGTTTTACAAATATTTTTTTTCAAATTTTAAAGATAGGCTTTTAGCTAGACGAATGTTAGGCGTATCTATCAACCCCAATTCCGAAATGACTATTTCTTTTGGAATTGTAGAATATGGTGTTGCAGATTGTGTAAAATATGTATTACCTGCTTTAATGTAGCACTTGTGTAAGATTTTTATTTTATCTTGGCTGTCTTCCTCCTCTACTATCTCCAAATAATTTACAGGTAAATAGTTAAAACTAAAGCCGAAAGCACATACTTTATCAATGTTTCCCTTTCTTTCGGTTTTTCGGACAACTTAATTTGCAAGCCCGTCAATTTCTTTGTATTGCCATTCCCCCAATACACGTACTGTAGTAGGTTATTATACACTAAACAGCAGCTATTTTGTAGCTTGTCCGATAGCTTACTCCACATTTTGGCAAGTGGTACCGAGTACATTGACGCCTTTAGGAAGTATAACTTACTATCTTCCAATAAGGTTAAACAGTCTTTTAAGGGATTATACACCCGTTCCGCACTGACATAGCTTCCAATTGCACAGTTGTATATTGTCGCTTCCAATCGCGTAATACCATGTTCTTTGGCCAAAGTAGACGCAAATGTTTCTCTTAAACGTACATCTGGACAACGTAAAAAATCTAGTATATGATTGCCAAGTTGTTTATTAACACCAGGACTTGTTATCTGACACACAAATTTGTTGTATATCTTAATTCTTGCATTGGTTGTTAGCCATGTTAAACAATCAATTCCCACAGTTTTATCGTTGTCAACTATAATATTTCACTTTTCTTCGTATTCGCCCTTATAGCAAAAGTTATGGTTTGTAGTTAAATAATTACACTGTAACAATTTTATTTTAGCAGTAAAAGAACCTATTCATTAAACGTACAATGAATATTGAAATACCTTTATTAACTAAAATAAAGATTCGAGTAACAATTAAATTTTTATAGTATTACTATATCTAGGATTAGTAGTCTATTTGTTTCGAAATTCGGTGCAATTCCACAGCCACTGGCGCGCGCGTGAGAGGTTCGAGAACCCCACTTATGATCCTCCCACCATGCAAGAACGCAGCGAGCGCACTCGTCGATAGTTAAAAGCAGCGTGAAGATGCATTCAAAAAGAATGGCGAGTGACCTCCGAGTCGCTTTATTTTTGTGAAACACTTCCTGAGTAACGGTTAGTACTTAATCCACATTTTGCATATTCGTTATCATATTAGCTAATTTAAAAATTTATTTAGCGCAAGGATAAATCAGAAACCGCAACAATACGTCAGAAATTGCAACGATAAATTAGAAACTTTAACTTATGGACTACGCAATGAAAGATTATATTTGTAAATAAAATTCGACAACGGAGGAGTACGCTATGAAGTAATGCTGCCGTGAACCAATGTGAGAAATCTGCTTCGCTCCTACATCTGTATTAAAGCATGGAAAACAAGCATATTTAGCTGCAGGTCCCGCTCTGTGAAGTTGTTTCCATTGCAACCAAAGACGACAGTTGGTTTTGGGTTCGTAATAGAATTAAGAATTTCCTCAGTACTTCCTTCTGAAAGTACATTATTTCATTTTGTTTGTTAGATGTACAAAATTGTTATTCAGTTTACCTGTGATTAGGCTGGTTTTCCCCAGTATCAAATTTGATTTCACTTAGTTCCGTAAATATGTGACTACACATGGCTACAACGTTAATTAACAGCTGCTATTACGTCACCTGTTTGTTTGAACAATGCCGTCAACAATTACACAATGGCTAACAGATGTTTAGCATTACAATACTGCCACTTTTGATAAAATTAGAGAATATCTTGGTGATTCTTTTGACTTCAGACTAATTTTAATTTTGTTAAATTAATGAGAAAATTTCGTATATTCATTTGTAAGTGACCTACACAGATCTGGTTGGGTTATAAAGAAACTTAATATTGTTAGTTACACTGAACTGTAATATATTTGTGTAAGGATCAGTTGATAAACCTTACAACAATTTTGCAAGAATATCAAACATTTATTTTATTTAATTATAATGAAATTTTATTTACTGAAACAAAGAAAATTCTTTCTAGTAAATTAATAATCTACATTTAAAGTTTTTATTCTGATCTAGTTTGATCAGACCTGATAAACAAAAGACAGTAAGAGTTAAATTTTATGATTCCATTATGTAGAAAATATTCTCTATGCATTTAGGTATACTTGAAGGACGCAAATTGTGTTCCCAATTTCTATGTGACTTAATTATTATTTTTCCTTACAGGAACAGCGTCTTATTCTGTTAAGACAAGTTTTTGAGTCAGCGAAGGCGATCTTATTTTCTTTGGGTCTCCACGTCCGCCCTTAGAAATTTGCTATGCCATTAATATAAATTAATCTGGACTTGGTGGCGCCTGTTTGTTTTAGTTTGAGTGTGACCCCCACAGATATCGACTTACCCCCATTGCTCATAGCTCTACCCAAGGAATAGACCCTAGTTACGTCGGAAGATTTAGTTTTGCAGACACCTAACTTGCAGTATGGTGTTAATGAAGTAGTAGTGTCAGCCCTAGCAAAAAAAAAATATGTAGCACTAGCGCCCAACGCTTGGGGCGTCGAAATTTGTTTGTTCAACGCTTGGGGCGTCGAAATTTGTTTATTCAACGAGTGATTCGTCGAAATTCGTTCGTTCATAATTTGATTTACCTCGAAATTTGTTTATTCAAAATTAATTTTACTTCGAGATTCGTTCGTTCAAAAATTATTTTTTACTCTGAAATTTGTTTATTCAAAATTTAATTTGCTTTGAAATTTGTTAGCTCAAAATTTATTTTGCTTTGAAATCTATTTGTCCAAAAATTATTTTGCGTCGAAATTTGTTTGCTTAAAGTCTATTTGACATTTAGATTTGTTTGTTCGCTTTTGATAAAAGATTGGTTGTAACGTTAAACCACAGTACAATCAATTAATTAACTTTAGGTCAAATTTATTTTGACTTTCATTCTATTCTGACCCAATATAATTTTTTTTGATATTGTTTTGGCAAAAATTATTTTACCAAAAACATTTTTTTTGATTTTTACCTTTAACAGTACGAACTTGTTTTGATAACTTTTATAAGATCCGGATCAGTTAGATTTATCGGTTTGATTCCATTAGGCTGTAGTAATCATGTCGGAAAAATTCCAAATTGTTTGTCTACTTAAAGAAGAATTGGAGTATGAACTAAGAATTAGAGGAGTGTTGAGTGAGAGGCCAGTGTTAGAGAAACGGAAAATTTTAGGTAGATTGTTAGCTAAAGAAATAGATAAGCCTGGTTGTTTGATTGATCTTTCGTGTTATGAGGTAGATTTTGCAACGGAAAGTAAAGAAATTTCAGTTTCAGTCGAGTCAGTCCGTAATGTTGTGTCCGAGTTTGAAGGCGACTCATCAGACTCAATTTTTAGAAGAGCTTGTTCAAGGTTAAACCACCTTTCGGGCGAGTTAAGCGCATGAAAATTCCTTCAATAAATCCCGATGAAGCAATTAAGTTTAGAAATGAGACAGTAGCAACGATATTAACCCTTGAAGCTGACTTATACGATAAAATCAATAAAAGTACAGAGTCCACCCATTTGGATCGGTCCGTTGTAGTATCTCCTTCAGTTGCTAGTGCACCTATTCATTCGACTTCGTATGTAACACCTTCAGTACCTATAGGTTCATGGCCTGTAAAATTCTCAGGTGACCCCAAACAACTACATTCATTTTAGATAGAGTTAGTGATTTAGCACAATCACGTAAGGTATCCGAAGCTGATTTATTTGGATCAGCATGTGAACTTTTGTGGGTGACGCTTTAGTTTGGTTTAGAACAGTGAAAATTCTTTGAGAGACTGGAACTCCTTGTTAGAACGTTTAAGGAAGATTTCTACCTGGTTCTTCAGATGATGACATTTGGGAAAAGATCAGAAATCGTCGTCAAGGTAAAGACGAAAGATTATTTTATTTGTCGCGCATATGCAAACCCTCTTTAGTAGACTGACCAACGAGCCAGCAGAAGTTACTAAAGTTAAGATGATAAGAAGAAATTTGGTTCCTGAATATATTTCAGCACTTGCATTGTCGGACATTCAAGATTTGTCTACCTTAGTAAATTTGTGTAAAGAGGTTAGAAGAAGCTTCTTTGATGAAACTAAATTCGGTTTCAGCATCTTCTAGTAAACCTAACAAGATTTGCAACCCTCTAAGCATCCATTTGAGAACAAACATCCTGGGTTGAATGAAAAGTTTGTGCTGTTAAGAGTAGAGTGTTTCAGAATAAATTAGTCAATCCTCACGTAACAGTAGCGGATAAGAGCTCTTGAGTCCTCAGTTTGTAATTCCTCTAGTCCCGATAAAAGGAATCATTTTGTTTGTTGGAATTGCTCCCGTAGTGGACATTGGTTTAGAGATTGTAGAGCAGCTAAAAAATTTTTGTTTTGGATGTGGTCGAAAAGGCGTTAAGGCAACGTCATGTCCACAATGTTCAAAAACCAGTAAGGCGGCAGGTACATAGTGGTCGGTATCCTGTTCCGCGTCATAAGGCTACAGGTTATGATTTGTAAACAAGAAAATATTTTGTAAAGACGATTGGTCGAGATGGCTTACAGTTGTTAAAAATTTTGTCAGGACTCTCCGAAGCCTAAGAATAATACTCTGTTTATTGAGAAGCAGTGTGATAATCGACCTTATATTATGGTGAAATTAATGGATAGAGACATTACCGGTCTTCTAGATTCGGGATGCACTACCTCAGTGGTAGGATCCTTAGCCCTTTCAATTGTTAGAGAATTAGACTTGAAAATTTTTAGTTCAGCAAAACGGGTATCACTACAGCTGATGGTTCAATAAAGTCTGTTGTAGGCTCAGTAGATTTGCCAATTTGTATAGGTAATGATTGCCGCATCCTTAATGCATTAGTGGTTCCATCCCTACCGCATACATTTATTTTCGGTAGTGACTTTGCAAAATTATTTGGTGTAGTTGCTGACTTTAGAAGTAATAATTGGTTTATCCAAAGTAATGCTGGGAACGACATAGGGTATATAGGTTCGTTTTCCATCCCTTTGAACACTGAAGATTCTTTATGTGGTTTACATGACCTTTCAGATGCTCAATGTGCGCAGGCACAAGAGTTAATAAATTCATTTAGTGAGATTAGCAGCGAAGATAGATTAGGACGAACTCACCTAATCGAATTGGACATAGACACAGGCAATGCCAAACCCTTCCACAAGAAACCATATGTCATGTCACCATATATGGGTAAGATATTGAATGAGGAATTGGACGACATGCTTAGACTTAAAGTTATAGAACCGTGTACTAGTCCGTGGTCCTCCAGTTTTGTTGGTTAAGAAGGCAGATGGAGAATATCGTTTGTTTTGATGGTAGAACCCTGAACGACTTAACTGTTCATGATTCGTACCCCTTGCGAACGTAGATAGAATTCTCAATATGTTGAGAGGTGCGAACTACATTTCGTCACTGGATTTGAGAAAATCGTTTTGGCAAATCCTCTTAGTGAGTCGTCTAAGGATAAGACTGCCTTCAGTGTTATTTCACGAGGACAATTTAGATTTACATGCATGCCATTTGGGTTGAAGAATGCTGCGCAGACGCAACAACGTTTAGTAGATGTAATTTTGGTCCACGTTTTGAACCCCATGTATTTTGTTATTTGGACGACATAATTTTATGTTCGTCATCTTTGAAGAACATCTAAAGTTATTGGTAGAGGTTAAGCAACGGTTAAAGAAGCTAACCTTACTATAAATATAAGTAAATGTGAATTTTTAAAAGACACTTAAATTTTTGGGTTATATAGTAGGTTCTAACTCACTTCGTACAGATCCCGATAAGGTGTCGGCGATGGTTAACTTTCCCGTCCGAAAACCACAACGGAGATTAAAAGGTTTATAGGAATGTGCAGCTGGTACCGGCGCTTTATAAAGAATTTTTCGTCTTTAGTTTCGCCTATTAATGACCTCATTAAAAGTAAGAAAAAAGGTCAAACTGTGAACTGGAGTGCGGAAGCAGAAAATTCATTTGTGCTGATCAAGCAAGCATTAGTTTCTGCACCTCTTCTTTCGCAGCCAGACTACTCGGCACCCTTTATTGTGGAGTGTGACGCAAGCAACACTGGGTTAGGAGCTGTGTTGATTCAGAATGTAAACGGAGAAGAGCGTGTAATTTCGTACGCAAGCAAAACCCTGAGCCGTACTGAGCGCAATTATTCCACCACTGAAAGAGAGTGTTTAGCAGTTATTTTTGCAATTGAGAAATTTCGTCCGTGGGTAGAAGGAGTTCGCTTCACAGTTGTCACCGATCATTTTTCGTTACTTTGGTTGAGTAATCTTCAGAATCCAACTGGAAAACTCGCCAGATGGTCAGTTCGATTAAGGCAACACTCATTTGATTTGGTGCATAGAAAAGGAAAGTTCAATATAGTCCCAGATTGTCTTAGTCGTGGTGTTCCTTTAGAAAATCCAGAAGTTAATTTAGTAGAGATTAAACTTGATGGCGTAGACTTGTGGTATGAATCTTTGAGAAAGAAAATTTTGTTGTCACCGAAAAGCTACCCACAATGGAAAGTGGAAGATGGGTTTATTTATAAGTTTATACCTTCCTATTACCGCATTCGGCGAATGTTGTAGAGTGGAAACACTTAGTGCCAAAGTCTCAGCGTTTAGATGTCATTAAATCATGTCATGACCCCCCTTCAGCAGGACATTTTGGTTCCTTAAAAACTTTGTCTCGTGTTCAAGAATTATATTATTGGCCAAAGATGATCTTTGACGTACGTAAATTTTGTAGGAAATGTTTGATTTGGGTGCTCAAAACCACCCAATAAAGGTCCCCTTGGGATGATGGGAAAGGAGAAAGAGGTTGGACTACCATTCCAAACCATTGCATTAGATTTGATGGGTCCGTTTCCTCGTTCCAAACGCGGACATAAATGGCTCTTAGTTGTTGGTGATTGGTTCTCGAAGTATTCGATTTTGCAACCCTTACGTAGTGCCACGGCACATTTGATCGAGAAATTTTTGGAGGAAAAAGTATTTCTTGTCTACGGAGTACCACAGTTTGTTATTTGTGATAATGGTCCACAATTAATTGGACGTATTTTTAAAGCTTTGTGTGCAAGGTACGAAATTCAAAAGATTTGGTATAATGCTGTTTATGCTCCCCAATGCAATTTTGTGGAAAGAATCAATAAGACAGTTGGTACAGCAATCCGTTCATACGTAGAAGAACATGATACGTGGGATATGGAGATATCAAAGATCCAATACGCGATCAACTCAGCAAAACATGAGTCCACCAACTATTCGCCAAATTTTTTAGTTTTTGGTCGTCAGGTACCTTTAAGTGGAAAAGCTTATAATGATAATTTTATACCGGGTGAAGATGTTGATGTCGTCTCCAGTAGTAGACCTTCTTATGTTTTGGATCGTCAACCTTTGTTTGATATTTTGGAAATGTCCGTGAAAATTTGCATGTAGCTTATCAACGTTCGAGTAAACGCTACAATCTTAGGAGAAGAGACATTTCATTCCGAGTCGGAGAATGTGTTTGGAGAGCTAATAAGGTCCTCTCGAGTGCTAGTGATAAATTTTCCGCTAAGTTAGCCCCTAAGTTCGTTATGAGTAAAGTTCGGAAAAAACATTCCAATTTAGTATATGAGTTAGAGAACGAAGATGGGACAAGAGCAGGGAAATGGCACGTAAAGGACTTGAAACCAGTTGAAGCGTCGTATCCAAAGGAAAATGATGATCCTGACGATTAATTCCGGTCCGATCATCTCTTTGATATTAAGTAATGACGTAGTGGTTTGTTTTGTTTTGTTCCAATTTTGATTTAGTGTCGTTTCACTAATTTTGAGTATTTTATTTGAGAAGTGAAATAAGTGGTTTGAGATTTTGTAAATTTTGTAGGTTTGAGGTGTGCCTTAGTGTGCACGCTGGACATTTTGCTCGCGCGTTGCTCAGAGATGTGTTTAGAAGATGTCTTTGACAGATATCTTTACAATGTAGAAGTAGGTGGGCTATTTGATTGTTGGTCCTGATTTCTACATATCGAGGTAGAGAGAATATTAGATTATTCTTTCCCTTGTTCCTTTTGACCGTTCGAAATTCTTTGGTTTGATAAGGTCAAAGTTGGCTTGGTGAGTATCACCATTTGGTCCATCACTAATGAGATCAGTTGTTTGTTAGAACTCAGTGATAGGATATTCAGTAGGGCGTAGGAGATTACAGCCCTATCTGGCTCAATTTTGTATTTGAATTTGTTAAGTAACCTTATGGTTAGGTTACCTTTGTTTTGATTATCTCTTTGTAATAAAGTGATAATACTTTGTATTTGAATTTGATAAGTAACCTTGTGGCTAGGTTACCTTTGTTTTGATCATCCCTTTGCGATGAAGTGATGATATTTTGTATTTGCATTTGATAAGTAACCTTTTGATTAGGTCACTTTTGTTTTGATTATCACTTTGTGATGATGGTGTTTAAATATAGACCTATTAGTAGGGTCTTACTTTTGATTATCACCTTGTAGTGATGATGTTTTGAATAGTTATGCTGTCTTGATGAGGAAGCATTCCTTTTTTTTTGTAGATAGAGCTAAATGAGCTCCTGGAAGTGAAGTTTTTTTTTAAATTAGAAATAAATCGTAAGTGTTTGGTTATAGGTAAGAAATATTAGCCTTGTTAGAAGTATGAATCTCAAGTCAGGAAATATTGTAAATTTGAATTTTTTTGTCCCGTGGAGTGTTTGACTTTCTAATTTGACCCCCTCCCAATTTTGATTATTACCGATTGTGACTCGATTTTGTCTCCCGATGGACGTCAGGTACACGTAGTTACCAACACACTCATTTGTAAATATTTGTCCCCCCCATTTGAATAAATTTATAAAATTGCATAGTTAGTTAGGAAGGTAGGAAAGGCTAGTATTGTTATAAAAAATTTTTTTTGTATTTGTTATATTTGAAGTTTTTCTAAAAAAAAATTTTTTTCTTTTAGGAAAGGGGTAGTGTAACAATTTTATTTTAGCAGTAAAAGAACCTATTCATTAAACGTACAATGAATATTGAAATACCTTTATTAACTAAAATAAAGATTCGAGTAACAATTAAATTTTTATAGTATTACTATATCTAGGATTAGTAGTCTATTTGTTTCGGAATTCGGTGCAATTCCACAGCCACTGGCGCGCGCGTGAGAGGTTCGAGAACCCCACTTATGATCCTCCCACCATGCAAGAACGCAGCGAGCGCACTCGTCGATAGTTAAAAGCAGCGTGAAGATGCATTCAAAAAGAATGGCGAGTGACCTCCGAGTCGCTTTATTTTTGTGAAACACTTCCTGAGTAACGGTTAGTACTTAATCCACATTTTGCATATTCGTTATCATATTAGCTAATTTAAAAATTTATTTAGCGCAAGGATAAATCAGAAACCGCAACAATACGTCAGAAATTGCAACGATAAATTTAGAAACTTTAACTTATGGACTACGCAATGAAAGATTATATTTGTAAATAAAATTAGACAACGGAGGAGTACGCTATGAAATAATGCTGCCGTGAACCAATGTGAGAAATCTGCTTCGCTCCTACATCTGTATTAAAGCATGGAAAACAAGCATATTTAGCTGCAGGTCCCGCTCTGCGAAGTTGTTTCCATTGCAACCAAAGACGACAGTTGGTTTTGGGTTCGTAATAGAATTAAGAATTTCCTCAGTACTTCCTTCTGAAAGTACATTATTTCATTTTGTTTGTTAGATGTACAAAATTGTTATTCAGTTTACCTGTGATTAGCTGGTTTTCCCAGTATCAAATTTGATTTCACTTAGTTCCGTAAATATGTGACTACACATGGCTACAACGTTAATTAACAGCTGCTATTACGTCACCTGTTTGTTTGAACAATGCCGTCAACAATTACACAATGGCTAACAGATGTTTAGCATTACAATACTGCCACTTTTGATAAAATTAGAGAATATCTTGGTGATTCTTTTGACTTCAGACTAATTTTAATTTTGTTAAATTAATGAGAAAATTTCGTATATTCATTTGTAAGTGACCTACACAGATCTGGTTGGGTTATAAAGAAACTTAATATTGTTAGTTACACTGAACTGTAATATATTTGTGTAAGGATCAGTTGATAAACCTTACAACAATTTTGCAAGAATATCAAACATTTATTTTATTTAATTATAATGAAATTTTATTTACTGAAACAAAGAAAATTCTTTCTAGTAAATTAATAATCTACATTTAAAGTTTTTATTCTGATCTAGTTTGATCAGACCTGATAAACAAAAGACAGTAAGAGTTAAATTTTATGATTCCATTATGTAGAAAATATTCTCTATGCATTTAGGTATACTTGAAGGACGCAAATTGTGTTCCCAATTTCTATGTGACTTAATTATTATTTTTCCTTACAGGAACAGCGTCTTATTCTGTTAAGTCAAGTTTTGAGTCAGCGAAGGCGATCTTATTTTCTTTGGGTCTCCACGTCCGCCCTTAGAAATTTGCTATGCCATTAATATAAATTAATCTGGACTTGGTGGCGCCTGTTTGTTTTAGTTTGAGTGTGACCCCCACAGATTTTGACTTACCCCCATTGCTCATAGCTCTACCCAAGGAATAGACCCTAGTTACGTCGGAAGATTTAGTTTTGCAGACACCTAACTTGCAGTATGGTGTTAATGAAGTAGTAGTGTCAGCCCTAGCAAAAAAAAATATGTAGCAACACATCTCCATCTTGCTAAATATGTCCGCAAAATCTTGGGTTACATCTATGTCAAAAAGATAGTAATAATCTTTTTCGAGTTCGTCTAATATATTTGGCAGTTCCTCCAATAAAGTTTCCAACTTAACATCTGCTAGTTCCACTTTGTACGGAACACATATAGGATTTTGGAATTTTTTATTAATGCATTCGAGGTCTTCTTTTCCGATAATTTCTTTTACTCTCTGACCCATCTTGTTAGTGCTTTCCAGAGAAAACGGAAGCTTAGCTTTAGCACCATGCCTAGCGGAAACAAATCGGTCGAACTTTCTTCGTAGGTAGCTGTTAAATGCACCACAAATTTCTTTTTTTAGGATAAACATTCTTTGTTTGCAGACGTTTGCTCGGCGTCAGAATGGTCGCAAATTTTAACCAACATTATATTGTCACAAAATGGTTCTGTAATTGGTATGTGTAGTCCACCAGTCAGCATCTGTTCGCTTTCGACATAACAAATATTACCAATATCTGTCACCAGATTATTGTTGCACATATTTTCAGCCAAAAGCCACGATCCAAATCGCTCATTTGTTGGTTTCACTTTATTCCCAAGAAGTTGAGGAACGTTAATCGCCTTGGAGACGCTCATGTTTACTGTTCTAGCTACTGCCGAATACTAAATTGAATACGAAAAATTGCCCCTTATGTATCCTACAGAGTGGGGGCGCATATTGCCGAAGATAGCTAAATATGTCGGACACCACCATATCGCCTACTATCTCTTGATTAGGAACAGTTTTGCTATCCGATCTAGGTCGGATTAAATCCGACCTAGGTCGGACTGGGCAGGGATGCGCATCGACACATATCCGGATATATATCGAATATATGTAGGATGTTAGGTTAGGGTGAAATTGCCCCATAGGGTGAAATTGCCCCATAGGGTAAAATTGCCTCCGACCTAGGTCGGATGTGGACTTGTCAGGAGTTAGGTTAGCTGGTGTTGTCGGGAGTTAGGTTAGGTTAATTGGACTTGCGTGGACTTAGGTTAGATAAAAGAAAAATTGATAGGTTAGGTCAGTGCCGTTTTTAATTAATTTTCTCATTAAAAACCCATTACCACTAATTGCTTTTTAATGAGTTTTCTCATTAAAAACAAAGTGTAGACCTAGGTTAGATAAAAGGAAAAATTGATAGGTTAGGTCAGCGCCGCGGCGCTGACCTAACCTATGTAAAATGGAAAAAAATGTTCGAAATACTCAAAAAGATTGGAATGAATTATAGGGATAGACGGATAGTACATAGCTTATACAAAGACGAATGGAAAAACGGGCTGAAGAAATCCTAGGAGAAGACCAATTTGGGTTTAGGCGAAACAGGGGAACACGGGAGGCTATCTTAGCTCTGAGGGTGATAATGGAGAAAACAATAGAAAAAGGGGAAAGCGTGTATATAGGGTTTGTAGATCTGGAAAAAGCATTTGACAATGTAAAATGGAAAAAAATGTTCGAAGTACTCAAAAAGATTGGAATGAATTATAGGGATAGACGGATAGTACATAGCTTATACAAAGAGCAAACAGGAGTAATAGAATTAGAGCAGGAACGTAGAGAAGTAAACATAAGGAAAGGAGTGAGACAGGGATGTTCCCTATCCCCATTAATTTTTAACTTGTACATTGAAGAGGCAATGAATACTGTCAAATGCAGAAAGACAATTGGAATTACTATGCAGGGACAAAGAATTGATATGCTTAGATTTGCAGATGATATAGCGGTATTAGCATCTAGCAAGGAAGAGTTAGAAGCTGCTCTCAATGAAATGGAAACGGTTCTAACAGAGAAATACGGTATGAAAATTAACAAAAATAAAACTAAATTACTAGTATGCAAAGGAGGCAAAAATAAATCAAAAACAAGAATACAAATATGTAACACGAACTTACAAGAGGTTAAGGATTTCTGCTACCTAGGAAGCCAAATAACGCAAGATGGGAAAAGCACAAAAGATATAAAACAAAGATTAGCACAAGGTCTTGCTACATTTAACAAGAAAAAGCAACTACTGTGTTCAAAGACAACACATATAGAAACAAGCATAGAAACAGCACTGTACGGCTGTGAAGCCTGGACAGTAGAAGAAGCAGATAAGAAAAGGTAGAAGCCTTTGAAATGTGGAGCTACAAACGTATGATGAAGATATCATGGACAGACAAAGTTGAGAACGAAGAGGTACTAAAAATGGTAGGTAAAGAAAGAAATATGTGGAAAACGGTAAAAAATAGGAGAGATAGGATGATAGGCCACATACTACGGCATGAGGGAATAGTGCGGAATATACTAGAAGCAGAAATAGGAAAAAAGAGAAGAAGAGGTAGACCTAGGTTAGACTACTGCACACAGATAGTGAAAGATGTAGGCTGTAGGAGTTTCAGGGAAATGTGTAGGCTAGCTCAGAATAGAAATCAATGGAGGTACGCATCCAACCAGTCCCAAGATGAATAAATTAATGACGAAGAAAGTAACTGCACTTAAACATGATATTTATTATAAGCAACTACAAGCATTGGATGGGCAATATTCTCGAATAATAGTAATTGCGTGAAAGCATTTATTGGAAAACTATTATTTCGGCAAATGTCTAAGTGTTGGGGGATCTTGGCAGCCACAAGTTGCTTAACCCCCTTCAATAAATCTCAGTGAAATAGGGCATAATATTAGAAAACAATATAAGGGGAACCAAGATGTATTGCTGTGTGAGAATTTCAGGGAACTATGTAGGTTAGTTTAGAAAATAAATAAGTGCAGGTACATGTCCAACCAGTTTTGAGACGGGAAACCCAATGACGAACAAAAATGGGCGCAGATAAATCTGATGATTAGTATAAACAACTACTTCTTTGTTGTGAAATATCTGCAACTAATGTTGACTGTGCGAAAAGATATATTGGAAAAAATATTAAATCAGTCAATGTTCAAGTGCTGGGGGAACTTGGCAGCCACAGGCTGCTTACTCCCCTTCGCAACCACTGAATGTCGGAGAAATAGGGTATATAATTGTAAAACAATAGAAGGGGACCAAACTGCATCTAACAAGAAAGAACGGCGCCTATGATGAAAGACAACAAACATAGAACAAAAAGTTGTTGAAAGCGTATGTGTGGAGCACAGCACAGACAGTATGCCTACGAAATAAGAGCAGTCTGAAAAGCAGATAGAAGCACAGTAGCAGCCTTTGAAATGCCGTGTTTCAGATGTATGAGGATGGACAGACAAAGAAAATAACAAATAGGTTCTAGAAACAGTAAGGGAACAAGGATATCTTTGGGAAAAAAATATGAGAAATAGAAGGGCAGTATACGCTCTAAGGCATTTTTGGGGAATAGTATAGGATATATGACAAACAGAGATAGGAAAAAAGAGGTGGATGTAGACCTAGATCAGATAGTGATAGATGCGGACTGCAAATTTCGGGGAAATCTGTAGGTTAGTTCAGAATAGGAAACAATGATGGTACGCGTCTAACCAGTTTCAGGACTGAAGACCCAATGATGATGATGATGCAATATTTCAACGTTAAAATTGGTTATAAATGGAGATTTGAAATGGAAACCAGAAAGTATGAAATGCGGTTAACTACAGTGGAAATGAGATTTCTTTAAGCGCTATAAGAAAGTATTTAACGATACCCACTGCGTTATATCATTTCAGTTTATAAATTATATACGTTACAGTGTCATGTATCTGCAAACACGATAATTTCTTTAATATTGGTCGAAATTTATGTACTTCCAATCAAACATAAACATTTTTACGTTTTGAAGTAGTATTTGAAACAAATACAAAAATTTAGAATAACCAAATAAAAGAACTACTTAATTTATTAGAATCTTGAGATAGATTGCCAATACGGATAATTTATTAAATTTGAAACCAGAACAAATCCTAACTATAGATAGCTTGTTATGTGGAGGGTAAAACCAGAACGGACTCGCCATATGCCTTATATCTTTTACATTGAATGCCATCCTATCTTTTTATCCGCGTAACCCACACTAGAATTCACACTTGACCACTTTTGTCATGAACAATGTGTATGTGAACATCTGTATGTACCGCTAGATAAATTAGTGTAAAAAATTCGACAATTATTACTCAAAATAAATAAACTACTATATATTTTAATTAGTTTGGTTTTAATACTGAACACAAAGCTACAATACGTCGAGTGCTTTGAAAATTGCTAAAATAGATGAAAAATATAAAATGCGTTATAGGATTTACACAATATTTAATTAAATATACTCAAGATGAGAGTAACTGAAATTTCGAAAAAAATTTTATTATTCCAATCCCAAAAAAGTCAGGAGCTGATAGGTGTAAGAATTTTAAAACGGTTAGTTTAACTTCTCACGTTTCCAAAATACTAACAATATTAATTAGAAATAGAGTAGAAGCTTTGACTGAGAATTATTTAGGCAAAGACCAATATGGTTTTCATAAAGACAGAGGGACTAAAGAACCGATACTAATGATTAGGGTAATTATCGAAAAAAGATTACAAATAAATAAAAAGACTCATTTCGCTTTTGTAGATTTAGAAAAAGCATTTGATAGGGTTAATTGGATTGTTATGTTCAGGGTTTAGCGAAAAATAGGAATCTCTCATAGGGAAAGAAAAATTATTTACAGTCTATATAAAAACCAAAGTGTAGTAATTAGATTTGGTGAAATAGAAAAGAAAGCTAAGATTAGAAATGGTGTTAGACAGGGCTGTATACTATCTCCCTTGATTTTTAATGTTTATATTGAGGAAGCTTTAAACTTAGCTAGAGAGAGAAAAGATACAGGTATATGTGTACAAGGACAGAAAATATACATGTTATACTTTGCAGATGATATAGTCATTATAGCAGAGTCTAGAAAAAAGTTAGGGAATTTTTTTAATATTTTAGATGAGATACTACAAAGTAAATATAGTATGAGAACTAACTCAGGAAAGACAAAGATAATGACAAGTGAGTTACAGCCTAGTTCTAAATCAAAAATAAAAATAGGTAATACCGAAATAGAGGAGGTAAATGAATTTTGCTATTTAGGTAGTATAATTACAAAGGACGGACATAGCAGAAGGGATATAATACCTAGAATAGCTCCAGTTAAGAATATGTTTTAAAAAAAAAAGACTTACTAATAGCTAATAGTATTAGTTTAGATAATAGAAAGAGTTTCTTAAAGTCATTCGTATGGAGCGTTCAATTATAGGGTAGTGAGACTTGGACAATTAAAGAGGTAGATAAGAAAAAGATAGAAGTCCGAAACTTGGTGTTATAGGAGAATGTTAAAGATTAGTTAGACAGATAGAGTAACAAATGAGGAAGTTTATAGAAGGATAGGTGAGGAACCCTGTATGTGGAAACAATTAAAGATCAGGAGAGACAGAATGATAGGTCATCAGTTAAGACATGAGAGACTATTTAGGACTATTTAGGAAAAATTGATTAAAAACGGCACTGACTTAACCTATCAATTTTTTCTTTTATCTGACCTAAGTGCACGCAAGTCCAACTAACCTAACCTAACTCCGGACAACACCAGCTAACCTAACTCCTGACAAGTCCACATCCGACCTAGGTCGGAGGCAATTTCACCCTATGGGACAATTTCACCCTAACCTAACATCCTACATATATTCGATATATATCCGGATATGTGTCGATGCGCATCCCTGCCCAGTCCGACCTAGATCGGATAGCAAAACTGTTCCTAATCAAGAGATAGTAGGCGATATGGTGGTGTCCGACATATTTGGCTATCATCGGCAATATGCGCCCCCACTCCGTAGGATACATAAGGAGCAATTTTTCGTATTCAATTTAGTATTCGGCAGTAGCTAGAACAGTAAACATGAGCGTCTCCAAGGCGATTAACGTTCCTCAACTTCTTGGGAATAAAGTGAAACCAACAAATGAACGATTTGGATTGTGGCTTTTGGCTGAAAATATGTGCAACAATAATCTGGTGACAGATATTGGTAATATTTGTTATGTCGAAAGCGAACAGATGCTGACTGGTGGACTACACATACCAATTACAGAACCATTTTGTGACAATATAATGTTGGTTAAAATTTGCGACCATTCTGACGCCGAGCAAACATCTGCAAACAAAAGGATGTTTATCCTAAAAAGAGAAATTTGTGGTGCATTTAACAGCTATCTACGAAGAAAGTTCGACCGATTTGTTTCCGCTAGGCATGGTGCTAAAGCTAAGCTTCCGTTTTCTCTGGAAAGCACTAACAAGATGGGTCAGAGAGTAAAAGAAATTATCGGAAAAGAAGACCTCGAATGCATTAATAAAAAATTCCAAAATCCTATATGTGTTCCGTACAAAGTGGAACTAGCAGATGTTAAGTTGGAAACTTTATTGGAGGAACTGCCAAATATATTAGACGAACTCGAAAAAGATTATTACTATCTTTTTGACATAGATGTAACCCAAGATTTTGCGGGCATATTTAGCAAGATGGAGATGTGTAATTATTTAACTACAAACCATAACTTTTGCTATAAGGGCAAATACGAAGAAAAGTGCAATATTATAATTGACAACGATAAAACTGTAGGAATTGATTGTTTAACATGGCTAACAACCAATGCAAGAATTAAGATATACAACAAATTTGTGTGTCAAATAACAAGTCCTGGTGTTAATAAACAACTTGGCAATCATATACTAGATTTTTTACGTTGTCCAGATGTACGTTTAAGGGAAACATTTGCGACTACTTTGGCCAAAGAACATGGTATTATTCGATTGGAAGCGACAATATACAACTGTGCAATTGGAAGCTATGTCAGTGCGGAACGGGTGTATAATCCCTTAAAAGACTGTTTAACCTTATTGGAAGATAGTAAGTTATACTTCCTAAAGGCGCCAATGTACTCGGTACCACTTGCCAAAATGTGGAGTAAGCTATCGGACAAGCTACAAAATAGCTGCTGTTTAGAGTATAACAACCTACGTGTATTGGGGGAATGGCAATACAAAGAAATTGACGGGCTTGCAAATTAAGTTGTCCGAAAAACCAAAAGAAAGGGAAACATTGATAAAGTATGTGCTTTCGGCTTTTAGTTTTAACTATTTACCTGTAAATTATTTTGAGATAGTAGAGGAGGAAGACAGCCAAGATAAAATAAAAATCTTACACAAGTGCTACATTAAAGCAGGTAGTACATATTTTACACAATCTGCAACACCATATTTTACAATTCCAAAAGAAATAGTCATTTCGGAATTGGGGTTGATAAATACACCTAACATTCGCCCAGAGGTTGTACGACAACGCGTAAATATTGGTAGTAAACTCTATCCGTTTACGCTAAAGGAAATTGCCCCATTATGCATGCCATACGCTGTAAGTGGAAGGAACAGACAACTGGAATTAGAGGAAATGGATGCAAAAAGGCGAAAATTGGACTACATGGAAAACACTGCGACAATACGCGAACAATACAAAGATGTGTTAGACAAAGAACATCTTATTAGAAAAAATGAGGAAGAATTAAAAGATTATTTTATGTGCCGATGGACTGACTTAGATACATCCGGGTTGTATAAGCTGTATGCATTTGCGGTTAGTAAGAAAGACTCTTTTAGTTATGTAGGCGTTCTTGCGGAAAAGGATGGTACTAAATCCGTATACTTTTTAAAAGGTTATTCTAAAAACGTATTTATCAAAATGGCAGATAACAAAGACGAACTAAGGAATGCGGGTTTCGTTACCTTGGCGTACACCACACGTAAAGGGGTTCCGCTAAACATTGTATATTTGCCTAGTAAAGAACCTTTCGGATCATTTAAAACCGAGGGTCTTACAACTTATAACAACCATATATTTCCAAAAGTAATGGACGTGCAACTACGCAACAGTGTGTGGGAGAATAAGGATTTCCTCCAATACCGACAAGAAGAAGTCAATCAAGCTAACAAGATACGTATGCAGGATATAGTGGGAAAGCTGCGATTAAACGATTGTCACAAGCTGCAAGAATTACACGAAGGAATGGATCTGGTTGTCGGTGGAGTCAAAGATTTTAAATATAGAGGCAAACTTCGGTACATTTTACAATTCGAAAACCTAGACTGTCTCTATGTATCAAACTATTGGCTAGAAAAGGAGATAGAAGACTTGGGTGTCGATTTAAATTTTAAGCTGCGAATAAAATTAGATAAAATTAAAACCACTCCAAACAAACATAAAGAAAGGACTGTCTTCTGTGTATAACTGTGTATTAAAATTAAGTTTAAATGACTCCATGCTTGGTATTAAATATTTTTAAATTTTGTTATGTATAATGTCAGAATAAACATTTTATAATAGTATATAACATTGTTCTTTATTTATAAAAGGCTGTGACGTTACCCCGAAATAGCAGTCGCACAGAGAGGGGTGCGCATGGGCATTGCGCATGGGCGCGCTCGCGCAGTGGTGCGCATGGGCAGGAATGTGCATGCGCAGGGGTGCGCATGGGCTGGGATGTGTCTGAGCGTACACGAGGGAAGCGGATGTTAACAGTCACCAAGCACCCAATTCTTTATTTGGATGGTATCGAGTACTTGCCTGCGTATGTATCCGGAGTACAAAATACGATTTGTACACGCAGCTTATTAATAAAATTAGTTTATCGAGAGAAGATGACAAAAGGTACATCATTGCTAATAGTACAACAATCTACGCATGGAGGCATAAAGTTATAAGATAGTTGTTTATATTTGTATAGATTTTGTAAATCTATTGTTTATATTAGTTTTAAGATTCCATAACTTTTAAGTTCTTCTCCCACCTTTCCTTCTTCCAAATCCTTCCCGCTTCTATCCTGGTTGACAGAGTATACGTGTTATCTCCACGTGGTGTTCGCGGAACACAGCGGTTTTAGATTTCTCGGGCATATGTCTTGGGTAGCAAAAAAAGGTTCTAAAGATGGAGTTAAATAAAGATTAGCAAAAATTAGTGATTTGGGTCTTTAAAAGGCATAACTGTGTATGAGGTGGTCCTATTTAAAATCTATTTACAGATTTGGGGTCCCTAGAAAAATTTAATATTAGTTGATACCTAGCAAAATATATTTATCTTAAAAGAGTGACTACCCCGCGTATAATAAATACAATATAACACTTGTCGACAAAAAAGTTGTAGGGAAATTTAAAGACGAATTTAATGGGGGTCCAGTATTAGACTTTGTTGGTACTAGGGCTAAGTCCTACTGTATTGTAGGCGAGAAAGATACGATTAAAAAGATTAAAGGGGTCTCACGAAGTGTAGTTATGTAAAACCGAAGGTCCTACATCCTATAACGAGTATATATTCCCAAAAAGGATGGGCATGCAACTACGCAGCAATGCGTAGGAGAATAAAAATTCTCTCCAATAAGAAATTAAAGTTTCTATGTACGTAGCACCAGTCATTGGAAAATGTTAAACCTATAAAGACGATTAGTAATTGTGGTTTAGAAAAAGAATAGTTTTCTTGGACTAAATAAAATAGCTTAGAGTGATTAATGTATATGGTTACATATTCTGGTACATATCCACAAACATCTGCTTACATCCGCATACGGGCATGGCGATACCGGTAGTTTTTGTTTAACCAATAATAGGAAAGATACGTTAGGTGTTAGTGTGGAAGCTCATTGTCGTTTGAAAAATGATTAGAAATTATCAAAACGGTAGCGGGTCGAAGTTTAAGTTAGATGGATGATTGACCGAGTTTTTTCTACCTTTTACGAGAGAATCGAGAGTTGACGGACATCGAGCATCTAATTCTGTATTTGGGCGATATCGAGTACTTGCCGGTTTTAGAAATCATTACGTGCTACCAACCGCTATGCGGAAGATTTGGTTCTAGGAAATGAGAAACCTACGAAAGCATAGAATACTCGGTATTAATGCTGATTGGTTTAGTGACCGCGTTTGTGCACTCTTCGAGTGTCTTCGGCAATCTTCGATTGCTTCCAAAGAAAATATTCAAACCTATCATTTTCTAAAATATTACGTAGAAGTTATTTAAAATTAAATTGCTTTATTAGTAAGTATTCTGTAGACAACAAGTTTGGTATCCCCTTAGTAAAGGTTTAAAAATGTTTTATTAAGTTATTGTTTATAGTAGCACTGCATCTTCCACTGCACGGCTTGCAACTAATTTGTGTGCGCGTGCTATAACCCTTTTGGATTTTTAATATGTGCGCGATGCGATTGCCGACCTGTATAACATGGAAGACGTTTCCGATGACTCTACTAACTGCATTCGCATGGTGCTAAATGTACTCGACGAGTAGCAAGGATTGGTAAAAGATGACGTCATTGAGTTTCCCACTAAATCCTCAACCTCCTTCGGCTGTCTTCGGAAACCTTCGGTTTGCATTCTATAGGTAGCATAAAGCAGCTACGCAAGAGTAAACTTTTTAGTTTATAAGTTAGTTTGCTTACAAGTTTCACCAAAGTCCTATAATGCGGATTTTGTTTTGTACTAAAATGGTACCTGTAAACGTTTTAAATGCAACTCTTGCAGTGTTTCTATACCTGGAAAAACCGCTACTGGCGAAGATAGTGTAGAAATGGTTAGCATAGCGTTTAACAACCGTATGACTAGCTATCGCATAAAGAACATCAGTGTCGACGATGGAGTGTCCGAACCGAGGAAGAAATATGCTGTAAATCTATTGTATATATTAGTTTTTAAGATTCCGTAATTTTTTAAGTTCTTCGCCCACCTTCCATGTAAATTATTTGGAGATAGTAGAGGAGGAAGATAGCCAAGATAAAATAAAAATCTTACACAAGTGCTACATTAAAGCAGGTAGTACATATTTTACACAATCTGCAACACCATATTCTACAATTCCAAAAGAAATAGTCATTTTGGAATTGGGGTTGATAGATACGTCTAACATTCGTCTAGCTAAAAGTCTATCTTTAAAATTTGAAAAAAAAATATATGTAAAACAACGCATTACTTTGGAAAAATTAATGTTTTAAAAATACAATCAGAAACAATAATTGGTGTTAGCAAATAAATTCAGTTCTATTTTAATTAAAAAAATGTAGACTTACCTTAAATCTTCAAAAAAATTTTCACAAAAAATCACTATATGAAACGATTTGTTTAAAATTTTGATGAACTTTTACACGCACAAGAAACGTACGGAAGGAATAAGCTCTTATTAAATATTTGAACTATATATATATATATATATATATATATATATATATATATATATCCTGATCTAATTACTAAATGAAGTTTGTATTTCCCCAATCGAGGCCAAACTAGTGCGCTCATTGTATGATTAATAAACCCTCCAGCAATGATACGATGATTCTAATGGATGGCATATCTATTGCATTTCTCAAATCATATAGCTACTAATTAATAAAAAGGAAAGGTTTACACAGCTTCGCTTGTACTTCGACAAAGAATTAGTTTGTAAAACGAATGTATTTTCCAACTATTTAGCATTGAGCATGTAATTATGTTTGTGACGTATTAATTAACAATGTTAAAACCAGAAAAATTTTAAAAGTCATGGGTTTTTGGGATATTCTGAAAACAGCACATTACTGTTTGAAAAAATGGTTTTAAATATTAAACACTTATGGCTTATAAAGAACTCATTTCTAAAATCCTTGCGGTTTTAGATTTTCTCGAATAATGGTTGTTTAAAACATGCGAGAAATTTTGAGGTTTGAGAGCTTTAAAAGTATAACTTTGTAATGGGTGGTCGGATTGCAAACCTGTTTGCAGATTCGGATTCTGAGTAAAATTTTAGATTAATTTAATGTGTCACATGGCTAAAAAGTTTATAAGAACGGTCAAAAATCGATCTTGGTAAAAAAATCTTAAAATGAGGGTAACTCCCTTGGGGGTAATGCTATCTCAAAAAATTCCTAGAAATTCGGGTAACCGAAAAAATTCTAATATTAATTGATACCAAACAAGATAGGCTTATCTCGAAAGATGCAATGGCTAGTCGAAGAAAACTATTTGGTTTAGATGTGGGAGCAAAGAGCAAAATTTAGAGGCTCGGAGTCTTTAAAAGTGTAACTTTGTAAGAAGTGGTCGGATTTTAAATCTCTTTGCAGATTCGAAATGTGCGTAAAATTCTAGATTAACGAGGTGCGTCACATGGTTAAAAAGTTTATAAGGACGACAATAAAATTGCTGCATGCAGAAAATCTTAAAATAAGGGTAGCCTTCTGGGGATGATGCAATCTAAGAAATTCCTAGAGATTCGGGTAGCTGAGAAAATTTTAATATTAATTGATACAAAACAAGATAGGTTTATCTCGAAAAATGCAATGGCTACTCGAAGAAAACTATTTGTTATGTTATAGAGCAAAGAGCAAAATTTAGAGGCTCGGAGTCTTTAAAAGTGTAACTTTGTAAGGGGTGGTCGGATTTTAAATCTGTTTTCAGATTCGAAATGTGCGTAAAATTCTAGACTAACAAGATGTGTCACATGGTTAAAAAATTTATAAGGACGTCCATAAAATCGCTACCGGTAAAAAATCTTAAAATTGGGGTAGCTCTCTGGAGGATGATGCAATCTAAAAAATTCCTAGAGATTCGGGTAGCTGAGAAAAATCTAATATTAATTGATTCCAAACAAGATAGGGTTATCTCGAAAGATGCAATGGCTACTCGAAGAAAACTATTTGGTTCAGATGTGTGGGGAAATGTGGATGCTTGTGGAAATGTGGAGATGAATCTCCGCATTTTCTCCTCATGGGAATTTACATCTCCGCATTTTCTCCTCATGGGAATTTACATCTCCGCATTTCCTCCTAGGAGTTCCTCCACCACATTTCCTCCTTATGGGGATCTACATCTCCGCATTTCCTCCTAGGAGTCCCTCCACCACATTTCCTCCTTATGGGGATTTACATCTCCGCATTTCCTCCTAGGAGTCTCTCCACCACATTTCCTCCTTATGGGGATTTACATCTCCGCATTTCCTCCTAGGAGTCCCTCCACCACACTTCCTCCTTATGGGGATTTACATGTAAATGTGGGAGGAAATGTGGGATTTGGGAGGAAATGTGACGGCAGAAGCCCCATAAACCATCTACTCAAGCACTACCGGGGATGCCCATGGACTATTCGAGGGTTCAATCACTCCTTGTTCTTCCATGTCGGTGATAATTTGCTCGGCTTCCTTACGTTTTGTCAAAGGAAGCCGCCTGGGGTGTTGTTTTATTGGTTGCGCATCTCTAGTAATCTCTTATGTTGCACAACATTCGTCCTTTTTTTCTCACTATCATCCAGTGCAAACACACCTCGATATCGTCCGACCAGTTCTTTTACCTTGCCCAGTTGGTCGCCGTTTAATCCTTGACACGAAGGTATTAAAATATCCATCAATTTCTGTGAGCAACCGTAGGCTGGTTTTTCTTTCGTGTCGTCCACACAACGTTTAATATGGCATACTAGAATGCAACTTCCCACAATCATGTCTTTCTTCAGGGTCACCGTATGCGGATTAATGTTCAGCACCCTTACTGGTGTCATATTTCGAAACTTTACCAGCGTTCTTCCAATCAGTAATCCCTCCTGACCCATTCCCGATTCAGTTGCCTCCATCATGCACATTTGTCCTTCCCGGAGCGTACCATCCGGGCGTCCCATTACTATCATTTCCGCCTTCTCGGGTATTTTAATATCACAAATCATTCGAACTTGCATCGTCTGGTTCCTCTTCCCTTGAAATGGAATCTCATCGTCATCTATCCGTAGCACATCTTCTTTCATGTTCACATGAAACCCATATTCTCTCATGAGATCCATTCCCAAGATCGCTTCTTCTGTGATTTCAGCTACCAACACCCGATGATTAATTAGTTTCTCTCCAATTCCCAACGTTCCGGCAGTCTCTCCGTGAGTAGAAATTTTCTCACTACTTGCCGCTCGAAGACATACCGATACAGGTAGCACTTTTCCACGACCATCCAAATCTGGTCTCACAATAGTCCTTGTCGCTCCTGTATCCACGAGTAATCGGGCAACCCTACCATTAATTCTACCATCAATATAGATGCTGTCCAGACTTCCCAACGACGATGTAGCACTGATGATAATCTCCGGGGCACTACGTTGTGCTGTCGACGTTTGCCCCCTTACGTCGACTTGCTTTAGTTTTTCTGCTGCTCAACCGGTTGTTTTGCTGGCTGAGTGCAGAGTCTCTGTATATGACCAACTTCACCGCAGCTCTAGCATCGCAGACGCCATCTCCGCGGTCGTTGTCTTTTTTTTTAGGCGTCGCCGTGGATCAATGTAGTAAGCGTAAGACTACGGATCTCAAGGTCCCGGGTTCAAATCCCGACACAGCCGACTGCTTGAAAAATGGCAGGTGAGCATTTTTCACAAATATTACGACTTCGTTCGGATGAGAGGTTAAATGGAGGTCCCGTGTGTGAGTGTTGTCACGCACGTTAAAGATCCCTACCTTGCTTGGAACAGCAAGGATTCGGCAAAATTCAAAATTTTTCAGGTAACAAAAACTCGCTTCCTGGCCAGTGTAGTACCTTCGGGTGGAGCATTGGAAAAATCACATGTAATGTGTACTTGCGAGATAATGTGGTGGTATCCCGTTGCCTTCCACATCGCGGTAATGTGTCCTAGACTGTCATACCGACCCCTATGGTCTCTGCCAATCTAAGTACCGAAAGAGCCGCTGCCCTCTTTCGGGGACCTGTCTTAGTCTGGTTCCTCACTAACGACCCTACTACTTTGCCACTACTACTTGCTACTACTATGCCATTTAATCTAACAACACTTTGATTTGATAATAACATGAACTTATCGTATTGATATTATACATATACAAATATTTATTAATTAGTAAACATTAGCCTGAAAAATCAGTGTCAAATTTTAACAGCAACTGAAATGTACATAACAAACGTGTGTTTCTACATCCTCGACTAACACAAATTTCTCAATTTAAAAGTACTAAATCGAATTCTAATCATTGTTTATATGGGAAAAAATTTTAATTGGTCCACCGGGTGACGTTTTTCGCACGCAACCGCTGATTGGCTAACAGTTTGAAGACCACTAGTACATTTTACATCTCGTGTCAGAACAATGTATATCACAGAATAATAAATTCTTTATTCTGTGTTAGAATCTTTGAATTGAAGACAGTTATTATGCCGGTAATGTAGAAATCGTTTTATATTATAGGGTTTATGCAGGAGAAAGAGAGAGAAAGAGAGATCACTTTTAATCCTATTGCTTATTCTCTGGACCGTAACGAACGTATCTATAGTTTTTTTTCGGAAGACAAATGAATAAAAACTGGTAAATTTTTTATATATCTCTAAATAGGTGTTTTACGTGTCAAATTGGAAGCAACATACGGGATTAAGTTGTTGTATAGCATTTTTCAGTAACAGCACAGCGTAGTTCAAAACTACCGCGCAGATAAACAATTGAAAACAAAAGTTAAATATTTAAAAATACAAAGCATTAGCGCGTCTGTCGTTGGCTTCTAACAACTCTTACAATGGCCGCTACTAGTTGTGTATCTCTTGATAGAGGAAATAATACTATGTGTACTGTTAATTTACATGGTAAGTAAATTCAAATGAAGTTTTAGCAAAGTTTGTATACACCTAACCTTTTATTTGAGTCATTGCTGCACTTATAGGTTTTCATAACTTAACCTCAATGTTGTACTTTGGTTGCTCACCTTTCTAATAGTTAATATTGTTAAAGGTGCCACAGTTGTGTCTTGGAGAGTAAATAATCAAGAACAATTATTTGTGAGGTATGTTGCTCACCGCAGTTAGATTTTTATTTTAAATACTTTTTTTTGTAGCAAACATGCAGTGTTTGATGGAAGAGTGCCTATTCGTGGAGGAGTTCCATTTGTATTTCGTAAGTAAAACAGTACTGTGTGTTTACTGTAGTTATAGATGTTTGAGCATTTCAAGATAGTGTTGTTTCTAGATGTATATAATATATGGATATTGATTTTTATTTGAGATAATTTTATATTTTGCCGACTTCTATTTTGTTTAAGATCTGAATTATAATAGTGCATGCAGACAGTGATTGTTATATAACAATACAAAGTAAAGTTGTGTGGGGTTTAGTTTGTATCCTAAACTGCTGACTAAGCGAATAGTTTTATATTTTAATACATTAAGCAGCAAAACTGCAGATCTAGGCTGCAGTATTCTTTGCATAGTTGTGCACAGCAAGGATTTTCTTTGTTATAGTGTTTTTATAACATCCTAATATAAATTCAGCATTAAATGGAATTTGTTTTTGTTTATGTTACAAGTTGGAAAATGAACTTATTATATTGTACCTTCCACAATATAAATTATAAAAGCGAAAACTTGGCTATTGCATTCACGAAAACATAAAAGATTGATTTCGAGCAATAAAAAGTTACAAACATCACATAATGACATAATATCAAATGTTGTCAATTTTTTAGAACCGATAAAATTTTCGGCAAATTATCAACTGATAGTAGACATTTATTGTCAGGTAAAATTCTTTATGCATTTATGATTTTAATCTAAATTCTGCCCGTGTTTTATTTTCCAGTTTAAAGTTTGTTATAAAAAATTCAATATTTGTTAAAACCAAGAAAAAAATATTAATTTTTCGTAATTCATTTTATAAATGTTATGCTGTTGATATATAAATAGTAAAAGAATATCATTTTGTAGACGCAATGTAGTTAGGTATATAAATAGTAAAATAGCATTGTAGCATAAATGAATTTTGTGCTTAGTAAGCATGGAAATTATATAAAAGGGTGAAATTTTGAAAACGTGCAATTAGCTTTGTCCTGAGCATTAAGTTGGTGCCATTCAAGTTAATTTGTTTATGACTTTTTTGTTTCTACTAGAAATTTGAATTTAGACTTTTATAGCATTTTTAAGCATAACAAAATGATAAGCAATTAATATTTCAATTAGCTTTGTGGTCAACACGAAGTTGATGTCAATGAACTTAATTTTTTAAAACTTTCTGTTGTTTACATAAGTGTAATTTTAAAGTTTGTTACTGTGCACCTTGGGTATCACATGCACGTGGCTTTAGAATATGTGCTGTAACTATGGCGTTAATTTAATATTCCTAATGGAAACAACTCTTGGTCATGATTAGGGTTGCCACCTCTATGGGTTTGACCAGGAGACTCCAGGTTTTGGCATAATGTCTCCAGGCTCCAGATTACTAGATATTTTCTCTAGATAAAATCGCATTTAACAAAAAAATGAAACAATTATATAATTCTTGTCAGTAAATAATAATATTTGTCAACTTTAGTAGGCCGCAGTCGTGTTATTTCGTTTTTTCCTATGCACATAATGTGCGCTTTTCTGCCATACCTCCCGCGATTTGAGAATTGCGAGTTTATGCACACTTGGCACTTTGCTTTACTAATTACTTCATTGTTGCTATTGCATGTTGTGCTTGATGATCGTTAAGTGTTTTGTAGTTGTAATATTGTTTTAAGTCGGTTATAATATTAAAGAGTTATCTAATATATTATTTTTTAATTTACCATATGTGAAAGAGACAATACGAGTTCAAGTACTTCGTCATCATCATCAAAATATATTCCTAAAAATAAAAAAATCAAGTACGCAACACACTTTCAAGATTCTTGGAAACAAAATCTGGGTGCTAGTTTACATTACGTGACCTGTCAAAAATAATTAAAAATTATTAGGAACCATACAAAAACACTTACTAATGAAAAATTTGCAGGTTTTTAGTAAATTTGGTTTAATTAAATTCCAAAACCTGGAACTACTTCTTACTGAAATGTCACATGCCCGTTGATCGCGGATGAATATACAAAGCGCTCTTGATACTATTAGAACAATAACCTCGCCTTGTATAATTTTTGAAAAATTGGAAGAGCTTTTGACACTATTTGAGACAGAACATTAAGATATTACTTGCAGTATGAAATTGTGATTTAAATATCAATGCGCGCCACAACAACGAAGGCTCTCAAGGATTGATTCATAAACACACCTAAAAGATCTATAACTCTTAAACACAGATTGTAAGTTTTGGAACAGGTCATTGGCGTAGCATAATTTGTAAAAAAATAATGGCTGCATTCAGTTCAATCTTTTGTTCTGACATTGTCGATTTTATTTCGCTATTGATAATACGATAGAAGTTTTGCGGGTTATTAAGTGAAAACACAGACAATGCTTATAAGTTGAAAACTATTGCAGCAGACCCTAAAATGATATGATAATTAAATACAGATTTTTTGCAGATGTATGGTTTCTTCTTTAAAATAAATCCGTATTCTTTATCGAACAATAGTGTTAATATTGTAACGTCAACAACCATACGAATATAACAAACTTCACAGTAATTAAATGTCAAACGTACGAATTGGTACTGCTTCCTAATTGTGTTGTAATTGTTCTGTTATAATGATGTATCTTCTGCAATTGCTTGTTTATCTGTTTTCATTCAATACTCACTTATTGTATTAACTATTCCGAACTCTTTTACAAAACAAATCAATTGTCGAACGTTACTTTCATGAGTGCATGTGCAAGTTCTCTTCGACATTGATATATATGAGTATTTTCGACACGACAAAGACGTTATTGTAAGGGACTTACAAGGAGAGCACTTTATACAGCATAATCATAGATGTATTGCTAGGATATGCTGCGGTCACATACAGTTAGTGTTGAACCATCTTTGATTATTTTGCCTTGTAGAAAAATGTTCCGCCTATTGACCCATAATAAAATCACAACAGTATTTTCACACATGTAGCAAATCGATAATTTTATCTTAGTAGTAAGACGTTACGACTACTAAACTAAGTAGAAACCTCAACATTATTTTTGCCTTGGCACTATTTATGCCTCAACACTGTACTCGCTCATGCGCCGGTTTGATTATTTTGTCTTAGTAGTGAAACATTACGACTACTAACCTAGTTGAAACCTCAAAACTATTTTCGCCTCAGCACTGTTTATGAATTAGCACTATTTTCGCTCATGCAACCGTTCAATTATTTTGTCTTAGCAGTAAAACATTTCGACTACTAATCTAAGTTGAAACCTCAACACTATTTTCGCATCAGCACTATTTATGCCTCTAGACTATACGTTCGCTCATGCACCCGTTTGATTCTTTTGTCTTAGTAGTAATACAATTCGACTACTAACCTAAGTTCAATCCTTAACCTATTTTCGCCTCAGCACTATTTCTTCCTCAACACAATTTGCACTCATGCACCCGTTTGATTACTTTGTCTTAGTTGTAAAACATATCGACTACTAACCTAAGTTGAAACCACTACACCATTTTCATCTCAGCGCTATTTATGCCCCAAGACTATGTTTGCTCATGCACCCGTATGATTATTTGTCTTAGTAGTAAAACATTTCTACTACTGACCTAAGTTGAAACATCAACACTATTTTCGTCTCAGCACTATTCATGCCTCAACACTATTTCTGCTCATGCACACATTCGATTATTTTGTCTTAGTAGTAAAACATTTCTACTACTAATCGAAGTTGAAATCTCAACACTATTTTTACTTCAGCACTATTTCTGCCTCAACGCCATTTCCGCTCATGCACCCGTTCCATTATTTTGTCTTAGTAGTAAAACATTTCGACTACTAACTTAAGTTGAAACTTCAACACTATTTTCGCCGCAGCACTATTTATGCCTCAACACTATTTCTGCTCATGCACCCGTTTGATTATTTTGTCTTAGTAGTGAAACATTTCGATGACTAAGCCAAGTTGAAACCACAATACTATTTTCGCCTCCGCACTATTTATACCTCAAGACTATTTGTTCGCTCCTGCACCCATTTGATAATTTTGTCTTAGTAGTAAAACATTTCGGTTAGTAACCTGAGTTGAAATCTCAACACTATTTTCGCCTCAGCAATGTTTATACTTCAACACTATTTTCGCTCTTACACCTGTTTGATTATTTTGTCTTATTAGTAAAACATTTCAACTACTAACCTAACTTGAAACCTCAACGCTTTTTGCCTCGGTAGTATTTATCCCTCAACACTGTTTCCGCTCATGCACCCATTAGGTTATTTGTCTTAGTAGTAAAACATTTCAACTACTAACCTAAGTTGCAACCTCAACACTATTTTCGCCTCAGCGCTATTTATGCCTACCCACTACCCCACATGCACCCGTTCGGTTATTTGTCTTAGTAGTAAAACATTTTGACTACTAACCTAAGTTACACCACAATAACTGTTTTTGCATTAGCACTATTTATGCCTCAAGACTATATGTTTGTTCATGCACCCGTTTGATTATTTTGTCTTAGTAGTAAAACATTGCAACTACAAACTTAAGTTGAAACTTCAACACTATTTTCGCCGCAGCACTATTTATGCACCAAGACTGTTTGCTTATGCACCCGTTTGATTATTAGTCTTAGTAGTAAAACATTTGTACTACTAACCTAAGTTATAACCTCAACACTATTCATGCCTCAACACTATTTCTGCTCATGCACACATTCGATTATTTTGTCGGAGTAGTAAAACATTTTAACTACTAACCGAAGTTGAAACCTCAACACTATTTTCGCCTCAGCACTATTTATGTCTCAAGACTATGTTTGCTCTTGCACCCGTTCGGTTATTTGTCTTAGTAGTAAAACATTTCGACTACTAACCTAAGTTGAAACAACAACACTATTTTTGCCTCTGCACTATTTATGCCCCAAGACTATGTTCACTCATGCACCTGTTTGATTATTTGTCTTAGTAGTAAAACATTTCGACTACTAACCTAAGTTGAAACCTCAACACCAGTTTTGCCTCAGCACTATTTATGCTTACACACTATGTTTGCTCATGCACCCGTTTGGTTATTTGTTTTAGTAATAAAACATTTCGACTACTAACCTAAGTTGAAGCTACGACACTGTTTTGGCCTGAGTACTATTTATGTCTCAAGACTATATGTTCGTTCATGCAGTCGTTCGATTATTTTGTCTTAGTAGTAAAACATTCCAACTAAGTTGAAACCTCAACACTATTTTTGCTTCAGCGCTATTTATCACTACATACTATGTCCACTCATGCATCCGTTCGGTTATTTGTCTTAGTAATAAAACGTTTTTACTACTAACCTAAGTTGAAACCACAATAATTGTGTTTGCCTCGACACTATTTATGCCTCAAAACTATATGTTCGCTCATGCACCGGTTCGATTATTTTGTCTTAGTAGTAAAACATTTCGACTACTAACCTAAGTTGAAAGCACAACACTGTTTTTGCCTCCGCACTATTTAAGCCTCAAGGCTATATGTTCGCTCATGTACTTGTTCGATCATTTTGTCTTAGTTGAAAAACATTTCAACTACTAACCTAAGTTGAAACCTCGACACTGTTTTTACCTCAGTACTATTTATGCCTCAACACTGTTTCCGCTCATGCACCTGTTCAATTATTGTTTTAGTATTAAAACTTTTCGACTGCTAACCTAAGTTGAAACCTCAACACCATTTTCACCTCATCACTATTTATGCCTACACACTATTTCCACTCATGCACCCGTTCGGTTATTTGTCTTAGTAGTAAAACATTTCGACTACTAACCTAAGTTGAAACCACAACACTATTTTCGCCTCAGCGCTATTTATGCCCCAAGACTATGTTTGCTCATGCACTCGTTTGATTATTTGTTTTAGTAGTAATACATTTCGACTACTAACCTAAGTTGAACCCACAACACTATTTTCGCCTCAGCGCTATTTATGCCCCAAGACTATGTTTGCTCATGCACTCGTTTGATTATTTGTTTTAGTAGTAATACATTTCGACTACTAACCTAAGTTGAAACCTTAACACTGTTTTTGTCTCAGCACTATTTATACCTTAACACTATTTCTGCCATGCACCCGTTCGATTATTTTGTCTTAGTAGTGACACATTTCAACTACTAACCTAAGTGGAAATCACAATGCTATTTTTGCCTCAGCACTATTTATGCCTCAAGACTATATTTGCTCATGCACTCGTTCGATTATTTGTTTTAGTAGTAATACATTTCGACTACTAACCTAAGTTGAAACCTCAACACTGTTTTTGTCTCAGCACTATTTATACCTTGACACTATTTCTGCCATGCACCTGTTCGATTATTTTGTCTTAGTAGTGAAACATTTCAACTACTAACCTAAGTGGAAATCACAATGCTATTTTTGCCTCAGCACTATTTATGCCTCAACACTATGTTTGCTCATGCACCTGTTCGGTTATTTGTTTTAGTAGTGAAACATTTCGAATACTAACTTAAGTTGAAACCACAACACTGTTATCTCCTCAGCACTATTTATGCCTCGAGACTATATGTTCGCCCATGTACCCATTCAATCGTCTTGTCTTAGTAGTAAAACATTTCAACTACTAACCTAAGTTGAAACCTCAACACTGTTTTCGCCTCAGCACTATTTATACCTTAACACTATTTCCGCCATGCACCCGTTCGATTATTTTGTATTAGTAGTGAAACATTTCGACTACTAACCTAAGTTGAAACCACAACGCTATTTTTGCCTCAGCACTATGGGATTTCAGAAATGGAGCTACACGTACACCTTCCGCCTTGGCACAACTATTATAATGACCACCCTTACAGTCCCAGTAGAACCAAATTACCTTTCGATCCATATGGATTTCAAAAACCCTCCTTAAATAATAAAGTGAAACAAATCAAATGCCAGAAAGCCGTCGAATTACACCTTCCACTTAGGCACATATATTGTAAAAACCTTACTTAATACACCTGCAAAAACCAAAATTACTTGCGACTGGTATGGGTATCATAGCCGATCTGTGTAAGCTTCAAAAACCATCTTTTAATGATATAAATAGGAAAAACATCAGAAGTGGCAGAAGGCCATCGAGTTACATCTTCCGCTTTGGCACATATATTGTTACGACCTTCCTTAATGTACCTGTGAAAACCCAATTTACTTGCGACCCGTATCGGTATTAAAATCGACCCGTATAAGCTTCAAAATTCATCACTTAATGATGTAAATTGGAAAAAAAATCAGAAGTAGCACAAGGCCATCGAGTTACACCTTCTGCTTTGGCAGACCTTCCTTAATGTGCCTGTAACAACCAAATTTACTTGCAACCCGTATGGGTATCAAACTCGACCCCATGTAAACTTCAAATATCGTTTATTAATGATATAAATAGGAAAAAAAGAAGAACTAGCAGCAGCCCATCGAGTTACACCTTCCGCTTTGGCACATATATTGTTAAGACCTTCCTTAATATACCTGCAAAAACTAAATTTACTTGCGACCCGTATGGGTATTGTGAAATACTTTCCTAGGTCGATACGAGATGTTTGTTACTCGTCGTTCTAACCTCAAATAAAGTAAAATCCGGAACATAAACAAGTGTTCTATATATTGATGCGTTCTACAGAAGAAAATAACTTGACAAATAACTTTAACAATAACTACGATAATACATTTATAAAATGTAAAACCGTGCTTTATTATATCGCTTTTCAAAATTACAGTTTAATGACATAGACATTTTGTTTTTACCGGCTGTGGCTAACAATACTAGAAGCTAATCGCGTTTGTATCGTATGCAGGCGTTATATTTTCAACATCCTCCCCGGCCGCACAAGATCGCACTTCTAGTGGGTAAAGGCATTGTATCGATCGTCGAAGTTTTGTTCCATCACTAGTCAACCCTTCACATGCCCTGATTTTTGCATCTCTTCCTTGGAACTCTTGCAGCACTCTTACCAACTTCCATGTTAATCTGGGTTTATCTTTGTCCTCCAGAAGTACAATATCTCCCTTTCTTACGACAATCGATTTAGTATTTGCAGTATGATGCGCTGATCTTAACTGTTGTAAGTAATCCCTTTGCCATACTTTCCAAAATTTATCACGATTAACTTGTCTTCTTTTCCACAGGTTTAATATATCTTGTCTCTTTGTTTCCATCGCTTTTAGATTTGAGTTTAAGACAACATCCTTTTCCCCAATTAAGAATTTGGAGGGTGTTAATATAAACATATTGTTTGAATCATTATCTATGTACGTTAATGGTCGTGAATTTACAGTAGCTTCCACTTCAGTCAACAACGTTTGCAACTCAGCAAAAATCAACGATTTTCTTCCTAAAATCGATTTTAAAGAACTTTTTACCGTTCTTACTAATCTCTCCCAGAAACCTCTCCACCATGAACCTCTCTCAACACTAAACTTCCACTGAATCCTTTTCTTTATTGCAAATTCCTGCACTTCTCCTCTTTGTAATATTCTCGATAGTTCATCAAGTTCCAGAGCAACTCGTTTAAATGTTTTTGCATTATCTGAATATATGGTTCTGGGAACACCTCTTCTACTTATAAATCTGCGTAAACCAAAGAGACAACGTTCTGTAGATACATCTTCTATCAACTCAAGATGTACAGCTCTAACAACTGCACACGTAATAAGCATTATGTATACTTTCTTTTGTCTATTGTTATTAACTATAACATACAAAGGACCTGCAAAATCTATACCTACAACATCAAATGGATGAGCCATGGTAATTTTATCTCGTGGCAATGGAGCAAATGGCTCTGATCCAGCCTTGCCCTTCAGTCTTTTACAACCCACACATTTGCTTATTGTTGTTTTTATCTTCTGCCTACCTTTTATAATCCAAAATTTTTTTCTGACAAAAGCTAATGTAGAATTTGTTCCGTTATGCATGCATTCATTATGAGCTTCCCAAATAATTTTTGTTGTTAATTTAGAGGATTTTGATAGAATCATTGAATGTCTAATAGAATATCCCATTTGTGTTTCTTGTAACCTTCCACCTACTCTTAGCACTTCGTTCTCATCTAAAAACGGAGTAAGGGTTAAAATTTTTGATTTTCTTGGCAGTTCTTTCCCATCTTTCAACATACAAATTTCATCAAAAAATTCTTCCTGCTGCATAACTCGGATCCAATAAATTTCTGCATTACCTATTTCCTCAACGTTCAACTCACCGCTAGTTTTTTCGGTCTTTGTTCTGAGGCTTTTTATAAACTGAAGAATGGTAGCTGTTATTCGTAACATCTTTTCGTAACTTCCGTAACGTTCAAGCTCAAATATCGGTTGTAACTTATATTGATCAAATTTAGATTCAACTTCTGTGAGCGAAGACACAGCAACAGCTTCATCTAGTGTTTCGTCGTTAGGCCACTTTTCCTTTTCTAATCTTAACCAATTAGGACCATGTAGCCACTGATTAGGATTCTTTAACAATTTTTTAACAGAATCGCTTCTCGTTAGTTGATCTGCTGGATTATCCTTTCCGGGACAATACCTCCAAGTTATGTTCTTCATTGATCTTATTTCGTTTACTCGATTTTGAATATAAGGTTTCCATTTTGCCTTTTTTCCTTCTATCCAATACAGCGTTATTTTGGAATCAGTCCATATAAAAATCTTGTTTACGTTTAGATCCATATTACCTACTATATATTTATGTAACCTAGCTGCAGATAAGGCTGCAGTTAATTCCAGCTTTGGTAATGTCAATATTTGATTCAAAGGAGTTACTCGGTTTTTTGCAATCAAGAAGTTGCATTCGTTAGTATTTAAACACTTGAGATATGCTACTGCTTCGAATGCCTGTGGACTCGCATCAGAAAAAATGTGCAGATCAACGTTCGTTTTTTTTCTTTAATAATACAACGCGGTATAGTATATTCTTTCAAATCTGACACATATTGAAGCCAGGCTAACCACTCTGACTTTATATCGTTTGGTAATGCCTCATCCCACTTAAGCCTTGCCTTCCATATCCTTTGCAATAATAATTTTATTTTTATCGTGAATGTGCCCAATACTCCTAATGGATCAAAAATACTTGAAACTGTCTTTAAAATAATTTGTTTAGTGGGTTCGCCAAAAACTTTAGGATCATCCAGTATATGTTTCACATCCATGACTAGCTGGTCTGTTCTAGTACACCATTTGATACCTAAAACTTTTTTCTGACCGTTATTCTTTGTACCTTTTTCCAGTGTGTCAATTTGCTTTGCTAAGATGGGATGGTTTGAACACCATTTTCTTAAATTCAACCCGGCGGTTGCCATTATCGCCTTCGAACGATTAAATATTTCAAATGCCTCATTTTCGTTATCTGCCGCTAAAATCATATCATCTACGTAGAAGGAGTTTAATAAACAATTTCCCAAACTCGATAACGGGTTGACTTAACAAATGCTTTGTTAACGTTGCAGCTAATAAAAATGGACTTGTGGTAACTCCAAAAGTAACTCTTACCATTCGATAAATTTGCATTTCGGGTAGCTGATCAATTGACTTTATTTCGTTCTGTATACGTTCCTTAAACCAAAAGAATCGATGAAAATCGCGATCTTCTTTACACAACTCAATCTGAAGAAACGCCTTTTCAATATCAGCTATTAATCCCACCCTGCCAATTCGAAAATTTAAAAGAATCTTTAGCAGCTCGGGAACTAAATTTTCACCCCTTAAAAGCTTATCGTTTAAGGAAGGCATACCTGGTGCATGTGCACTTGCGTCAAATACCACACGCACCTGAGATGTCTCTTTATCCCGACGATATACCGGACGATGCGGTAAATAGTAAGCACCGTTACTGTTATTGGTTTTCCCTGGAACTGGTTTAGCACAACCTGATTGTATATACTCTTGCACTGCTCTATCATATTACACAATCTTGTTATTTTTACATAATGTGTTTACTAAGTTTCGTACACGAACAATGGCTCCCGCATAATTTGAGTCTAAAATTTTATCTACTTGCCACGGTAATGTAACTTCATACCTACTGCCTTTTAAGATAACGTTATTTTTAATGAAATTTTCGGTGAAATGGTCCATTAACTTTATTTCGGAGACATTAATCCCAAGTGTCTCCAGATCCCAAAATTTTCTTAAATCCACTTCATCGTCTTTTTCATCGTTGCTACCTACGATTTGTGCATATAAAACAATAGCAGAACTAAAGTTAACTGAACAATTAATATTATCGTTAAAATCACTGGAACCATGTATAGTCCAACCAAATTTTGTACTTACAGCGGTCAATGTATCAGTTATGGACTGCGTTTCCTTGTTTACAATTAACCAATAATTATCAGAACCAATAAGTAAAGAAATACCTGACTTATCTAATGCACATGGTACATAATCAGCCAACTGATTATGTTTCGAAAATGAATTTATTAAAGGATCATTCTGCGAAGGTGGGCTTATAGAATCGAAGCATATTTCCGGAGCTTCAATGGCATGTATTTTTATTAATTCATCACTATATTGTCCCGTTAAAAGTACTTCTACCTTATAACATAACTTTGCTACACTTTTTTGTGAACTTCCAAAAGTACAAATCGAAATCTTATGCGTTCCCACTATAGGTAAGTTAAGTTCACGTGAGATACACTGCTTTATAAAAGTTAACTGACTTCCCCCGTCAATAATTGCACGTACCAATATTGTACTATTACCAGCATCTGCTTTTAATAAGACACAAGCAGTTTGTAAGTACACAGTATTTATACTGCCACTCGAGAGATTTGTTACAACAGATTATTTGTTATTATTTGATGTTCGATTAGGCTTATACAACGGATCACATAAAGGAGTAATGTGTTTACCTTTACAGTTTGAGCAGGCAACGTTTTTTGTTTTACAAAATTTTGACCTATGATTAGGACCTGCACACCGAAAGCATCGTAAATTGTCCTTCAGAATTTTTCTCCTTTGTTCAAGCGTTAGTGAAACGTTATTACATAACTTGGTTTTGTGATTTCTGTCTTTACAGAACAAACAACCGTCATTCACTAAATTTAACAACCCTTGTGCCGTAAATGTCTTATTATTAGACTTGGTTTGAGCATCACTGTAGGTTTTATTAAAAGGTTTCTTCTTGTCTTTCACATATGTGCTCTCTATCCCACTCTGTGCTTGCTCTAAAGCATCAACTTCAATTTTGATAAAGTTCAATAAATCGTTTATTTGTTTATTGTAACCTATACACTCGTTATCGTCGATCAACGAGCCTGCATGCAAATCAGATTCGTCAGTTTGAGCAGCCCTTAACTTCAGCTTATTGAACTGCATACGCAAATTGTAAGGCAGTACCTTAAAAATCATGGATTTTACCATTAAGCCGTACTGTTCACTTGATATGCCTAAAGCTTCTAACGATCGTGTAATTGAAGAAGCTGTGTTATATAGTTGACGTAAAGCGGTGACGTCTTTATCAAATTTTACAGGCGGTAAAGCACAAAGTCTTTGAACATAACAATCTATTATACGTTCAGATCGTCCAAATTCCGACTTCAACAACTCTATGGCATCAATATAAGAGCTCTGACTACACGGTAACCCAGAAATTGTAAGCGCCGCTTATTAAATTCTCGGTTGTTTTAGCATATTGGGACAGTGTACCTGTATTTAACTTCTTATAATTAGGCATCGTTGTGTGTTTAGGGTGCTATTGTTTTAAAAAAACTACCTTAAAACATTTTGTTTTTGTGTGAATGTATCTGTAATGATACTTTTGAGTTGTTGTGTCAACTTTTGTCTGATTTTCTTATCGTAGTGGATGCACTCGTTAAGAAAACGATCGTACTAGTTCTCTTAAGAGTCTAGTGAATTTTAAACGTATATACCTTATCTTGTCGGATTAATATCGCAGGTGGTCCTTCAGACTGCGCTGTGTTTTAACAAGGACAATTCTCTACCTTCTTTCGGACGCTTGTCCAAAAACTTTACTTTTTTATATCCTGCTGTCTCCGTTTATGCCTTATCCTTCTTTCGGTGGACCTGTTCTCGTCCCGGAACACCGGTCTGCCACATAAGAGTGATGTTCCCTCACTCCGGGCTACTAGCCACATTGGCTGGTTGAGTAGCGCTTTGCTATCCACCTTTTTCTGTCTCCTTCCTCTACTTTTTTCTACCCGGAAGTGCCTCTTATGCATTCCAAATAATAACCTCCCTCTTTCTACTGTTCCTATTTCTCTGCCTTTTTCATTTCCGTTAGTCACAGACACCTGGACCCCGTCTCTGGGAATTTTTCGTGAGGTCATGCGGTGCCGCTGTCAGCGCATGGGCACTGACAGTGAAGGTATGTATGAGTGTGTGAATGTGTGAGTGGATGAGTATATATATATATATATATATATATATATATATATCGTTATATATCGTGTGGGTATCTGGTGATTGTATCACCGATATCGATTAACGCCGGGTGCAGGGATGCACCCAAATGCCTTTGCCGGTCCCTCGTGCCGTTTCTTGCAAACGGGCCTGCTTCACAGGTCGCTCTTTTTAGAGGGTACGAGAAATGCCCATTTAACGGCTCCACGGAGCCACTGTATCGTTATCTTTATCTATTATCTTTGATAATAACTAGGCTAATATCTTATCTTATTTATTATCTTAGATAATACCCTTAGTTTTAATATCGTTATCTTACCGATTACCTATAATAATAATTTTAGTTAGTCTCTTATCTTAGCGACTACCGTTAGTAATAATTTTGGTTTAATTTCTCGTTATCTTACCGACTACCGTTAGTAATAACTTTAGTTAATTTCGCGTTATCTTACCTATTATATTTAGTAATAACTTTTGTTTAATATCGCGTTACCTTACCTACTATCTCTAATAATAACTTTAGCTTAACATCGCGTTATCTTACCTAGTATCTCAAATAATAACTAAAGCTTAATACCGTTATCTTATCCATTACCTTTGATGATAACAATTTAAGCTTAATATCGTTATCTTATCTATTATCTTTAACAACAATTTGAGATCTTGTTTTATCTTTTTATCTTTCTAACGTTTGGTATTTATGACCAGACGTGGGAATTATTTTTCTTGAAATTTAAGTGAAAAAGCTAACCTGATGTAGAAATGTAATTTGTTAGGTTAGCAATGTAAGGATTTAGTAGGGTGGTACTTTTGGTAAATTTGTTGATTCACAACCATGTCATGGACAAGTTTTGATGTGTATCGTTAGAAAACCAAAGTACCAGTAACAAAAATTTGCTAGAGTGTAGAGTGACTCACTCTGATGAACATTTTAAATTTGGGCACTTTTTGCCAACAAAGAACAATTTTGATGCAACGCTCATGTGCGTTTGCATGTAGGAAACTTTAATGTTAGCTTTAGTTTAGATAGGTTAGGCGACTTGTCGCATTTGTTTTACTTTAAGTAGTGTTTCATGCTCCCCGACAAATTTGTGCTGTCGATTATTAGTGTAGTCAAAAACAATGGGGCTACATTTTCCGTTTCCTGGTAATTCGGTAGACGTGTTATCGGTCGAAAAAACCAGGTGGCGCCTTATATAAACATTTTTGTAGGTTTTAAGTTAGGTTTTACGTAGGGTAACTAGGATTTAGATTTTAAGCTGTTACTGTGCTAACAGACTTTTTCTTTTTTTAAGATTTTTCTTTTATGGCTTTGTCGCGATTGTTACGTGCCAAATTGGCACTAAACATTTTTTAGCTTAATTTTGATGTGCGGAAGTTTTCGCGTCTTAAAATTCAAAAAACTTGGCGTGTGTTTCCGTCACGTCAAAAGTGGGTTGGACGAATAATTTCGCGCCGACGCGTGAAAGGACAAAAAAGTGGGTTTTTTTCCGGTGAACTCTGTAACGTGGCTGTTTGCCGGTAAACTTCGAACAGTGTGGTGGTGTCAGGTATCGTATCGTGCCTTATCTCGTATTTATGTAGATCCTTTCCTTGCTTATCTGTTTGTCGCCCTTATACCTGGTTTTCCTTGTTCATTCCCTACATAGATAGGAGACAGTTTGTCGCAGCCTAGGGCGAACCGAGTTGGAGCTGTTATTAATAACTGCCCCTAGTTGTTGGAACGCAGGCTGGCAATCGTCATTCCAAACGTAATCACGCACATCTTCAGCCAATTTGGTCAAAGGCTTGGCAATATTCGTAAATCCGGAAACATCTTCTACAGTAAGTGCACTATTCCAGAAAGCTGTGTAGCTAATGGTTGTCTTTTCGCGTCTGCCACTCTACTATCGCCTGAATCTCCATTGAGTAAAACTGCTTGCCCTAGGTACTGCAGATCATTGCCTAGTAGGTGACACTGCTTTGGATTCTACTTCAGATTGGCTTCTCTGTGTCTTCGAAACAATTCTTCCAAATTTCCCAAATATTCCCAAATGACTTTCCAATCACAATCACGTCATACAAATATATCAGACACAATCTCCACGAGAGCCCAGGTAAGATGCTATCCATTGAACATACAAAGGTGGCAGGAACGTTGCAGGGTCCAATTGGCATGACTGTAAATTGTCATAGGCCAGTACCAGTAGTGAAAGCAGTGTTGTCTCAATCTTTGGATTTCATATTCATTTGCCAGTAGCCACTCTTCAAATCTAAAATTGAGAACCTTTACTACCCTAAAAATGTATCTAGGATGTCGTCATATCTAGGAAGTAGGTATCTATGCTTTTTGATTACGTCATTCAATCGCCTGTAGTCCAAACAAAATCTTGGTAGCCAGTCCATCCTGTTAACAAGCACAACAGGCGATGCCCAAGGGCTATCAGAATGTATCTCCAATAATCTTCTCGACCTCCTCGCGTTTGGCCAATGGTAGTCTCCCCACCTGCTATTTTATTGACCGTACATCTCCTGGATCGATTTTGTGCTCGGGTACTGCGGGCTTTCCTAATCGGCCGACGTCGATTGCGAAACCTTCCGAGTACTGTCGGATCAAGTTCTTAAGTCCTGCCAGTTGTTGTTATTCAAGAAGCCAACAGTGTTTCGTCAACTGAATCAATAACTTTGCGAAATACTCCTTTATGGGTGATTCTTTTTCAACACCGGAATACCCCGTCACGTGGTGACAATCGAAGAATACCACCAAACTGTTGAATTCTTTTTTAATGCGTTAGAAGTCATTGACGTTTAAGATTTTAACAGGTGCACCATCTGTCACTTTCGTAAGATTCTTCCCCAAAAGCACGTCATCTTTAACGAGTTCGTCACAAATCGGCTCAATAGCGAGTACAAAAACTTCCCGGAGAGTAACATCCAAGCGTCCCACTACAACATAGTCACCCCTTCAGGTAGGACAACCTTGTCCGTCAAACAAATTCGCATAGACACGTCGTCTGTTTTGCAAACCGGCACTTCCTCGTTCCCTACTCTCAAGACATCTTCTTTCATATCTACATGGGATTTGTATCACTTCAAAATATCTATTCTCAAGATAACTTCTTTGGTGGTGTTGCGTAATTACTACCCGGTGGTCAAATATTTTGCTCCCAACTCTGATTTTTAGATCTAGCACTCCGTGTTTGAATTTTCTCACCAGCTACGGTTTGAAGACGTACGTGCGGATAACACTATACCACTGTCGCGCACTCCATCCGGATTAGCAATTAACCTAATTACTCCAGTATCCACCAAAAACTTCACAATCTTGCCTCTAAACTGTCCACATATGTAAATAATGTCCTCATACTTAGATTGTGTGATGTCGGTGATCATCTCCTGCGCAGAATCCGTCCAGATTGACTTTCGCCCCTTCCTGTCGAACCTTTTTAGTTTCCGATTTTTCTACTAACCTCCTGGGCTGCTTATTTTTGGGCTGTATATGCCCAAACTCATCACAATTCCAGAATCTGGGTCACCTCTTTGATTGGTGTTCACGAACTACCCGTCGAATCACTTTCTCCATGCTTTCTGAGCGCTGCTCCTATATGAAAATCTTACATTTGCCACTACTATGATGTGAAGTTTGCTTTACTGCTTCAAATTCCAAAGAATGAGCTAGCGTTTCATCTAAGGCCCTTGGTCGAGCCCGCCGTAGTGCTTGCTGGATTTCTACATTACGTATCCCGTCAACAAAGGTCTGTACCACCAGTTATTTTAGAAAGCTATCTGGTGCTGTTAGGTAGGCTAGTCTCGCCAAGTAAGCAATATTTGCTTTAAACTGTTGCAAATTCTTGTTATTCTTTTGGTAACGGTTCTTCACTTGAGCGGGATACACTTGCTGCAGAAAGTCACCGTACTTCATTTCTAGCCTAGATGTTAAGGCCCCATAGCTTTTTTGATCATGGTTTGGTATGACCTGTTCAAGACTTCACCTCATAACGCGACAATTAACGCGGATGCCCTTTTACCAACGCTTCAGTGTTAGCTCTTGTGGAAGCCTTGAACTGTTTAAAATATTACTGTCAAGGTAACTTCCTATCGAATGTGGGTGGTTTTATTTTGAACCTTAACGTCAGTTTGCGTTCTCCGATATTCTTAGATTCTGGGACCTGCCATTGTATCACCAGCACTAGGTGCTCTGGTGCTTGTACTGTTTTCTGCGAGGCTTGCAGCGTTTTCCTGTAATTTCTCTTCTACTTTCGCTGCCAGGCTTGCAGCATTTTGGTCTTGTTTCATTAGCTGTTCTTGTAAGTTTTCGAAATTTTAGCCAAGCTCTCCGCAACGTTTGACTTAAACCCCTTTAAGAAAGAAAGGATTTCGTTATTCATTTTCTATTGACTATGAGTTTTTGGTATGCAAATAGAAATTATTCTAAAGTTATTATCCCAACTAAAATTGCACCAGTTGACACAAATGTAACGAAAACTCTATTTGCGTTAAGTTCTTTATTCTCAAACTGATTATATGATCCCCTTCAACACTCGCAGCTACAATAAAATTTGTAAAAACTTGCACAATAATTTACTTTGACGTAGTCACTAAGGGTACAAGTATTATCCTCAAAAAATTACGATGATATCTTCTTAATTAATTTAATCTTGCAGCAGTATAATTAATTTTTGTAATCACTACAGGAATGTATATGAACAAAAGTTCTTAATCAGTTGATGAAAAACGAATTTGTTTATTCTATGAAACTTGCATGTTGATTGTTTTGATGTTAAGCATGAAGTGCTGTGAAAATGGATGTTCTCTTGCTAAAATAATTCGAGACAGCCTCGGCAAACTTTGGATAAACGAATTAAGACTGCAAAATGAAAATACCTTGTATCATTTTTTCTATCTAATATGTATGTATAATCAAATTTCAGATTGCTTAATTTGCCGGGACTTTTTGTTTATTTGAGTTAGCACAAATCTACTTGTGAGGTTTACATGCCCAGCCGATGAGATCAATGGCACGCCAACTTAATACTTCATTAATCAAAACAAATGAATTGTGAAACTAATAATTTAGAACGAAATTATGAGGATAACATTATCTTTAACCTCTAAATGCTGAAAGTGAATTTGACAACCTTGGTGTAGGAACCATATATGGTACAAAATAATTTTACCTTAGATCAAAAATGTAGCAACTTAAAAATTATATTTCTTAAATGAAATTGCCTAACCCTATTGGTGGGATTTACTAATACAGAAACTATTAAAATGAAATATGATTATAGGCATTTCTAAGGAACGTCACCTCTGTTTTAAGTTATTTAACCAGGTAAGAGCAACTCAATAAGTTATGATGGTAAGTTTTTCTATTTTGAAGGTGACACCTAATAATTCTCTTTGGAAGTGCCATATTTTTATTCAACCGGAGTTAAGGCTCGACTTGCATAAGTAATAGGATGTTCTAAACCATTATGATCCTGAAATAACATTTCACCTAAGTCTAAGTGAAGTATCAGTTTGAATACAAAACTTCTCATGAAATTTGGTAAAATGAAAATTGGAGCTGAAGTAATCAAGTTTTTGATTTCTTCATAGGCTAAATGTGCCCCTGAAGTCTTTCAACGGTTTAAACTTTTTTCTTATTTTTACCCTACAAAATAGAAAGCTAACAGGCAAGTTAAGCTTATTTCACTTACACATAATTCCTACCTTTGATCATAAATACCAAAGATTTGGAGTTTCAATTAGATAAGATACAATCTCAAAGATACTGTCAAAGAGAAAGATAAATAAATTATTTATGATTTAGAACATCAATAAGATAAGATAAAATCACACAAACATAATTTTAAAGAGAACGATAAATAAATAAGCATTTATGGTTTGGAGTATCAATTACATTAATTGAATAGATAAAATCGTAAAGATGGGGTCAAAGAGAAAGATAGCAGATAACAGTTTAGGTTTCAGAGGCTCACATTGGGTGCTATTGTAATTTTTTAATTGGTTGGCAATTACCAACTAGCCTACCTGAGGGTGCGATATGTACACAGAATGTACAAATGTTATTAAATATAATTTGCATTTCAAATTCAACAATTTAAATTAATTAAATAACACTGTTTACCTTATTTAATTTATTTGCATAATAGCAATTGTGTATTGGGTAATTATTCTGCTTCTAAAAATTCTGTCTACTTGACATTCCAGGTTGATTAACTATTTCTGCATATGTCCTTTTATTATTGTTGCTACTATTTATGCCATTTCTCTGTGCATTTGCCATATTTTCCCTTCCTTGGGTAACGGTTCTATTCTCAATGGTACGGGATTCATTGTTCGCCCTTCCCTTGTCTCTCCTCATGGCATTTTCTCTAATTCAATTATTTCTTTGGCTATATTTTCCCTTTCAAATGGTCTGCCTTGATATCTTTCCTGTCCATTATTCCTCGGGAATCTAAAAGCATTCATGAGCTGGCTCCTTGGCCTGGTGTCTATCCACCTTGGTTGATCCACAACATCATAACATTAAAGATATTCTAAAAGCACATCTCTATCAACAATATTTTGTAAGACTATGCATTGCCTTACTTCCGTTTTGAAGTGACCTGCTAAATATTTTATAATTTGCTTGTCCTCTACAGGAGGATAAAATTGTTTAACAACGCTAAATTTCTTGAACGCATACAACTCCCTTGTCATGCCTGAATTGCTACTATATTTGTCCATTAATAAATTATCTCTAACTTTAAATTGCTGGTTGTCTCCCCAGTAATGCTTTAAAAATTTAATCTCAAAGTCTTCAAAAAAACTTAACTCACTTTCAATTAGTCCAAACCAAATTTCGACACTACACTTCAACATGACCTCACAATATTTAACTTGGTTTGCTCATTCCAGCTACCTTGTATTAAAGTTTTTAAGTTATTTAAAAATATTATAGGGTTAAAATTATTATCCCCATACAATTTTGAGTCTTGTTCCAACGGAACACTGGTTGGACTCCACCTCATCCGTTTCCCCAACATGATTATTATTAACTTTATCTTCTAAATTTTCAAATTTATTCCTTTTCCCATTAGTTTCTTTCTCATTTGCATCCTGATTCATTTTTATTTGAACAATTTCTTATCTAACATCATCCATATCTTCTAAAATTTCTACTACTTCTCGAATTTCAAACCTCATTTCTTCGGTGGTTTTGTTAGTTTCTTTTAAGTTCAAAGTTAGTTTCTCACTTATTTCTTTAAATTTCCTTTTATTTTTCTCACTTTCTAACCTTAAACTTTCTTCCTATTTTGCTATATTCTCTCCATATTCTGCTCGTAACTCCTGAGTATTTTTATCAGATCTTTCACTCATTTCGTTAATGCCTTTTTCATTCCTGCATACTTTGATTTAGACTTAATAAAAGAGCCATCATATTTGATTCGTGGGTCTCTCCTACACTCTTGGCCTCTGGATTATCCTTTTTCGATTCTTGCACATAAACGCTTTCCTGAGAACCAATTTCGACTCCCTCAGGTCTCAAACTTTCACGAACTTCTTTCATTCTGTCAGTCATACTGGAATTTAATCAGATATAACAAAAAGAAAAAAAACTTCAAATACGAGACAAGAGGTTGGTTCGCCGCTAAAAAAGTGCTGTGACAATGCCGCACGTTGGGCATCACTAAAAGAGTGCTGTGACAATGCCGCATGTTGGAGCATCACTAAAAGAGTGCCGTGACACAGATACAGCTAATTGTAAAATTTGAAATTGTTGACTTACCTTCCTTTCTAACTTTACGTTGCCTGGCTAGCTCAACGGAAATTTTGGAATTTATAAAATGAAATCAAACACAGCAATCCCACAAAGCATTTATATCGTATGAAATATTTTCTCTCATACAAAATCATATAGAACATTTACAACATCGTTTCTTTAAATCATTAAATTATTTCTAACAAGTAAATATTTACTTAACTATAAAAATATTCCTTACCTTCGTTAGCTTTAAATTTACAGAACTAAATCTTTTCTCTTATGGGTGGTTTATCTGATTATGATTCTCAAGCTTGTAAGGTTTGTTTGGCCAAAAAAATCCTTGATATATAATCTATTAAAAAAGTCAGAGTGTTTCGAACTTTGATCACAACTTTCCTAATAAAGATCCTTACAAAAATAAAATGATCAGGACTTATTCTATCTTAAACTAAATGACAAAATTCAAATATCAGTCACAAACAATTAATACTTTGCAAAAATTCATGAAGCGTTTTCCAATTAAATATCTTTGGATTCTATTCTTTAATTGACGTCAAATCCCAGTTTACAAAATAATGCATATTTGCTTAAATCTTCATTCCAATTATTTAATAAAAGTAGCGTTATATAGAAGAATTTTCCCTCTTTGTTGTATATAATTACGTTTAATAATTTCCATGTTTATGCAGGTTACGTTTACAACATCACTTATGTATTCATTGGAACATCGTAATTATTAAATCAAGGTACGCTTCCTGCATACTTCAAATATCATCTTCGTAAAGCAACAGCTCGCGACTTAATCAAAATAACATTTCGCGATCGAATTCATGAATGAATCTTTTTAACAAGCGCTTCCATTTATATACAAAATTATCTATTTTCTAGAATATACTCGTGTTTACGTGATTCCATTCCAAATAATACATGCTTATCTGACGTAATTTTCTGGGAATTTTTTATTAAGTGTTCATTCAAATTGTTGCTTTTATTACCTCGTTATCGTGTTCTGCTTATTAGTGACGTGCGTTGCTCGTCATTGTTTAACACCCAAGGTTATTGTGGCGTCGCATACTAATTCAGTAATTGGGAAAGGTAATAAATAACTTTCATCAATTTTTGTTGTTTTGTAGAATAAACGTTTATTTATTAATGAGTTCAACGAAGTTGACGTATTTCTTCTCAATTTCTCTCGAACTTTCAAGAACATGTTTTATTCAAATTGAATTTATGTAATACACAGGGAAATTAATTTAAACTTTAATTGCTTTTTAATGCAAATGGGTTGCATTTTTATAGACTGTATTTGCTTTCATGGCAAAACGTGTTTTAGTACACAAAATTAAGATTAAAATTGGGGTTTTGAATACACGAAATTATTTATTTTTATGCACGGAAAGTGCACAAACGAACAGCTTTTGTATTTATCTTAAAATGATCAATTTATTTAAAAAAATTATTATTTTTACTATGCTGCTTACATTATTTGCTATGTATTTACAATATGCTTATATCATACATGGTGATTATTTATACACGCGCAATTGTATTTTTTGTTTGGCATTTTTATATTTTAGTGGACTTTATTTGTAGAATTTGGGTTTCAATGACCTCTCTTGACCTCTTGTCAATATATATTGGTATGATAATGGGGTTGTTTGGGTGTGTATTGAGTCGGAAGGGTCGCGTAGTAATTGTAAATAGCAATAGGAATTAGAAAACTGCATTTATTTAGCATGAAAAATAAATAATTCACATATTATGCAAAGAGCAAACATTTAACACCCTGTATAAGGACTGCAATTAACTTTAATCAATGCCAGTAAGCATGTCTTTCATAATAGAACACATTCAGCAGAGAGATAATTATACATGCAGTTAGACTACTTCAAGAAGCGTTCCTAAAGTTATAAACAAATAGATAAGATAAAACCTAGTAAGTCTTCACGTAATTATGCATGTGATAAAGAAAGAATAATAAAGCGCTAGATAAGAAACGCACTTTCAAAATAAGTTTGATACAAGATATAAACAGAAACACGTGGATTTACATCACTCATGTCACATCAGTTATTTATTCAATTCCTCAAAAGCTTTATCTACACAAACAACAGCCATAAGCTAAATTAAAGACCAGTAATAATAACAAAACAAGCGGTCAAAGATTGTGAAATAATAGAAGTACAAGCATAATACGTAACCACAGAATAATTTCATCAGAAATTAACTTGTAAACTCTTAGGAATATCCAAAACAACCATGGTTGGTTACAACACTGTACGACGGTTCAGAGAAGCCAATCAAAATTTAGATAGCGAACACTATATAACGCCCAGAGTTGATAAGGAGGCCCAGTCTCAATTTGAACCACGTCGAACCTGCATCACTGTTACTCGAAAATTTATGCGTCGAAACAAATTTTAAATTAAATTATTAAATTTTGTGAAAAGTGGTGTTGTATATTATTTGATGACAAATTACATTGAAGATATATGAAAAAGCTTTCGCCGTTTGCTGAAAACGTGAGTAGAAATTTGTTAATTAATTTAAATTAAATGTTTATAATAATGTAGGGCTCTAAGTGTGGTATTCAGAAATCTAAGTGGTATCGAGAAATTTAAGTGTGGTATTCAGAAATTCAAGTAGTATCTAAGTGGAGAGGTCTAAGGTGTATCTAAGTTGTATTTAAGTTGAGAGATCTAAGTTGTATCTAAATTGGGATACCTAAGTTGAGAAAACCAAGTAAAGTACGAGGTGAATTTTGGAAACGAGGATTAACAATACTGAATAAAATTATTGGTTTAAACTCACGTGAAGGAGCTCAAACAGAGCATTGTTTTTCGATTGACGAGGATAACATAGTTGGATGAAAGACCTACGACAGGGCAAATGGTCGGGATTGACTGATTGCAAGTGGAATGAGAGACATTTCTAGGAACATTGTAACCGTTGTGCTTGATAGCCAGTGTTTCGGACTAAAGCGGAGTGGAACGTGAAATTCTTAGTTTTGAAAAGATTGTTATAGTTTAGATTTTCAGAATCAAGTTACGGTGGTTGTGATTTCGATGAAAACGGGGTACAGTAGATAGGTTTCAACGCGTATAAATACACTAAGAAACGTAGAGGGGCTCTCTTACTTCTTCGATTTGCTTCAGACATACATGGTAACATCTACGTTAATAATTTTCAAATTGGTGATAAGTGCAGTCCATTTCAATTTAAATTAAAAGTGTTTGAAAGCACGAGTAGGTACTTAGTTAAAAGCTGCTGTAAGTAAATACATTCGAATAACAAAAAAGATGTTACTGAGATAAGCGAGCTTAGTTAATTTTTCTGAACGAGGGTGCTGATTGTATGGAAGATTCAGAAGCTGACTAACATGTTTGGACAAGTACATGAGTAGCTGTATTGAAGGCGTCTGCATAGCATTGGATGAGTTTGATGTACATGTAGTAGAGGGAAGTTGATGGAATGCATCGATGAGGTTTGGTTGGACGACATCTTCAGAGGTGACGATGCAAAAGGCGTACACCAGGTAACGAAATTTGTTTCTTTTGTAATTGCTTGAACATTTTGTGCTGTTATTTTGTGCTAGAGTGATTTGACATATTGGGTGTATATTTTATGAACATAAAAGCTAATTTGAAGGTTATATGAAAAAGACAATTTGAGTTTATTATTTGAAGTTAATGGTTGATATTGTAAAATTTCATGAAGATGTTTATATCCGATTTTGTAAATATTGAGCTGGTAACGTAAATTTTTGATTTATTTGAATAAAAAGGTTGTATGTTTTGTTGAATTATTTGAGTGGTAATTTTATTTGGTAGTCTAAGTGAGAAAGAGTAAACATAGGATAGATAAGTATCTTTGAAGAAGCCAGAAGCAGAGCTAGCCGTGGTATGCTGATTTAGGAGAGTTTTTTTTTCTAGGAGATATTGTAGTTAAAAATATTTTTTTAACTTTCGTAGGGGCATAATCCAGAGAATCCACAGTAATTTTTATAACGACCCAACAGTGGGGCTCGAAGGTAATCCCTAATTACCATTGCAATTTTTATGGCTTCCCAAGCGTGGGACTCGATTACAAAAGCTAACCTCACAGCAATATATAGCGAAGAAGAATAATCCACATTTGAAATGCAAATACATGTTTATTAATATATACTAACAGTTATAAGATGAAATGAAAACCCAACTTTTTATGTAAAGTTGAATTACCATTTCAAATTGAACTGGTAATTGAAAACCGCTAAAAGAACAGCTGCAGCAGGATTTTCTTAAATGCAAGGCGAAATTTAAAATCGAAAACAAGAATAAGCTTCAGTAGTATAAATTATAACACATTCTAATCAATTGGCTGCATAGTTCCGTTGGTTAGAGCGTTGATCTGGAAAATCAATGGACGCAGGTTCAAATCCTGCTGCAGCTGTTCTTTTAGCGGTTTTCAATTACCAGTTCGATTTGAAATAGTAATTGTACTTTACATAAAAAGTTGGGTTTTAATTTCATCATATAACTGTTAATATATATTAGTAAACATTCATTTGCATTCCAAATGTGTATTATTCTTCTTCGCTATTATTAATAATAATATACTTACACCTTTGTATTATCCGAACGCAGCAAAATAGGATGATCAAGTTATTGGTACATGAATTATGTATATAACTTGAATCAATTTCTTTAAATGCAAGACGTAATTGAAATCAAAAACAAGAATAAGCTTCAGTAGTATAAATTATAACACATTCTAACCAATTGGTTGCATAGCTTAGTTGGTTAGAGCGTTGATCCGGAAAATCAGTGGACTTCAGGTTCAAATCTTGCTGCAGCTGTTCTTTTAGCGGTTTTCAGTTACCAGTTCGATTTGAAATGGTAATTCAACTTTACATAAAAAGGTTTTCATTTCATCTTATAACTGTATATATATATATATATATATATATATATATATTGCTGTTTTACTTTCCCAGCCCCTACGATGGGCACCATAAAATGCTGTGATATTTTCCGCCCCACCGTTTGGGTCTATAAAATGCTGTGTTATTTTCTTTATATTAATCAAGCACTTGTAAAAATGTCTATTTATAAATCTCTTTGCCTCAACTAGCTGATTCAATTAAATAAAGCAATTCTACAATACACAGTGTAATGATTAAATATATACAACCTTTTTTTTTAAATATCTTCCCTTTTTTAAATTATCTACATCTGTCAAATTTTGAGAAAATGAAGCCAGCAAAACGAGCTTTTTATTGTTACATTTAGAGACCTTTTGAAACGTTTCCAGATGCCTATTGCCTTTTATAAATTTATCAAAGAAACCCCGGTTTTGTCGACTCTTACATTTTTGAATTATTATTGAATTTAAAACAGTTTACAGAAGTAAATTATATCAAAATATCTAACCTGGAGTGGTTCAGTAGCTTCTCTGCATTCCCAAGAGTTTTCGTGTCCAGTCTGAATGTTTTGAGTCGAATTTGAAAGTTGACATCCAACCAAAATACTATCCAAATCGTTATTAATAAGTTTATTCCAATAAAAGGTTTTCCATCTCCGTAATTAACGAAACAGTAATAGAATATTTACCATGTCAGTGATTAATTTAACAGGCAGTAATCTCCAGAGTCTTCCTGACTCGTATCCAAAACCGTATTTAAAATCGTATCCAAAAGATCGTATCTAGACTCGTATCCAAGAGTCGTACCTAAGAGCCCTGTTTTATTTATTTTTAGAAATTGTTTAATTTCACTAAATCTGGTTTACTTACGTCTGTAATAGAACGACTCGCTTACACAATTTTTACACTCTTATAAAAATGATTTTCACTTTACTTTTATTTAACTGTTTGCGTGAAATGAGAATATGATCTTCAGGTAGATGAAAATCTTTGAATTGTTGCATAAACGTAAAACTATCTTTCACATTGTGTCCACCAAGCGGGAAAGCCTGTTGGAGGATATTCGACAAAAAAGAAGCAATACCATACGTAGGTGTATTAACCGTAGATATGATGGGTCGTAACGAGAGGACTGGTTTATGTATTTTTGGTAAACCATAGTATTTACCAGGAGTCGAGTTATTAGTGCATAATCGATTCTTTTCAGAATCGTCCAACATCCCCTTTTTATGTAATAACTTTATGTACTCGTTCACCTTTTTTTGAGTAGTGAATGTAGGATCTCTATCAGAACATTTTGAAACTTTTAAAAATAAACGAGGCCCATCATTTTTGCAAAGAATAATTTGAGGATACCAAAAGATTTAGAAAACCATTTTGTTATTACCGACAAATATTGATTGTTTTTTCTTAAACGAGGAAGTGGTCCTGATAAATAAAAGGAAATTAATCAAATAGGATAAGATACTTAGTTAAATTTACTTATTAAACCAGGCCAAGCTTATTATGAACTGTTCTGTGCGCTGCAGATTTTATAGTTTTTAATGTGGAATAAGTGGTGTATATATTTGAAGAGGGTTCCAGAAGGCTATCGTTTGTGAAATATGTCTTTATCAGGAAATATTTTGGACGCCACTTAATCTCGCAGGTTTTCAAGGGAAATGTTCTAAAAGGAGTAACAAGAGGATGCCAAAACCTGAGATCAGGAGAGTTAAAGTTTACCTGAGAAATCCTTAAATACACTACGGCCTAAACATTAAACAAACCTTAACCATAAGAACACAAAAACCTATTTAAAACGGCTAGCTGTAAGAAGGGTTTTTAAAAACAATTTTTAAATGATCTAAAGTTTCAACTATGCTACTAGGCAATTGCAAAATAATTTATTACAACAAAACTGTAATTATACCTTCGCATTAATTGAGAAAAAACAAATAAAAACATGTCAATACACTATTTTGCTTGATTGTGTTTTCAATGGTACTATACACATGTGTTATTTACAATTACATAATAGACATCCTTAAGCAAATATTAAAAATCAAATATATTACAAATTTATTTAACTAAGTTCTTAACCTAATCGCACAGACATACTATTGGTATGTTTTATCAGTTCATGCAATGAATTTCAAATGTTTATTTAGTTACAAACCCTCTGTGATATAGTTTCAGATGGTTTTTATATATACTTGGTGAGTGATTGATGACTACAGGTAAGTCCGGACTCCATTAAAGCATCTATTTAGGTTGACTTTGCAACCCTCAACATGTACATCTTTAACATAAAGTTGTCCATTTGGTAACCAATAACCAACTTATGGTATTATCCGAACATTTGATTTGTCTGTTCGATAACCTTTTTGTGAAAGGTAGCTAACCTACTAAACTGCATGTAGATTGTTTTAATGTTAAGTACGAAGTGCTCTAAGAAAATGGATCTTCCCTTTCTAAAATAATTTGAGAAATCCTTGGCAAACTTTGGATAGATGAATTAAGACTGCAAAATGAAAATACCTTATGCCATTTTTTCTATCTAATAAATATGTATAATCAACTTACGGAGAGCTTAACTAAACCAGTAAGCGGAACTTTTTATTTACACAAGTTAGTACCGACATGCCAAAGTAATACTTTATTAATCAAAACAAATGAATCACGAAACTAATAGTTTAAAACGAAATTATGATGATAACATCACCACTAACTTTAAAAACTGACAATGAATTTGACAACCTTAGAACATGAACCATATATGATACAAAATAATTTTATCTTAGATCAAAAATGGAGTAACTTAAAAATTATATTTCTTAAAGGAAATTGCCTAACCCTATTGGTGGGATTTATTAATACAGGAACTATTAAAATGAAATATGATTATAGGCATTTCTAAGGAACATCACATCTGTTTTAAGTTATTTAACCAGGTAGGAGCAGCTCAATAAGTTATAATGATAAGTGTGTATCTTCTAAATATGCTCTAAGTTTTTCTATTCTGAAGATGACACCTAATAATTCTTTTTCGGTAGCGCCACATTTTTTATTCAACTGAAATACAGGCTCGACTTGAATAAGTAATAGGATGTTCTAAACCATTATGTTTCTGAAATAACATTTTACCTAATTGTAGGTGAAGTATCGGTTTGAATATAAAACATCTCATGAAATTTAGTGAAATTAAAATTGGAGCTGAAGTAATCAAGTTTGTGATTTCTTCTTAGGCTAACTGTGCCTCTGAAATCCATTCAACGGATTGAACTTTTTTCTTATTCTTATCCTACAAAATAGAAAGCTAACAGGCAGGTTAAGCTCTTTTCACTTACACATAACTCCTACCTTTAATCATAAATACCGAAGGTTCGGAGTTTCAATTAGATAAGATACAATCTCAAAGATATTGTTAAAGAGAAAGATAAATAAGTAATTTATGATTTAGAGCATCAATAAGATAAGGTAAAATCTCATGTAGTTTCAAAGAGAAAGGTAAATAAATAATCATTTATGGTTTGGAGTATCAATCTAATTGACTGATTAGTTAAAATCGTAAAGATAGTGTCAAAGAGAAAAATAACAGATAACAATCTATGTTTCAGAGGCTCACGTTGGGTTCTATTGTTATTTTTTAAATTGTTTGGCGGTTACCAACTAACCTACCAGAGGGTGCGATATGTACACAGAATTTACAAATGTTACTAAATATAATTTGCATTTCAAATTCAACAATGTAAATTAATAAAATAACATTGATTACCTTATTTAATTTATTTTCATAATAGCAATTGTGTATTGGGTAATTATTCTTTATCTCCGGAACACAATACAAAAGCTACAATATTAAGGATCGGATAGGAAATTGAGAAGTAAAACTTTACCACATTCTGTAATGCACTCCACAGTAGTAGTTAAAAATAGAATGTCACGTCAGGAATGAATCTTGGTGGTCACATTCTCAATTATGGCCATCCCTTACACACGTGCTTATTGGATGGAAAAATGTCATGTATCCATTCTAAAATGTGTGAATTATTTCAACATTCTTTTCCCATGATATAAAAATCTGTTACTAAGAAAGTACAAAGGTAATTTACCCAACCCTATTTGCTAACACTCGATATTACACAAATATGTGTAATAACCTAAATTAATAATTACAATAATTTCTTAAAATTAATTATTGGCTAAAATAATTTCTGGAGTGCTTTTTAACATGAAACAGGTTAGCATTATTTTACATGATGTATATACGAATTGATTGCTTAGTATGAATTACCATATTGTAACATAACATCTTTGACCTAAACCCATTTTTATATTATTTGGGTAATGGACTGCTGAACTAAGTTTCTTAGACAAAATAAGTACGTTTATTTATCATTTCAGCAGCATCGTTAAATTTCACTCATTACGCTCATAAACAAGTCTGTGGAATTTTCCTTAACTAAGCAAATTTGTTTTTTATAAAAAGCATTTTCTTGCAATACATTTATGTCTTTCTAGTATTTAAGATTTAATTACTGGAATTTATAAAACCTTGTTTAGTTAGCATGGATAACTGTGGTTCCTGTTTAAACCACAATCGAATACGATTATTGTCCTACTTATACTAGGGTAATTGTGATGCATTTAAATATCAACTTTTATAGTACTTATAGTATTACTATGTTTATAAGATTTTTATGTTACTTTAGTAATTCTAAAAATTATGACTTATGAGGTGTTTGTCTATATTCTTAGGTACTGACAAAATATATAGACAATATGTTATGACATAGTATGGTGCGCATGAACTTGCATTTGACTGATTTCATTGCAAATCTTATTTCACAACTTTTTTGGTTAACACTAATAATTCAAAATGCCTAGGCCAAAAATAAGTTTGGAATGAATAAACACTATAGACAGTTCGTAACACTATGTTGCAGTTTTGATTTAGAAATTTTTTGAGAAAAATGAGAAAGACTTGTGCAGATATTCTTTGCTCATTTTTATACTAAAAATAATATTAATAATAAATAAGAAAAGAAAAAAATCAGCGAAAAAATTTGCAAACTAATTATGGGATTTTGAACACTAGCAAAAAATTTTAAAACGAGAAATTTTGGAACATTTTTGCAATTAATACAGAGTTGAGTCTTGAGAAGACTATTATAAGAGTGTCTTATTTCAGAAAAATTCTTGATTATTGATTAACCAACTATATTGAAAAGAAGTATGTTGAAATACTCGTTTAAGTAGCTGGATATGTGTAAAGTTAATATAAATGTATGAATATAACCTGTAATTATAGCTATTTGCAGGATCCTATAAAGACCAAACAATAGTCAAGTTATATTTAAAATTATTAAGTCATGTTACGGTTTGCTTTAAACCTATTTTGCCTCAGAGGATTATATGCTTCAAATTAACCTTGCTCTAAATAAATTAAAGTAGTCAATTAAATAAGCCACATAAAGCAATCGCCAGTCTATTATCCACCACATGATTATCATTTGCTTGGTCAGTAAAAGTTTTAGCTCAATCAGATTCCTGTTTAACTATTTTATTTTAGGCATTTTTTTTCATATGCCAATGAGTACAGTTGACTTTTTAACTGCTACAGATATATTGTAATAATTTTTGTAGTTCCACTTCAGGGTGGCGGTTTGACTAACTACTAAATCCCTTTTCTAAAAGAATTTGTTAATGGAAAGGCAGTCTTCCGACATAGATAACAATCTATGCGGGCTATTTTTTTAAGGTCCGATCGGTTGCAAAATAAAAACCACAGTACAAATCAAAAATTATTTATTTTGTAACAAGTACTTACATAATTACTCTATTTTTCTACATAGTCGCCACTCAGATTTAGACATTTGTCGTAGCGTGGTACCAACTTCCCAATACCCTCGTTGTAGAACGTAGCCACCTGTGTGTTCAGCCATGTTTGTACGCTGGTTTGCAGCTCAATGTCTGTGCCAAAATGTTGTCCTAACCAGCGTTTCATGTGAGTAAACAGGTGAAAATCAGATGGAGCCAAGTCCGGGCTGTATGGTGGATGACCAAACACTTCCCATTGAAAAGACTGTAGGAGTGTCTTTGTTCACACTGACTTCCTTCCCTGACCACCTACATCATAAACATCTGTACGTCCTGCTTTAAAGTTTCTGCGCCATTGTCGCACTTTGCTGTCACTCATTGAAGTTTCGCCGTACACAGTACTTATTCGTCGATGAATTTCGGCTGCATTACACCCCTCAGCCTGAAGGAATCGAATTACCGCACGAACTTCACACTTGGCGGGAGATGCTATTGTTGTAGACATATTTACGTGCTACCTACGTGAACACAACTAAACGGAAGTGACGCGACGCGATTGACAGCCATACTAGTGACGCTGCGCAACACATCTGCGCACTGGTTTATCCGATTTTTAGGGGAGTTTTTATTTCGCGACCGATCGGACCTTGAAAAAAAAATAGCCTTTGTATTCCTGGATGGGGTAATGAAAGATGGTCGTGGACCTTCAGACGCTATACTTTATACAACACTCAATAAAATCAAAATTTAGAACAACACAGAACAAAACTACATAGGGCGCCACCAAGTCTTAGGTTTATAAAAACAAGATGTATTCTAAAAGAGAACTTGGAAACTCTCAGAAAAAAATATCGCATTTGCCATGTGAACACTGTTAACCAAAAAGAGTGTGTGACACCTGTAATAAAACAATATAGTTAGAGCAAAGAAAAGGCATGAACTCGTACTGCCTTACTGTTGCAAAAACAGAACATATAAAATCACTTCTTGTAGTAAAAATATATAATCAAACCATGCTATTGGAGCTAGTTAAGGACTACTGTAAGACAAGATTACAAAAGATTGTGTTACTGACCAAACCCGATAGAAAACAGTAAAAACGATTACCAATAGGTCATCATTAATATTTTGCCTATTTAGGTATATAGGTTAAAGAATTGTGATCTAAGTTCCCTATTTTGGAGGCATTTGTTCAAAATGAAACAGTAAATTTAATTTAAATTATTTGTTTAATAAATCTGTATTCTTTTTTTTTAATAGTTTCAATTACAAAATATACAACAAATATTCACAAGAAAAGCAAAGCTTTCAAAAAGTAGCAACAAGTTTAATTTTAGTAGAGCATATTTTCTCTACTAATGTTGTATGAAATCAGTAGTTATTTATATTACAACAATTAATAACATCCTATAATATTCAGATCTGTATACTTTGGCTTATAAAAATGCTGACACAACTAAAATTTTAGGTTAAAAGCATTTACCGTTTGTAAATTCTAAAGCTACATGTTATGTGTCACTTTAAAGGTAAACAATTCATTAAAATAGGACTCTAATTGCTATACTAAATTATAACCAAGAGTATTGCCATTCTTGCTAATTTTCATAAGTTTCAGGTCTTAATTTTAGTATTTCACATACCCTGTGGAATGCAAACGAGTTTTAGCTTACAAATATTATTTGAAACGTGAACACTATTACTTTAAGTGGAAATTCTTATTGCAGTCATAATATAAACAAATATTTGTTAGGTTAACATAATTGTGTCAGTGTGACATTGGATTTCTTTTCAATCTTCAATATGAACAGGTTGCAGGACAATATGTTGAAAAGTCACAAGATAACACAACAATGCATATGATCCATAATTAAACAACCAAATAAGCAAACTAACTGACAGAAATTTTTGGAAATGCAAATTATCAAGGAATTGAATAATCATGCCATTTTGCTTTCTTCATGAAGGTAATTTCTTAATTAGATATAATATTTGCCTTCCACAAATTAATAAATGGGAATGACCTAATGCAGGATGCCATATTTATTCATGAGAATGAGATCTTGTGATGTAATTGTCTTAAGATTTCTATTAAGAGTACATTAACAGAGAAATTAAAATGTATGTTTATGTCATCATGCTGCATGTACATATATGCACTAGATATACAAATTATTGCAGTATGCTGAATTATAGTGTATAATGATTTGATTATTTATTTAGATCATGGTGGGCCTCATTAATGCAGAGTCGAAAAATATTCATCAAATTGTTAGCAGCTTAGAATAAGATGGTGAAAGCAGTTGTAATGAAACTAATTTTAATCCAAAGTCAGATAGTGACAACAGCAGCAAAAATGATAGCTTCAAAAAAGAAATTAATGAAAACTAGGGCTATAATTTTTAAACGATTTTGTTAAACAATTAGCTGCAAATAAAATACGCATTTAAATGTTTAAACAAAACATATGTATGAGTTGGCAGTTTCCTGTTAAAACTCAAAACAAAAATGTCTAATTTTTCACTAAATCGTTTTAACATTCATATATCACATACTTAAATTTTTTTTGTTATTGTTTTTATTATGAAATTGATAGTTCCCTGTATTAGCAAAATAGGAAACTTAAATTTATGACTAAATATTTGTGTTTCAATTAACCTTACATAATTAAATACTTCTTATATTTTTATTTAAAAATAAAATCTTATCTACAAGTTTGCTTAAAGAACTACTATCTAGCTTGTCCAATTACTTTTCAACCAAAGGTACACATGATACAGGTACTCTTAAATAATTTACCACTATTTTGCTATAATTTAACAGTAAAGTTAAAGTTTATTCTTTCAGTAGTAGGTTTAACCTAAAGTTGATACCTAATTTAGATATATTATGTCATAGTTTTTAATGTAAATATATAGAAATAAACGAAATTGATTTGCCATTAACCCTAAAGTAAAATAGCGTAAACAAGTAAACGAACTGTATGCCTTCAGTTAACTTGACTATTATCCTAAGGGAGAGTTAGAGATTGCTCGGGGCTGAATTTGCTTAGTTGAATAAAAGAAAATGTAATTTTAAGTTGGGCGCCACTGTCTTTAACAAGTATTAATTAATTTTGAGGGGCAGATACAGGAAACCCTTTAGTGTCTTTTAATTTTTACTCTTTACCAAAATTCTTGGATAAATATAGAATGACAATAAATAGGGTAAATCTTGTATCAATCAATTAGATGTATTTCCCAACAACAAATACTTTAACATATGCACCTCTTAAATTACAAGATACAAAAAACTGCCAGCATAATGATACGTCTATTTCATTTTTGAGAAATAAATATTTTTTATCATAGTAACATATAAAATTCATATTCAATAAAATCATCAAATAATATCACAGGTTTTTGATTTGTTTTAAATACTCAAACAGAGTTTTGAAATAGTTTTACGCATTTACAAATTTTTTATCTAAATTATGATTTGTCACATCACTTACATGTTTATTTTCACATTTTTCCTTAGTCCAGCCTTTCACAAATTACAAGGACAAACAAAAGAAAGCTCTAATTGTTACAAATTATAAACATAAATTTTCTTTAGTTATTTTTTTATAACAAAATATCAAACTAAAGAATTGAAATTTTAATTATAATTTCTGTTTTGCGAAAAATCCTATGAAATGAAATAATGATACTTTTACATCTACTTCAGTTTACGAGTATGTTGACGCCTAAGCTTTAACGGAAGTTATTTAATAGAACCGGTTTTTCATAAATTCTATGAGAATTCAACAACAGAATAAATCACTCGCCCTTAATAGTGAGTTGTGGATAATCACCCTGATTAAACTACTCTGCCATGCTGCAGGATTTAACTATAGGAAACCATAAAAGTTTACTGACATCAATTGTATAATCTCATGTAACAAATTACACTACCTGAGACCAGTATCTCTGAAGAGATAAGCTGTATTAGAATACTCATGGTCTGACATCAACGACACCGTCGGAGGATGAATTAGGAGTAACAAAATTATCAAAGCAGCTTGTAAGAACAAGTTGTCCTAAGAAACCCTGTCTACACATAACTATGCAAAAGAGGGCATATGTTTAACAAAACTAGGACGGATCACCAGTGGTGTTTATAAAATAACCCAGAAAACCTTTAAATATTTGAGAATAATAACGTATTTACTTGCAATATCTAATGGAAAACTGCTATTTTAATCCATCACCTTGGAGTTTTGAAGACTCTCACAACAAGATTTTAAACATCCTTAAGCATATAATTTGTTATTACAATAAAGTATGGAACTTTACCTTGCAATAGAATTAATAGGAAATAATGAATTGTTTATTGTTTGTCATCCAGAACAAAAATTTGCTATGAATATGAAAACTTATTTAGGATCGCAAATAAATAATTCGGCGAATTTTTTCATTTTTTTCTTTTATTAAAAAATTTAATTTACCATTTAATCCTAGATTTATTTTCATGTTTAAGAGGTTTTTAAATATTTGCTAATTTATATTAAAATTCAGAGACTGTGTTACTGTTATTAATATTTTTTGGCAGACTATTAAATTCTAGTAGTCTCTTAATATATAGAATTTATTGTTTTTGTTAAATTAGTTTAAACCATATGGAAGTTTTTGAGTGCACTTGTATCATAGTTATGAATTTCATAAGTACATGCGATATATTCCTAAACTCGTTAGGCATCAACCTTTAGTAATTTTAAAAATAAAAGACATTGTCAGGTTATCCTATTCTATCTGATAACCAATCCAAGATATTCGTCATTGTTTTTATTCTAGTTTTTTGTGACAACTTACAATAATTCTAAAACCTCTATTTTGAAGTTTTTGCACGCTATCTGTTGTATTTAAATCTAACAGATACAGTATTGATGAATAGTAATCAAATTGAGGCTGTACAATACTTGAATAAATTGTTATTTTGGTAGCAAAAGAAAGTTTATTTGAAATACGTTATCTTTTTTTGTATGTATAGTCAAAGTGATCTGTAAGATATAATAAACTGTCCAATAGCACTACCAAATATTTAATATGTTTGTTTTCAATTTGTAGGTTTACGCTACTTTTATCTATTTTATTTAAACTGTGTTTGCTTTCTATTACCATTACTGTAGTTTAAGAATGTTTGTTTGTAAGTATTTGGCAATTTTTTTAAGACTATTGTCCATTTTCCATTTTGAATGGACCTGCACCTTGCCGAAGTTCTAGATTACTAGAACAGGCGAAATGGCTTGCGTGTTCTAATGAGCTAAAGAGCCAAACTACAGGTCCAACCAAAGCAGTAGGATCGTTAGTGAGGAACCAGACTAAGACAGGTCCCCAAAAGAGGGCAGCGGCTCTTTCGGTTCTTAGATTGGCAGAGACTATAGGGATCCGTATGGCAGTCTAAGACACACTACCGCGATGTGGAAGGCAACGGGAAATCACCACATTACCTCCCAAGTACACAGCATCCCCTAAATTATAATAAAATGATGGCATTCTCTGGGGTAAAAGATTCCGGAGTTAAAATAGTTCCCCATTTGGATCTCTGGGAGGGGACTACTTTGGAGGATGCGATCGGAAAGTTCAGAATAAGAGTCGGGAATATTTTGCGTGTCGGAGCGTGGAATGTTAAAAGCATGAAGCAAGTAGGTAAGCTAGAGAATTTAAAAATCGAAATGAATAGGTTAGCACTAGACATAGTAGGGATCAACGAAGTTCGGAGGCCAGAGGCAGGGTATTTTTGCAGTGGAGACTTCAGGGTAATTCATACAGGAGCAGAGGAAGCAAATTTGGGCGTGGGGATAATTATGCAGAAAAAGATAGGATACTGTGTAGAAAATTACTTACAAAAGAACGAAAGAGTACTCATGGTTAGATTAGAATCTAAACCGGTAAACACAGTAATAATACAAGTATACATGCCTACCTCTAGCTACAGTGACGAAGAGGTAGAAGCGATCTACAAAGATATCGAAAACATTAAAATACATAAAAGGACATGAAAATTTAATAATTACGAGGGATTTTAATGCAGTGGTAGGTGAGGGTAGGGAAGGAGCAGTAGTACGTTTATTTGGTTTAGGCACGAGAAACGACAGGGGAAATAGGCTGGTAGAATTTTGCTACAAGAACAATTTAATCATCACAAACACGTTATTTGAACATCATGCTAGAAGACGATATACGTGAAAGATGCCAGGAGATATAGAACGATATCAAATAGATTATATTCTTGTTAGACAACGGTTTAGGAATCAAGTAAAAGACTGTAGAAGCTACCACAATATCGTAATTATGAAGGCCGCACTTAAATTTAAAAATTTGAAAAAAAGAAACAGAAAAAGGCACTTTGAGTTAGAGGAACTAAAAGATAAAGATATTCAAGAAAGATTTAAAAAAAAGTGAAATGAATTGCTGAAAGATATCGAGAAAATATCTGATACTAAGGAAGTAGAAACAGAATGGAATAATATTAAATCCAGCCTAGACATGGCGGCCAGAGATATTCTGGGGTATACACAAAAAGAAAATAAGAAACCATGGATAACAAAGGATATCCTGACTTTAATAGAAGACGAAGATACAAAAATAAATCAGACGAAACAGGAAAACAGATACACCGCCATAAAATGGGAAATTATTCGCAAATGCAGGAAAGCTAAAGACCAATAGATTGATGAAAAGTGCAAAGAGGTACAAACTAAGATGGAAGTAGGAAAGACAGATGAAGCATACAAACTAATTAGAATGAATTTTAGGGATATAAAACCGTATAGCAAAAATATAAGGAACGCGGGAGGAAACATTATAGAAAATGTAGAGAAGGTGGGTATAAGGAACGCGGGAGGAAACATTATAGAAAATGTAGAGAAGGTGGGTAGATGGCAAGAATATATAGCGAATTTATATGCAGGAGAGGAACTAGCTGCATTAGAACAGGAATCAGACATTGAAAATGATGATTTGGGATATCCTATACTTACAGATGAGTTTGAATTAGCATTAAAGGGTCTGAAAAATGGTAAGGCGCCGGGTACAGATAAGGTGCAAGCAGAAACTCTAAAAGCTACTGGACAAGCAGTAGCAGAATGTCTCTTTCAACTTGTAGGCTATATGTATGAGACAAGCAAGATACCCAAAGATTTCAAACATAACATCATATTAACTATAACAAAAAAGAAAGGCGCAGATAGATGTGAAAATTTTCGAACACTATTTTTGACAGCACGCGTATCAAAAATATTAAGTAGAATTCTACAAGACGAACGGAAAAACAAACTGAAGAAATACTAGGAGAAGACCAATTTGGGTTTAGGCGAAACAGGGGAACGCGGGAGGCTATTTTAGCTGTGAGAGTGATAATGGAAAAAACAATAGAAAAAGGGGAAAGCGTGTATATAGAGTTTGTAGATCTGGAAAAAGCATTCGACAATGTATAATGGAAAAAATGTTCGAAATACTCAAAAAAATTTGAATGAGTTATAGGGATAGACGAATAGCACATAGCTTATATAAAGAGCAAATAGCAGTAACAGAATTAGACCAGGAAGGTAGAAAGGGTAAACATTAGGAAAGGGAGAGAGACAGGGATGTGCCCTATCCCCATTAATTTTTAACTTGTACATTGAAGAGGCAATGAATACTGACAAATGCAGGAAGACATTTGGAATTACTATGCAGGGACAAAAAATTGATATGCTTAGATTTGCAGATGATATAGCGGTATTAGCATCTAGCAAGGAAGAGTTAGAAGCTGCTCTTAATGAAATGGAAACGATTCTAACAGAGATACGCTATGAAAATTAACGAAACTAAAACTAAAGTACTAGTATGTAAAGGAGGGGAAAATAAATCAAAAACAAGAATACACATAGGTAACAAGAACTTACAAGCTGTTAAGGATTTCTGCTACCTAGGAAGCCAAATAACGCAAGATGGGAAAAGCACAAAAGATATAAAACAAAGATTAGCACAAGGTTGTGCTACATTTAACAAGAAAAAGCAACTACTGTGCTCAAAGACAACAAATATAGAAACAAGGAAAGGATTGCTGAAAACATATGTGTGGAGCACAGCACTGTGGCTGTGAAGCCTGGACAGTAGGAAAAGTGGACAAGAAAAAGGTAGAAGTCTTTGAAATGTGGACCTACAAACGTATGATGAAGATATCATGGACAGACAAAGTTGAGAACAAAGATGTTCTAAAAATGGTAGGGGAAGAAAGAAACATGGAAAACAGTAACAAATAGGAGAGATAGGATGATAGGCAACATACTACGGCATGAGGGAATAGTGCGGAATATATTAGAAGCAGAGATAGGAAAAAAGAGAAATAGAGGTAGCCCTAGGTTAGACTACTGCACACAGATAGTGAAAGATGTAGGCTGTAGGAATTTCAGGGAAATGTGTAGGCTAGCTTAGAATAGAAATCGATGGAGGTACGCATCCAACCAGTCTCAAAGTGGATAAATTAATGACGAAAAAAGTAAATGTACTTAAACATTATGATTATTATAAGCAACTACAAGTATTGGTCGGGCAATATTCTCAAATAATGTTAATTGTGTTAAAGGATTTACTGGAAGACTATTAATTCAGCAAATGTCTAAGTGTTGGGGGATCTTGGCAGCCACAAGCTGATTAATCCCCTTCACTGAATCTCGGTGAAATAGGAAATAAAATTAGAAAACAATAGAAGGTGAACCGAGCTGTATACAGGCTGTGTGAGAACTTCAGGGAACTATGTAGGCTAACTCAGAATATAAATAAGTGCAGGTGCATGTCCAACTAGTTTTGAGACGGAAAATCTAAGGACGAAAAAATAAGCGTAGATAAATTATAAACAACTACAGGTTTGGTTGTGAAATATCTGCAACTAATGTTGACTGTGTGAAAACATATATTGGAAAATATATTAAATTGGTAAATGTTTAAGTGTTGGGGGAACTTGGCAGCCACATGCTGCTTACCTCCCTACAACCACTTAATGTCGGAGAAATATGGTATATAATTGTAGAACAATAGAAGGGGACCGAACTGCATCTTACAAGAAAGAACAGTGCCTATGATGAAAGATATCAAACATAGAAACAAGAAGAAAGTTGTTGAAAGCATATGTGTGGAGCACAGCACAGTATGCCTATGAAATACGGACAGTAGGAAAAGCAGAGAGAAAAACGGTAGCAGCCTTTTGGAATGCTATGCATCAGATGTATGAGGATGATAGCATGGACAGACAAAGTTAATAACAAATAGGTTATAGAAATAGTAGAGTAAGAAGGATATCTGTGGAAAAAAAATAGGAGACATAGAAGGGCAGAAAACGTTTTAAGGTATTTTTGGGGAATAGTATGAGATATATTACAAGCATAGATAGGAAAAAGGAGGTAGATGTAGACCTAGATCAGATAGTGATAGATGCAGACTGTGCAAATTTTAGAGATATGTATAGGTTAGTTCACAATAGGAAATGATGGCACGCATCTAACCAGTCCCAGGACTGAAGACCTAATGATGATGATTGTTCATTTTATGTGCTAATTTTAAATTTTTAATCAGTAATAGCTATTAAAGTATCGTCTGCATTAAACTAATAAAATCACAGTCATGATTACTGTTTTTTAAATCATTAATATATGGCATAAAAACAGTGGCTTTCCAAGACACTTTGAACGTCCTGTTTGCCTTTTGTTTGGGTTACATACTAATAGCTATATCTCTGTACACAATATAAAAATTTGACACATGCTATATGGAATTTTTTATTGCCATTCGTCTATACTACCAGCTTCTAAAATCTTTACTATTTCTCCTGAAACACCCTGCATACAGGATGGGGCACTACATACGAATTATTCTATAGCTTCTATACGAAAATAATTTTAAAAATGTTTCTTAATAAAGTATGTCCAGATTGATAAGGCCTACATTTCTAAAATATTTTTAAACCTACGGGTGTCCCAAAGAAAGCGTGTCATATCAAAGTCGATATTTTTAAATTGAACACTATATTTTTATGCATATTTAAATTATAAATTAAAAAAATAATGTATATTTCTTAAAACGTCCTTATCACTATCTTTGACTGTTTTCGAGAAAAATCGATATTAAGCAAATTTCGAAATGTACAAAAAAAAATAGAATAACGGCAAAATTAATGCGCATAATCAATTTTGCCTTTCACTAACTTATTAGAAGCTTTTACTATACTTACTTCAATGTTTACTGTTCTGTTACGTTATACATGGTGCTTGTAATCGAGCTGTACATTATTGACGAACTTAAGGTTACATAACTCGTTTAACCTAAATGGATACCCCACTATTTTTTTGTAGGTTTGATGGCCCAGCTAAATACCTTTCAATTGGCGTTAGGGGTGCCTATATCTAACTCCAGTAGTTTATGCAAAAATTGGAAATTTCATAATTCATCATTGTAATTAATACTAATATTAGCAATTTACTGAAGTTTACGTTGGCTTTGCAAATAATTCTCAAATTAATATTGTTTATGTATGTATCCATGTTATTTCTTGTGTTGTTTTAAACTGTTTCTCATGGTTCTTGTCAATTTGTGTATTTTGCCTTCTAAAATTTGATTTACAAATATAATCAAAAATGAAAATTTATTCTAAACAAGAAAGAATAGATATGCTGTTAGTTATTGGCACGTGTGAAGAGAACTGTTTTTGGCTAGTAGAGTGTATGCTCAGAAGTATCCAAACAGAGAACATCCCAATATAAATCCACATACAAGTCTGAGACGTATTAGCGAAGAAGTAGGTATTAGCAGGAGAAGTGTTTCTAGAATAATTAAAAAACACAACTTTCATCCCTATCATATTCAAATCAGGAACTCTATCCGAGGAATTTTGACATGCGAATTGAATTTTCCTTATGGGTTGTAGACAAAGTGGGATACAATCGTAATTTTTTTGATTTTGTTCTTTTTACTGATGAGGCTATTTTTCATAATAAGGGATTAGTAAATCAGCATAAATTTCACTATTACAGTGATAAAAATCCTCATTTAATTGAACTGCTGATTACCAACATCATTGGTCTTTGAATGTATGGGAAGGAGTCGTATGATCACATGTAATAGGTCCTTATTTTTTTGATGGCACATTAAATGTAAGAATACTTTGTCAATTTTTGCATCAAAAGTTGCCTTAACTATTAGAAGATGCCCCACTACTTACGAGATGTAAAATGTGGTTGCAATTAGATGACACTGCTGTTCATTACAGTGTAATTGTATGGCGTTGTGTAAATGCACCTTTTCTAGATAGTAGGATACGATGGGGTAATGCTTATGAATGGCTACCAAGGTCCTTATGTTTGACTCACTTGACTTTTTTCTTTAGGTTACAGGAAGAGTATAGTTTACAATACGAAGCAGACTAAGCGGACCGAAAGATATGAAGTAAAGAATAAGTGTAACATTTCAATCAGTAGCACAGCAAATGTTGCATGAAGTAAAAGATAATTTTTTTAAATGAGTACAGGCTTGTATTGAACAAAATGGATGTCAGTTTGAACATCTTTCTTAATTTTTTATATAGTAGTTTGTAAATAATATTTCATCTTTTCTATAATAATTTCAATTGCAATTTAATGTGTTTTGCATTGATACTTTTGTATGTTTTGTCATTAAAAAGATAAAATAAATGTGTAATTTAGATTAAGTTATTTCAATTCCAGTTAGTCAGTAAATAACAAAAATGGAGTCAGATTGTAATGAATCTCAGGTAACAACAATAATATTAATTTGGCAGTTTTTTGCAAAGCCAACTTAAACTTCAATAAATTGCTAATATTAGTATTAATTACAATGATGAATTATGAAATTTCCAATTTTCTCATAAACTACTTGAGTTAGGTATATGCACCGCTAATACCGATTGTTAAGGTATTTAGCTGGGCAATCAAACCGATAAAAAATAGCCATTATTCCATTTCTTTGTACATTTCGAAATTTGCTTAAAATCAATTTTTCTCGAAAACAGTAGAAGATAGTATTAATTAATATTAATATTTATTTAAAGTAGGTAATCCTAATAGGGACGCTTTAAGGAATATACATTATTTTTTAGTTTATAATTTAAATATGCATAAAAATACAGAGTATCCCATTTAAAAATACCAACTTTGATGACATGCTTTTTGTGACACCCTGTATGTTTAAAGATACTGTACAAAAGTAGCCCTTATCATTCTGGATATACTTTATTAAGAAACTTTTTTGAAATTATTTGTCGTTTAGAAGCTATAGAATAATTCGTATGTAGCAACTCATCCTGTATGTGCCAAACTAATCTAATACCATATCGCAGGTGCTTGATTGTATTCCTATCTACATGGAAAAGGTGTTAATAAAACTAAAACAATTGTATACAGTTGAAATAAAACTGAAACTTTTTATAATCAGAGTTTACAGAATATCTTTGTATCAAACAGATTAAAAACGCTCAATACCAAATGAGTAATATTATCAAAATTATTTTGGTTGAAGTCATTACAACTTGCTAAAGAGAGAAGATTAATGTTTTTGTTAGGATGAATATCAAAAAAATAATCATTGAACTTGACCTTCTTTTTAAAGTCCAAAATATTAAACATATAAAAGTTCAATGATAAGCATTTTTACCTAAAGCAACAACACACTCCCATGCAGAACTCGATAAAAAATGTTTATAAAAATGAATGAATACATTGCGCAGGGACTGGCAAACGGGTACATATGGCAATACTCAACTGAATAACCATCTAAGTACTAAATATGAGAATATGGATATAAATAAAACTGTCAAATTACTTTATTTGAATAAGAACCGTTTATTTCAAATGACTTTGTGAAAAATTACTATTGTATTGCAGTCTATTTTCACATTTAGCTTGATGAATTCCAACTTTATTTCAATTCTTGTTGCAACTAAATTGATTGTGCAGTACCAGGCAGAATCATTTTGGAGCTTCTTTAGCATAAAACTTAATTTTTATAATCACGTATTGCTTGTTCACAATAACAGTTTGTTTTTTTTTTTCGTTTTTTATTCAATGGAATTTTGCAGAAAGAATATTTTTAAATGATCATATTGCAGCGCAATTTGGAGATGGTGCTTATGGAGCATTTCATGGTTTTGCAAGGATAAAGAGATGGACCCTTGATAAAGCTCCTGAACGTTTGGCAAGTGGTGACGTTGAAGCAATATTTTCAATAAGCGAGGATTCTGACACATATACCTATTGGCGTTTTCAGTAAAAATATATTTCATTAAATATTAATATTAAAATCTATATTCCAGATTCAGAATAACTTATCGCCTAATTTTGAGAGAAAAGGAATTACATTTCAATATATCTGTATATAATCCCAGTAAAGATGAGCCATTCACTTTTCAACTTCAACTTCAAACCTACTTCAAAGTGCCAGATGTGAGGAGGTGCCAAATTACTGGTTTACATGGATGCGGATTTACAGATAGTACACGTGATAATACTTTATACCATGAAGGTAGAGAGGTTGTTACCATTGGTGAATGGACAGACCGTTTATATCACAATACACCTCATGAACATATTATTACTAATGTTGTGTCTGGGCGAAAAATGAGAATTCAGAAATATAACTTTCCTGATACAGTTATATGGAATCCGTGGATTGATCATGCTAAGGAGTTATCTGATTTTGGGGATGATGAATATCCTAATATGATATGTATTGAAGCTGGTTATGTTGCTAACCCAGTGATACTTCGCCCTGGCACAGCATTTGAGGCTAGCCAAATTTTACAAGTAATGTAAGCAATTAATCGGCCGTATACATTGTGCCAACATTCCTGTATCTTCGTGTTCTTGAGTTAGTATTAGTTATGGCATATATACAGTTAGGTGTAGTGTGCGAAGATGCAAATGTAGGTTGTGATATGTATGCAATACTTCACCTGTATTCTAACCAATAAGTAAGTTTATTAATAGAAGACATTACTATTTAGAAATTTGCGTTAACATTCGTGTTTTTATAGTATTATTACTATTATTATTCGCAAATAGCCTTAATTGGTATACGACTCGTATTTAAGATGGTTTTGTATTTCTGTGCAATAGTATTTGCGATCTACAACTTAGGTTTATGTAGTTTATAGAGTATCTTCATGATTAGTTAAATTGTAGAAGTTATAGCTGTAGTATCTGAGTGTTTTGGAAGAACTGAAACAATGTGTTGTCTACAAATGCAATTATCCGTTCTTCCAAGCACAATTTCCTAGAGTATATTTAGCATACAAACAAAAAGAGTTTGTTAATTTCCTTAAAACTTAAATATAAAAATTTTTGAAAGTAGTAGTTTTGTATTAATTTTTATTTTATTGTTATTGTTTTAATGAGCGACATAAACTAATAATTAACACTGGGATCCTTGACTGAACTTTACTTAAGGTGGATCTAAACGTATGTAGAGTGTTTACAAAATGTTTGAATTATCTCATCCCTGTTCTAACTTCTTGGTTTGTTAAACAGCTATATACCAAAGTTGGTACTACTGACTGTGCTACCTAATTTTGTAAAAAGAAAATATACTTTATATTTTGAACAGGAGACTGTCTATTTTTGTTTTAAAATTTAGTTTGTTTTGCTTATTTCAATATAGTGTTATGCTTTAGTGTGGTGATGTTCAATGTATTGATCGCTATATAAGATACCTAGAAAGGTATGAAAATTGCATTGCGTATTAAATTTATCGCACACCACATGTACACACGTGTGTGTGCACCCATGCACGTGTGTGTGCACGCACACACACACACAGACACACACACCCACCCACACACACACATATTGCTGTATACTCTCCTCTCCGTGGCGTAGTGGTATGTGTGTGACTACTACGCCCAAGGTCCCGGGTTCGTATCCCGACACGGTCCGCTTGAAAAATGTTAGGCGAGCATTTTTCACAAAAATACACCCTCGTTCGGATAAGAGGTAAAATCGAGGTCCCGTGTAATGTATACTCTCCTAAATGTAGCCGCACTCTTGAGAAGCCACAACAATGTACTGTAGTTATCCTGGAATCATGCCCCACTATTCTTCCTGAAATAGAAATGAAACTCCACCAATTTGTACCTAAATAAAACTTCGTTACAAATTTCTTGAATTTCGATGTTCTAGTTTGGTATTTACAAAAAAATTGCTTCTCCGAGTTAATCTACCATGGCTAGCTCTGCTCCCTACCTTCTACGATAAACTCACCACGGCTGCTCATTCTCTCAACACCTTTCTAATAAAAGAAATAAAAAAATAAAATATTTCCAAAAAAAACATACACCCTTTTATTCATATAACTCAAATAATTATTCGCATAATTTCAATATTTACAAATCATTTCACGATAAAACATTTCACTTTCTCGTCAGCTTTTATGTTACTCTATATGACAAAATTTCATTCGAAGCAGATGGGCCTCTCCTAGAACCCTAAATTTACGTTCTCCAAGTCTATGTTGAGCTCATTATAAACCTTTAATTTTGTATGCCTAAAATATTGCATCAACAAGTTATGCTAAAGACCCGTTTACTTCCTTACACTATCCAAAATTTTATTCAAGTATTTACACCCTCAGATTTAAATTATTGTCTTTTACATATGTCAAACAAATTACTTTTCGGTGTCCAAAAATTTTTCCAAATAACTCAAAACACAGCGTTTTTGATAACACCATGTTACGGGCCAATTCGGCACTACGACACCACGGACTCTCCAGCAAACTAGCTCTAGCCGGCGAGGGGTGGGTAAAGCAAAAGTCGTAGGTTGGGGTTGCCAATTGCCCTAGGGTGTAAATTATAGTGGGACGAAAATTCGGTATTATATCAAAATCGGGTGGGCACCTCCAGTAACATCAAACGCTAGATGAAGAGAAAGGATTTCGTCACTGGCCGAATCCTCTTCAAAAGCTCTATACTCAAAATGCAAAGCAGACTGATCCACCCTAACACTTTAAATTTACCAAATAAGACACGTCAAAAATGTTTAACTTAACTCTATTTACAACTGTTTAGCTGAAAGAAATACATATGTACATTAACTGAAATATAAAATTAAACACGGCATACTTTAGTATGCCATAAATCAATCAGCATAATCATGCGAAATAATAAGCAGGAAAAATACTTATTCTACTTTAAATAATAATGTTTTCGCACTGGCCAGTGTCAATGTAATTTCATAAATGTAAAATCTATATATTGAAGGGGTAGGGTTGAGTGCATATGGGACCCACGCCGGTCCTGACTGACTAATTTGAAGGCAAAAATGCATGAACTATAAACGCAAAATTAAATTTTAATACCCCGCGTGATACCCTTGTACATACAGCACCTACTTTGATAGTTTGAACAGCAACTGTAAATTTTATGTAAACAAAATCATCGCTACAAATGCCTTGGTACAATTTTTAATCAGAACAACTCGTTTTAAATGTAATAGTAATTTGGAAAATTATTGCTACATTAATATTTAAAGATAACAGTGGAGTTCGCGCAGCTGGTTGCAGCACAAGTTAAAGGAATGTAAAACAGGACGCTCTGATTTAATTTTTTTTATAATACTGACAGGTGCGAGAAGTATCTTATCGTTCTGGGGTGCACGTGTATTCAATAACAACGTACAGAACTGGTTTTGTCGCTCAGTTGATTTTAATACAATAATTTCGCTTACCTTAGATGGATCAGGCTACTAAACAATGCAAAGGGGTGTCGGACTTTACCAACTTCAAAACTACTTCAAGATGTGTGATAACTATGCTTTTATATTCCCAAATAAATTGGTTTATTACGGCTAACGGCACACGTAATTAGGGTCTCTTCTAACCATTCAAACTACTATTTCCCAAATATGATTGGCATAAATATTCTTCAATAACAAACAAACGACATTGAATGATTTTAGACCTAAAACAGATTAGATAACCACATCCGGACGGTATTACAACAAACATTCAAAAGTTCGGCACTTTGCACTAACAGTTTACTTTTTCACGAAATATTTAATTATTTACTACAATCATAAAATTTGTAAAACTTGTTAATCCGCTATAAAAGCGTTAAAACTCAGGAAACGAAATGTACGACCTTTCTGACCAGAGACTACATTGCGAATCCCAAATACCTTGCGTATTTTCCAGTATCTGTAACGACATAACAAAATTAAGGAGGGGTGCGCGTCGCGTTCTTTCTATTACAATCTAAATATCTACTCGCTAATATTAAATACTAAATAAATACAGGGACTGATTTAGAAATTTCTATACATACTAAACTACTAAATTACGCTAAAATTAAACGGAACGTTACAACCATATCATCACAACAGTTCAACAACAAAAAAAAACGTACCTTGAATGTTCTTCTCAATTACCACCTCGGTAGTTGATCTTCACCCGACCCACGTTTCTGGATTACACCATCTTGCTGCTTGACTGCATTTCTCTTAACTCGTTCATCCAGTTCTCCACCAATTTGTGGACGCCTTTCACACGACTGTCCATACAAAATCCAAACTTCGCTTCCTTCTCCAACTAACTCGTTCATCCAGTTCTCCACCAATTCGCTTACTTACTAGTCATCCCACTTCAATGGTCTTAATTTTTCTAATTATGTTCGGCCCGTTTAAATTACTTGCACAAACTCGTGCATTTTAAACACTTGTAAATTATTCAGACTGCACTATTACACGATTTTCAGCTAGGATGGTTTTCTTTATACTACCAAAAGTAAGTGATGCGTCTCAGATAATAAGAGAGCGGTTGCCCTTCTGGCAATCCTTATATAGTCTCAAAACCCCCCTTTTGTGTCACGTATTTTCGCCGCATTCTCTGAAGTCCGGTAACTGCCACTCAATTCCACAAATTTTTAGATGTACACAACACATAACGAACTTTGAAAACCAAGAATTTTACCACCCCAACGACATTATACTTTGAAAACACGCTAAACTAACCAACCGTTCAATTTTTCTGTGAACTGTGTCCCTTTCCTATCGCCTCTCACTAATCATAAGCACGCCTCTTAAGTTCCGCGTCTATATTCTTATTCCACTCATACGTTTATACTCACCTTTCCTGTCTTTGTCTTATGGTCCCACTATTGCCCTGTTGTCTACATTTTAAAGCTCTTTTCTTCCATATGTTCGCCTTGAAAAATCGTTATCGTGTGACGTAAAACCTATTGCATCTGCGCCCCTATCTTAGCCTCTACAAATATTTGTTTACTGCGCTTTTGAAACTGTTACTCAAACACCTGCTATATTTTCCATCTGCCTCTACTACATTCTAAAGATTCTCTGTTCCTTACATTTTTATCGATCTGTTTATGAAATACACCTCGGTTGAAGCTAACCTTGTGTCTTTCTATTAAAATGTTTTGTTAACGTCTTCTAGCCTTTACAAGAAATGCTTTATTCCTTGAAACCTTGACTTGTTTTGTTGTCTTACACTTTGCAACGTTCTACAAACTGCTTTAGTTTACTATATTAAATAAATGTCCGTTGCTTAACTTATTGATTTTTACCCAGCAAAGCTTTAATACGGCTAATTTTTGCACGTAAATTTTCATCCTTGCATCAAATTAGTGTATACAAATTATTGATTTGAACTTAAAATATGCCCTTTTATCCCCATTTACTTAATTTGAAGCGTAATACATAAATTATTGTTTTGAGCTTATATTATAATATGTCCGTTTTTATTCCAATTTTATTTAATTGAAGCGTAATATATAAATTATTGTTTTCTATGTACAGGGTGTTTACACGAATACACATTTGGCCTATTTACACATATTTAGTGTAACCCGTCACAGTAATATATATATATATATATATATATATATATATATATATATATATTGTAGTGAAATCGGGGATTAAGGTTTTAACATCCAGCCCCAGCGTTGAGCCGTCATAAGATTTCCGTGGAACCCTAGAAAAATTCTTGGACGAAGCTGGGACAAAGTAACATCCGTCCTTTACCAGTGTCATTAAATATTGTTCAAAAATGCACAAATTTCAAAAAAAAAATTGCTTTCCCGTTTATTTCTGCTTCAAAAATCTTCAGCAGCTTCCCTGGCTAGCTCAGCTGTGCCTCTTCTCGGATACCTAAATATACAACCATTCTTCCTTCACACTCGCACACCATTCAATAAAATCACCAAATAATTCAACAATCATACAATCTTTCATTTACCGCTATTTACAGACAAATTAATCACATGTATAAAAACAGTTTGATACACTAATTACAAACTCAAATGTGATATGTTTTAAAGTTCTTGATTTTCTAATTATTTGCAAACAAATTCAGTAAAATATGAGTAGATGGGATCCACATATTACCCTAAATTGACTGTGCACTGGAGTATGGTGAGCTCGTAATAACCCAGTTTATTTAGTATATGCCTTTTTCAGTATTTAACCCCAATAAATTGTCCAGTACATGTATCTTTTCCAATAAGTTTATATAACCATAAATAAACCCCAAAATTCACTCACGCCACCAAAATTTCACAAAAGTTTATCAGTCAACAGAAATTTCAAATAAATTACCTGGAGAATGCTTCAGGCTTCCATTCCTTCGACGACGATCACCAGAACACCTTGGTTTCTTGACGATGCGCTGTGATACTTAGCGAATAATACAGACGATAACCCGAATTGCGAGCCAAGTGCCTCGTTTTAATAGTACCATTCCATATCAGCATACAATCCTGGTTGTTTGTGGTGCTTACCCCACATATATTATGCTTCCATTTATTGATTTTCTAGCTTAGTATAGTAGTAGCTAGACCTTTATTAATTTATTATACACTACACGTATTTTGCGTTAATATATAGAAGGCCACTACTAATAAGGTACACGTGCTAGCACTATATTTACTGTATTATTAAGACATCTAATACTCACAAAAAAAAAACTCTACTATAATGTTGGTCAACATTCAGTACTTTATCGCAGTAAAGTAGTATAAAAGCGAAGAGGAGACAAGAGAGCCCTCATAATTTCTATTCCGTATTTATATTGGTTCAAAATCCTACCCCCGGATACACTTTCCGTGAAAAGTTTATTTTCAAATTTAAATTCTACAAATTTTGATACAACCGTCTTGAAAATTCCTGAAATGTACTCCGTCTACGTGCCGTATGTATTCGAAAGAGCTCCCACCTGTCACGTGTGTCCATGTTTCAAAAACTGTCTGTTCTTAACCAATAATAATATTCTGTCATCATAAAACCCCGCCTGTACTATTTTTATCTCTGTCTGATGCATGTCTGCTGTCGCGTTCAAAGCCCCACTTGCGTTATGGAAAATCGATATTGCTGACAGCTCATCTCCACTCCACGTGTATATAGTACGTGCGTTTTCAATATCGCCGCTTTTATATCTGTCTCTATCTGTAGTATATAACCGATCGTGCATTTCCTTGCACTTTAAGAACTTTGTTAGCTTGTTGTTCAAACCAAACCGACGGTTGAAAATATTTTCTATGAAGTCCTGTCTTAATATGCTCATAATTTCGACGAATGTAATCTTTTTAAAAACGCAGGTGTTCGTTAATTATCGACCGTTTAGCACAACAATTTTTGGAGTTTATATTTTGTCGTATTTGTATAAAACTGACGTTTGCTTGTTACAAAGAACACTTTTGCCTTGGAATTATTGATTTTCTTACCGTAGTGGGTTTTCTTATGCTTTTACGTGTTGAATTAAAATAAATTAAAATTAATTATGCGTATTCTATTTGTTTATAACTGTTTTTCTTTATGTACTTTTAATCTTTTCAATTATTAATTATAAAAATACGTCAATACGTGTCCGTTCTCCCTATATGAATTAAATAAATTTTGCGCGTAAATAATTTGTTCTTTTCTCTATACAGGGTGGTTGAAATTATTGTTTACCACTGCTTTAACCCTTTGAATCCATAACAATATATATATATATATATATATATATATATATATATTTATATATATATATATATATATATATATATATATATATATATATATATATATTATATATATATATATATATATATATATATTGCTGTGAACTGTACAAAAAGCCTCGCCAGTTTCCTGGAATAAAATCACAAAAATTTTATTTTGAACTCGAGCCTCACTTTTGGGCGCTACGATTATGCTGTGATTCTCTTCTGATAATCGCCTTTACTCTTTCCGCCTCGGCTGCTCACCTAGTTAAAACCTTCATCCTCATTCACAAAAAAAACAAACACATTCCTACCACAAACATCAACGTTAACTCTATTTACATCAATATTCATAATACATTAAAATTTCAAAATTAAATTGTAGCATAAATTTCAGTATCATAAAATTTCAAGATTAAATTTGTCATCATTTTAATTTGCATCCAGAATTAAAGTCCTTGTAGGATGCCTACTAATTAATTTAACAATATTTGCAGACCTGAGTCTGAGTACAAAAGGAGCATCTCCCACCCCTTTACGTTAATCAAACAGGTTAGTCTAATTGAGCTCAAAGACAGACTCAAATTTTCATCATAATCAAGAACTTAAACTGCTAAATACTCCTTTTTACTTAAACAAGAAAATTTCACCTTAAAATTAAAATTTTGTTGTTTGTACAAATTCACTACTGTCCATTTTTGGAGCAAACAAATTATAAAGTTATTCAACACACACCAAAACATCAAAAATCGAACAACAAAGCATAAGTTACCTGAAGGTTAATACACTCGTGGCTCCAATGTACATCGTCCTTTGTTAATCACACCATTCCAACTGGGTTATGTTTACGGCTTCTGATTCTGAACGCTTTTAAATTTTTCTACACCACCATTCATCTAAAGTTGTTTCAGAGCTTCTCAGGAACTCATCTAAGTATATCCAAAATCTTGTTTTGTGGATCCAATCACGATTACGAATAACATTTGACTATTAACACCCCCGAAAAATAGCAAAGAAATTCATACTTCTTTCACGCTATAACCCAAAACTGCCTACTTTTGTTTATTCATTTATCATGTACTAATTTCGATAATTGGTACAGTAATACTCGCAACTATAACTAGACTTTATTACCTTGTATCTTCTTTTCTAAGTGCACTAATGCATAACAACTTGTATCGTAGCACGTAAACAGCAAACTGTTTTAAAGTATTCAATAATCACCAAAATATAAGAGCAAACTGTTTAAAGTATTGAATCAAAATCGCACATCTAAGAGCACTGTTTAAAGCATCTAATAATCAAAAATCTAAGAGAGCGAAACTGTTTAAAGTCCGGGTATATATAATGGCTAGCCTGTCCGTCGGTTTTGTCCCCACAACGGCCAGTTCTCAGAATTTCGCATTCTTTGTTCCCTTTTCGACAGTCGGGCACAGCTATTCTACTAAATTTGCACTCGCGCCAGTTAAATCTCAGAAATTTTCCACACGGCACGCAACGTCTGAGAACAACTAATTAAATTTTATACAGAAATGTTATTTTTACACCTCTCATGTTTGCCTCTTATTTTCAACCAATCGTGACCCTCGTGACGCTACACAAATCACGCCTTTAATTATTAGTGTCTCTGCTTGACGGATTTTCTCTTTCCTTTTCTACCTTGGTCTGAGTGGTACAAATCGATATTCTTTACTATCCACGTGGACTCGCGACGCGACTTTTAAATAAACGTTGTTTTGTATTTCGTGATAAAGCATCCGACCGTTTCCAATATACGTAGAATCTACATGTTTATCTAAACAAATTAAACTGAAATTGACTTTTAAAAATACGCAGGTGTGTTCAATCGTAACATTTTAAATAACACTTCTACGATTTGAATATTCCACGTATTCTAACTTTTTAGATATATTTGTATGCTAGCAACGCGTCTCATATTTGATATTATTGGGTTTTTTTAAAAGCTTTTATGCCTATTATACCTTAATAATCGTTCAATTAACTCCAATTAAAATAATAATGAATGGCATTGACTTCTACCCTTTAATTTTTAGTGAATCCTAATTAAATATTAATTATTATTTGTACACTTTGTTTAATACTCGTTACTTAAAACTTGAATTAATTAATATAAATTTTGCCAGTAATTTCTATTTGTTTCTTTACTTGGAATAATTAAATTACATACAAGTTGAGCATTTTAATTCTGCTTCTTTTTATAGAAAACGTCTAGTGAATAATTTAAATCCCTTATTTTTAATGAAACGAATAAATTTGTATGCTCCACGTTTTAATAACGCGTATTATCTAGTAAACGTCTATCCAAACCCTACCATCTAATCGAATGATTTAAATCTTTACACTAGGCATTTAATTACGCGTACTTTTTTCCAAAGCTTCCTTATACATGGTGATTAAAATTATTTGATGTAATTAATTAATTTTCTACCCTTGTCTAAATTTGAGTAATATATATATTACAGTTAATAAGATGAAATGATGACTTAGATTTTTTTATGCAAAGCCCAAATGATCATTTCAAATCGAGCTAGTAATTGAAAGAAGTAAAATATAAGGTTTTGGACAGGACTTGTACTTGCATCTTAATCTTTCCGGGACTATGCGTTTACCAATTACGCCACGAGACAATAATCTGAAAATTTACAAATCTAAATCGTGTACAGAACAATACATAAACCTAACTTTCAATTACGTTCAACAGATTTTGTCAATCATATCTGACATTGTTAAATTTTTGACTTATGTCAGTATATACGAGAAGCAACGCTCAAAATTACGGCTATAAGCCAAGTATTAAATATATAAATATTCTAGGTAGTTTTTTACACAAGGTAAGTTGATAAATACTAATGTATTACAGTTAATAAGATGAAATGATAACTTAGACTCTTTTATGCAAAGCCCAAATGATCACTTCGAATCGAGCTAGTAATTGAAAGAAGGAAAATATGTAAAGGAATTAACCAGAACAAATTTCTTAAATCAAGTTTGTTAAAAATAAGTTTGTCACTTAACCTCGTTAAAAGTGTGTCCATGGATGGTGGACATTGAAACTGTGGTTTAGTTTGTTGATTGATCTTCTTCGCATCCAAACATAAACGAATACTACCATTCTTCTTTTTAACGACCACCAATGGATTCAAAAAATGTGTGTTTGAAAGTTCTATTATGCCGTCATCTAACATTTTTGTAAGTTCTTGGTTTACCTGAACTCTGTATGCTGCGTGTATAGGATAGATTTTTGTATTAAATGGTTCCGAGTTATCGACCTCCAACACATGCTCGTAACCAATGCTGTGCTCACTTGTACTCTATGTCTTTAACCTTCACCAAACTATTATCACAATCAATAACAATACCCATCTTCTTCATACAATCTAGCCCTAAAATACTTTTAAATTGAATGATGAATTCCTGATCACAGCACACCAATCCAATTTCTACCCTTAATATTACAATACTGTCTACACAGCAAACCTTTTCTTATTAGGAGCTATTAAATGACTCCTTTTTATCGGCATAACTCTATTTTGCATTTCAGCTTGGATCTTTTGGATGAATTCCTTCGATACCAAACTCGCTTCCGCTCCTGAATCGAGCAATGATCCTACACACCTGTTAAAAATTTTGATTTCAACCACCGGCAAACAAATTTTCTCTTCCTCTTCTGGCTCTGTTTCTTCCTCTATATCCATAAATTCGCGGAGATGTTCATATTTATAGATGTCAATTTCTAGTGGTTTGTCTGGAATTAAAAATCCTGCCTAGCTCGGATCTCACCACTAGGTCCTGGTTGTCCTTCCACCGCTTGCATGTATGTCCTCCTATTAGTGTCCTGTCCGTCTGATTTTTCTCCATTACTCCTACTCATCGATGTCCTATTTATTTCCAGCGAGCTATTTTGTCTCTGGACTCCTGGTCGTGGAGTAGCACTTCTCGTATTGCTATTTATTACTCCTAAAATAACTCCCTCGTCCCCAGTGATTCCTAAAATTTTGACTTTGGTTTGTCCTCCTTTGGTTATAAAAATTTTCTCTCTTATTATCAAATTGTACTAAATTTATAATTTATATATAAGGGTTATAAACCACTTCATCCTGATGAGATCCACTGAGATCGAAACTAGTTGATGAATGTTTATTCCCTTTATGAAACAAACAAATTCTTTCATTTATGGCTATGCAAATTACTAGCTTGCTTTGTATAATTAATACCTTTCTTTCGATTTTTCGTAAAGTTTGTGATTATTTATACATCGTATATACTTGTTATATATATATATATATATATGTATATGTGTGTGTGTGATATTCGCCCCACGTTGGGCGTGTCATAAAATTGCTGTGATATTTGCCCCACGATTGGGCATACCGTAAAATTGCTGCGATATTCGTCCCACGATTGGGCATGTCATAAAATTGTTGTGATATGCCCTACTTTATTGTTGTGCTATACCCTTTATTATGTGAAATATTAATTTTAAGGTTTTTGCCCCGACTAGCTTACTGAATAAATCTTATTGAATCAAATAAAGCAATTCTAGAACACAATATAATAATTGATAATATTTACAACACTCAAAATTTTCCTTTTTGTACAAAATATCTACATATACCAGATTTATGCTTTTCTGAAAGCCAGCAAAAATATCTTTTAATTATATTCAGGGCCCTTCGAACATTCCAAGATACCTTCCTCTGTTTTCATATTATTTAAGTGACCTTTTTGATGACTCTTACAAATATAAAATGCATAGCAAATATTAAATTGAAAACAGTCTTTCAATAATACAGTGTATTAAAATTGCTAGCCTGGAATGGGTTCTGGAGTTCCATCCTAGTCTATGATATGCATCCCCTTGCTGTGTCGGCTTTGCTTATTGGAATGCCGGTCCCATATAAGAATTGCTTCCTATAAATCGCCTCCAATTAAAATTCTACCAAATTACAGTACATCCAAAATTAAACGTCCCAAATTAGATTATGTCCAAATTAAAATATGTCCAAATTAAAATATCAAACACTCCAAATTGGAATGTTTCCAAATTAGAATATCACCAAAATTAAACGTCCCAAATCGAAATATGTCCATATTAAAATTTCACCAAAATTAGAAGTCCCAAATTAAAGTATGTCCATTTTAAAATATCACCAAAATTAGAAGTCCCACATTAAAGCCCTGTTTTGTTAATATTAGAAATGAATTTAATTAAGTTGTTTAACTTACGCCTATCTGTAGATCGGCTTATATTTCGTTGCACAAAATTCTTGCACTTTTAAATTTTATTTATTTTAATTTTCATTTCATTAATTACGTGAGTTTTTACCACCTTCGAACATAGTTGTTGCTCAGTTAAATATAGACTAAAATGTCGTTCAGTTTCTATCGTATATATAAGCCCTTCCTCCAACTGTTTTCATTGGCGTGTTTACAATCAAGGCAGATACTTTTGCCTTATCTAGCAGAACTCTAAATTTTTACAAATTACTCTGTTTAAATCTTCGATGAATGCTCTGTTCATTACGTCTGCATTCAGCATATTGCAGTATTATTCGAGGATCTCCAACTTTTGGCATTTCATTAACTCACGTATTTGATGTTTGTTAATTTATCATATAATTGAACCGCCTGGTGTTTATTTGTTTTCCACAGAATATTGGTTTTCTGAACAAATGTGTTTTTCTCTAGTCACGTAACGATTTTCTAATAATGAATTATTTAGGATGCGTTTACGTTGATGTTTTCGACGCAATTGTTAAATATTTGCAATGCCAATTTATCTATGTTTCCTGGTAATTTAATTTTAATGCAATTTATTGAGTTTTAGAATCTTATCTTGTAAACTATGCTCAGACATATTTATGTTCTCATGCATTTAATTCCGTATATTTTATATACAGTGTCCTTATAATTGACATTATGTAGAATAGTCGATTTACTTTTATAATTTCTGGAATTATTTGATTTTCTTAAAGTTAAAGTTGCTTATATTTATCCTATGACCCCTATGACTTAATCTACCCTTAAATTACCTTATTATCATAGTAATATATATATATATATATATATATATATATATATTGCTGTGTAACCACCAAAATCCAGGAACTACGCTTTTCGAATCGAGCCCCACAGATTGGGCGTCAAAGAATGCTGTGTATCCCTGTATTAGATTCGAGCCTCACGAATTGGGCGTCATGTATGCTGTGAAACCTCCTAAATTAACTGGTCCGTCGACTTTCTTCTGTTCATCGCCTCAGCTGCTCCCCTAGATAAACCTTCATCCTCATTCATAAAAAAAACAAACACATTCCTACCACAAACATCAACGTTAACTCTATTTACATCAATATTCACAATACATTAAAATTTCAAAATTAAAATTCAGCATAAATTTCAGTATCAGAAAATTTCAAGATTTAAATTTGTTATCATTTTAATGTGCATCCAAAATTAAAGTCCTTGTAGGATGCCTACTAATTAATATAACAATATATGCAGACCTGAGTCTGAGTACAAAGGAGCATCTACCACCCTTTACGTTAATTAACCAGGTTCGTCTAATTGAGCTCAAAGACATACCCAAATTTTCATCAAGAACATAAATACTAAATACTCCTTTCGACTTAAACAAGAAAATTTTACCTTAAAATTAAAAATTTGTTGTTAGTACAACTTCATTACTGTCCATTTTAAGTAAATAAATTATAAAGTTATTCAACACACACGAAAACATCAAAGTTCAAACAAAATAGTATAATTTACCTGAAGGTTACTGCACTCGTAGCTTCAATGTACATCGTCCCTTTTGTTAATCACACCATTCCAACTGGGTTATATTTACGGCTTCTGATTCTCAACGCTTTTAAAATTTTCTCCACCACCATTCATCTAAAGTTGTTTCAGGGCTTTTCCGGAACTCATCTGTGTATATCTGAACCTTGTTTTGTGGATCCAGTCATGTTTATGAACCATTTAATTATTAACACCCCGAAAATAGCAAAGAAATTCATGCTTCTTTCACCAATATACGCCAAAACTGCCTACTTTTGTGTATTCATTTGTCGTTGCAACTTTGACTAATTGGTACTGTGATACTAAACTTTATTACCTTGTATCTTCTTTTCTAAGTGCACTAAAGTACATTCATTGTAGCACGTAAAGAACAAGCTGTTTTAAATCACAAAAATATTCGAGCAAACTGTTTAAATTATTTAATCAAAACCGGAAAACTAAAAAGCACTGTTTAACGCATTGAATCAAGTCGAAGATCTCAGAGAGCTTGTTCATATTAACCTGGGTATATATAGCGGTTGGCCTGTCTGTCGGTCTGTTCCCCAAAACGGACAATTCTAAAGAATTTCGCATGCTAGGTTCCCATTCCGCAGCCCGGCATGCGATTTTTACGAAATTGGCACTCGCACCAGTTACATCTCAGAAATTTCGACACGGCTCGCAACTTCTGGAAATAACTAATTGAATTTTATACAGAAATGTTATTTTTACCTCTCAATTTTGCCTTTTATTTTCACCCAATCGCAACCCACTGACGTTGCTCCACTCACGCCTTTTACTATATGTGTCTCGGTCTTGCGCATATTATCTGTCTCTATCTGCCCTGTTCTTATTGGTGCAAATTGATATTCTTTATTATCGATTATTTCAGTCCATGTGGACTGTGAAATAACCCACCTTTAGCATTTCTCGTAACTATTATGCGACGGTTTCTCCAACATTCTCTGTAACCATTAATTATCTGCAAAATTTACGCAGAATGAGCTTTTTAAAAATACGCAGGTGTTCAAACATAATAACACTTCTACGATTTGCATTTTATTGGTTTTTACAAGTTTTATAGATATTATATGTTACTAACGGTTCAATTGACTCCAATTAAAATTAATACCCTTTAATTTTTAGTGACTCCTAATCAAATATTAATTATTATCTGTACATTTTGTTTAATACCGGTTACTTAAAATAGAGTTAATTAATATAAATTTTGCACGTAATTTCTCTTTGTTTCTTTACTAGGAATAATTAAATTACATGTAGAGCTTTTAATACTGCTTCCTTTTTATAGCAAGCGTCTTGTAGATGATTTAAATCTCTTATGTTTAATGAAACGAATGAATTTTTATGCTTCACGCTTTTATTTAACAACGCGTACCTTTTCCCAAAGCTTCTACACGGTGATTAAAATTATTTGATGTGATTATTTAATTTTCTACCCTGGTCTAAATATGAGTAATATATATATATATATATATATATATATATATATATACATATATTGCTGTGACCTCGCATTGGAGTGTCGCTAAAAGGATGCCATGACAAGCCTTTGTGTTTGGAAGATTAATTAAATTCCTCTAGCTTGTTCATTTCAGCAGAGTAATTGTGATTAAGTTGGAAACCAACGAAAAAAATGTATTCTGAAACTTCTCAGATTCATAATTAAATTAGATTATTGAGGATACAATGAAAAAGATGAAACTACTATCTTATTTTCCTTTTCTTTGCTTGGCTAGCTCAACGAAAATTATACTGTGAAATTTTTGAAAATGAAATGAAACATCTCAAGGTACATATATGCATTCAAAAACATTTTTCTTTTATACAAAAGAATTTATTAAACAGTTTACAGCTTAAGTTTGTACACAAAATTATTCTTAATTTATTACTAAAATAATTCTTACCTAATCTTTGTTAACAAGTACAGAATATCAAATCTCTTTTCTTGTGAGTTACAAAAGCTTACTTTAATTTGATTGTGGATAATTTACCTATCTTTTATTACTCCGATCATGAGTATAATTGGCCAATGATGCTTTATAGATAATTTATTATAGGTCAAGAACTCTGACCTCAAAATTTGCTAGATATTATCCTTATTGCAAATAAAAATTTTTTTAATATTAAGAACTTATTCTAACAAATATTTAAATATTCTTATTAATTACTAACAAAGTTTATACCTATTGTTATTGTCAAAGGGCGCTTATTCAAATTTTCTTTCTATCATAATTAGCGGTATTAATACTTCCTGGTTCTATCTTAAATTGATATTAAAATCCCAGTTTACAAGATTATTCATATTTTCTTAAATCTCCATTTGACGTTAGAGCATCAGTTTGCAAGATACCTTTTTATTGTTAATTGTGGAACGCTTATGAGATTGATTACTAATTATTCAAAACGTATTTGTTTCATGTCGTAGAGTAATTTAAATTATGCCAATCAGTTTTTAGTCTTACATGTTCAATTTACTTAAGGAAGAATTAATAAATTCTTTACTCAAAAGTTACATCTTAAATGTCAAATACTAATGCATTCTGAATATTCAATGAATTAATCTTTACTCAAACTTACATGGTTGATCTCGTAAAATTAATTGAATGCCTAATCTGAATTACTTCCGTTTATATACAAAATTTAACTCAACACGTCATATTCGAGTTTTTCCTATTTATTGGTTTGAATTAGTTAAGGCTGATGTAAGAATTTACACCGATATCGCGTTTTAAGGATCTAATTAGTGCAAGCTATGATTTATGGTTCTCGTAAAACGTGTGGTCTATCCTTTTCTAATGCATGACGTTAATGATCGCGGTCTCATGCTCGGTAATACTTAAGGCTATTAAACTCGCTTATCTTATCTCTGTTTTATTTTATGGCATTTTAATAACTACACAAATTTCTTGAATCAGTGTTTATTGATTGATTCAAACAATCAACTTGTTTATGTGAAATAATTGGCTTTTAATAGTATTTCTTAGTAACTGACGTATTCTATTTATTAATCGCAAAAATTCTAGAATATGTTTTATTTAAAACTCTTAAAATGAACTTAAATGTTATCTACACCCGGAATTTATCTTTACTTTAAAAGTACAATAAATTGATATTGTTTTTTTACGATAAATGAGGCGAATATTTAATACACGAAAAGTGTATGAAATGAATGGCTTTGTATTTATATATTAACAGCTCGTTTTAAAGGTATCTTTCAACAATGAATTTGCACAAGGTATTTCACTCAGCTGAAAAGAATTCGTAATTAAACATCTTATTTTAAATTGTCATCCAAATCAGCTTACAAGGTTTTCATATTATGCACATCTCCATTTAGAAACCAATGTGCATCCTCGGTTGGATTATTCAATAAAATTTTAAATAGCTTTTTATATCGAAGCATTTCCTATCTTCATTGTATATAATTACATTTAATAATTTCCATTTTTATACAGGTTCCGTTTAAAACATCACTTCTATATTCATTGTAACATCATAATTAATAAATTAAGGTATGCGTAACTGCATACTTGAAATACATCTTCGCAAAGCAACATGCTCGCGACTAAATCAAAATAACATTTCGCGATCGAATTTATGAATAAACTTATTTAATAAACGTTTCCGTTTATATACAATTTATCTTGATTACATAACACCTACATTGTTTTCGTTTTATGTGGAACCTATTACACCGTAGCAGTACAAAATATCTGGGAATTTCTCATTAGCTTTCAAATTGTCGCGTTTTATTACCTTGTTATCGCGTTCCACTTATTAGTGACGTGCGCGGTCCGTCCTTGCTTAACACCCAAAGCGTCGCATACTAATCCGGTAATTTCGAAAGGTAATAAATAATTTTCATTACATTATTATACCCCCGCCGGTGCGGTACGCGAGACACTACGTCAGTTGGTAGCCATGTTAGATACTTGTAAAAATGACACTCAATTTATAGATGACGTCACACAATATGCAAATTATTGCAACACAAAAAAAGGACGAAAACACTACTCACATGAATTGCCGAGTTTCTTGCGGAATTACTCCATGATGGGTACAGCGGGGCTCCGTTGTCGATCCTTCTGAGGCGTCAGCTGCTTCGCTGCTCTTTCTCGGGCGTGGGAATTCTTGAGCTTGGTTGAATGCAAATTCAAATATCTTCCTTCTATATGTAGACAAAAATAAGGTAAAGGTGACAGGGTAAAGCACGATAAATTTGGAATCACAGGAAACCTACATATCAGAAAAAAAACACGATACGATACCCTCCAACTACACTTGTTCCCGTTTCCCAGGCTAGTTTTCACGCGTATCCCGGAAATCCACCCCCACCTTCTTGGCCCACCGCGTCGGCGCAAAACTCGCGCAACGCGCTATCTGAAGTGACGGAAATATGCGCACAAGTCTTTTTAAATTTATGGCGCGAAATTCTTACATATTAAAACTTAATTGAGAATGTCTAGTACCGAATTTTTCGGCACGTAACAACATTCTATGGGTTTTTTAACGTTCCAGTCGCTTCTTGGAGTACATGTTTCTTTATTAATTAGGTCATTTGAAATTGACGTATTTCTTTTTGATTCCTCTCATTTATTCCAGAAAATTCTGTATTTAAAATTAATTTATGTTAGTCAATTGATATCATTAATTTAAGACTTTAATGGCCTTATAATCCAAATTAGTTGCATTTTTATAGAAAATATTTGCTTTCACGGTAAAATGCTTTTAATACCCAAAATTAAGACAAAAATTGTTTATTATTATGCACGGAAGGGCATTTTTATTACAAACGAATAACTTTTGTATTTATCTTAAAATGATCCATTTGCGTTCGCTTTTAATGCGTTTTACAGGTATCAGATTTACAATACGCTTATTTCATACAGGGTGATTATTTATACACGCAATTGCATTTTTGTTTGGCATTTTAATGAATAAAAGTACGCTTGTGTTATACAGGGCGTAACCATGAATTTACGGAAATTTCCATTTTTCGGGATATTTTTATATTTTAGTGGGCTTTATATTTAGAATTTGGGATTCAGTGACCTCTCGTGACCCATCTTATCATGCCCAAATTCTAAAAATAAACCCCACCAAAATATAATAGAATCCGGAAAAAACGGAAATTTTCGTAAATTCATGGTTACACCCTGTATAATACAAGGGAACCCTTATTCATTAAAGTACAAGCCAAAAACGCAAATTACGCATGTATAAATAATCACCCTGTATGATATAAGCGTATTGTAACTAAATAACAAGTAACGTAAGTCCTATATGTAAAAATAATTAATTGTAAGATACCGTAAAACGCATCATTTTAAGATAAATACAAAGCCATTTATTTTACTTATTAATTATCAATACATTTTCGATGCATATAAAAATACTTTTTAATTACTGTAAATAGCATTAAACTAGCTGTACGCATTTAGTTTAAAAAACTACAATCAACGTTTATTTCAAAACTCAATTTTTATATTTTGTGTGCGGAAACACGAAAGCAAGTGTTTTCTATAAACACGCAACCCCTTTTACATTAGTATGCAACGCTACAATAATAGTATATGTGAGAGCGGGACAAAACGCGCGTCATGGATAACTGGAACCAGATAATTAGGTCATAAAACTCGATGATTTAGAACGCTAATGAGAATTTCTAAGAAAATTACGTAAGATAAGCGTTTAATTATTTAGAATGGAATCGCCTACATTCCACAACATTCTAGATATAGATCATTTGAATATATAAAGAAGCGTTTATTTAAAACGAGATTGATTCATTGATTAGATTCGAATTCATTCGATTCTGTTATCATATCGCGAAATGTTATTAATTAAAGCGCGAGCTGTTGCTACGCGAAGATAGTAATTGGAGCATGTAGTAAACTTACTGTAATTTAATAGTTGCGAGGTTGCAATAAATAAAGAAGTGATGTTTTTTTAAACGCAAATTACATACATAAATGGATTAATTAATTACGATGAAGAGGCAAAATTGTTCAATATAAAGCTATTATAAAAATTTTATTAAATAATCGAAAAGAAGATTTAACCAAAAATGCACTTTGGTAACTGCTGTTTAGACCGAGAACTTTAATCTTGTAAGCTGATTTGGACATCAATCTAAAAATAAGAAGATTTTAATTACGAGGAGTGTTTTTGTGGATTCTGCAAGTATTAATTTTAGATTATTTTCAACTGATATTAGAGTAGAGTATTTGTATCTAGTTTAAGTCCTAATAATTTTTTTGTGTAAAGGAATTTTTTTATTAGGAGTTTGTGTTTAGAGTTTGAAATACTCTGTCCTTTTAATAGATTATCTGTCAAGGATTTTTTTGGCCAAAACAAATCTTACAAGCATGGAAATAAATATAATCAGGTAAACTATCCTACCATCCTCAAAAGAAGAAGTTTAATTCTGTATATTTAAAATAAGGTAAGCAACTTTTTTTTGTGTAATAAATACTTCTTAGAAATTATTTTATGTTTGAAAGAAACAATGTTGTAAATGTTCTAGATACTTTTGTAGGAGAGAAAATATTTCATACTGTATAGATGCTTTGTAATATTGCTGTTTGATTTCATTTTTGAAAAATTTGTCAATTCCGTTGAGCTAGCCATGAAAAGTTAAAAAGGAAGGTAAGTGAACAAATACAATTTTACAAATTACTGTATCTGTATCACAGCACTCTTTCAGCAGCGCTTCAAAGCGGGTCTTATTACATCAATATATATATATATATATATATATATATATATATATATATACATATATTGAAACATTTAGGGTTCGGGTGCGATTATATACTTAAGGGAGAAGCGGGGGCTGCGTTCACATATCTTATTAAAATAATCATAAAACCATAGGGGGACATTTATTCATACTTTTAAAATCATTAATTAAAAAGCAAGGGTTAAAAACACAGGTCATAATTATAAAAGGATACTTGAGATTCTTGGTGTTGAGCCTCCATGATTAATAGTAACCAGAGGATGTCATGTACTAGCTTCTTCACTAGTGGTGGACGGCGTCAATGTGTGAAAAAGCATGATTCATTTGTTGGAAAGTTTTGAGAACATGGAATCCAAAATAAAAGCCAAACTTATTATTCTGATGTAAATGCTTAGGATTAAGACTACCCTTCATTTGTATTATATAACCATCAAAATTTACAGTATTTTAGTAGTTTAGTTGTAATATTAGGGTTGCACGTCTGTTTATAATATTTAGAGTTTAATATTAAAGTTAAAAGTTAATTAGTTAAAAGATTGTTATTGGTTATCACACATTTGAAATGAATGACATGCATTGTATGTAGTATATTAAGGAATTAGTGGGCTAGGACAATTTTAAAAGACACATAGTGTGTAGATTTAGAAGTAAAAAATGATTGCTGGTGATGTTGGCATAGAAACAGAATAATTAAGAAAGAAAATTTTGGATAAAGTTTTTAAAGACTTTTTTTAAAAAAATCTTACAAGCTCTGAAAATAAAGAGAAGTTACGTTTAAATTTGGTGTTATTTATTAATAGAAGTTGTAAAAAGTGATTAGAAGGTAAATAGCCCTTATCCAGCAAAGATTGGTGTAATTAAGAAGAGCCAGGCATAGTGCTTGTAATACTAGGATATTTCTAGAGAAGTTTTAGAAGAGTTTGATTATTGCGAGAAGCTTGCCCTAGTCCAAGAGTCCAGAAATCGATCGAAGCACCACAACTGTTAGCATATGTACCAGAAGCCTAAGGTAAATCGGCGCACTCTAATTGCTTCAACAGCGAAGAGCATCGTGAGACAGCTATGAATAGTGAAGACCAGGATCAGTAATAAGTATCCATTAATAGCAAACGTATTTCCCATAATTGATTTAGAATCAACCCTTACAAAGGGTCATTTGTAATATTAGTAAAACTAAAACAAACAATTGTGTTAGGTTTGGATATCACTGCTGAAGGTCTTTGAGAATTGTATGACATTGATACCTCGTAAGACACTTTCTACTGCACAGGATTTGCAAACCTTTAAGGAAAAAGGCAACATGTTATAAAAGAAAAACCAATTCACCAAAACAACATTTATCCAGAATGTTCCGGAGAACTTACACAGTACAACAATCGACACAAAAATAATTTATAGCCTCTTTAATTACCCAGAACTATTAACTTCAATTCTCATATTTACAAAACTAGAATACAGGTAGGAAATGAGAACTCACAAGAGGTTAAGGATTTCTGCTACCTAGTACACCAAATAATGCAAGATGGGAAAAGCACAAAAGATATCAAACAAAGATTAGCACAAGGTCATGCTACATTTAACAAGAAAAAAGAACTACTGTGTTCAAACAACAGAAATAAACAAAATATTACCGAAAGCATATGTGTGGAGCACAGCACTGCATGACTGTGAAACTTGAACAGTAGGAAAAGTGGACAAGAAAAGATAAAAGCCTTTGAAATGTGGTACTACAAACGTATGATGAAGATATCATGGACAGACAAAGTTAAGAACAAAGAGGTTCTGGAAATATTAGGGAAAGAATGAAATATGTGAAAAACAGTAAAAAAATAGAAGGGATAGGATGATAGGTCACATACTAAGGCATGAGGGAATAGTGCAGAATATTTTAGAAGCAGAGATAAGAAAAAAGAGAGCTAGAAGTAGACTGAGGTTAGATTATTGCACACAGATAGTCAACTATGTAGACGGTGGGAATTTCAGGAAAATGTGTAGGTTAGCTCAGAATAGGAAACAATGGAAGTACATGTCTAACCAGTTCCAGGACTGAAGACTTAATGATGATGATGCTTACTTAGTGTCCACAACTTCTTAAAAATGACTAGGAAATTAATGTAGTGGTGGACCGTGGCAATTAAGAAAATCTACCAGGTGAAATGCATTTTAGCCGTAGTCGTACAAAATTATATCATAGCGTCATCTAAACAATTGCGTAACTCGAAGAAAAATTTATATATACAAAATTTATAATCAGTTCATGTGGATTTTATTGTATAATAAATACTCAACCAATAGCAGTTGTTGCCATAAGCATATTCCAACGATTTGAGCGAAGTGAGATTGGTGGCAAGTGTAACATCTAAGGTCATGTGATGAGTAACCTGAAAAACTTAGCAAAGAAAATTCAGACCAAATTTTCCATGAGAGAACTCAACAAAACAATGCAGAGAAGAAACAGCAAGTCTTACAGCTGGACATGACGTTCTGTTGGAGTGCAACAACCTTTTGTAGTTGACATCTGCCGGAACACATGGCATCTCATACTTGTATCTCCTTAACCATACTGTTGTCGCTAAGTGTATAAATTTGAAGGAAAATAGTGTTAAACAATCACAACAAAACACTATTGTTCTTTTGACAGTGGATCAAGTTTTTGCCGCATTTTATTTAAATGAACAACTAGAAATTGGGTTTTTTGGAAGTATTCCTAATTTAACTTCAGAAAGCATCTTAATTTTACCGATTTCGCATAACAGAACCATTGGTGCTTAGGGTATGTGAAAATTAAAGCATGTGAACTGTATTATTTGGATCTACGAAGAGCATCTTTGACCAATGATTTTTGCTATTACTATAGGTCCAAAACGACTTACAGTCACTTGAGAAATTAGTCTTAACCTGTCCAATATATTTCCTATAAGCAACATTTGATTTCCTTTTGAGTTCAGCTCTGGGCCTTCGAAATTTAAGTAAGCGGAATTCCGACTTATGTCTCGATCTGTGAAAGTAGATCCTTAACTTATAGATTCGAGTCAATTCTGCATTGAACCAAGTCGGATATTTATATTTGTGTGCCTTATTTTGGAACAGAAATATCAATACAATTGTATAAATACTTATAGAAAATCTCTGTTGCTATGTTTACATCCTGCTGTTGATGTAAGGCATTCCAGCGAATATTTGATAAGGAATAAACTAGCAAGTTGTAGTTATCCCACTTAAAATTATAGGGATGCACCATATGGCAGAAGTCCACTGTTGGCTTTACAGTAGTTTGTTTTTACATTAAATATATAATCACCAAGGATGGGTGATGTGCACAAATGAGAGACAATCCTGACCTATACTAGGTTTTATCATGCTAAACATTAAATCAAGTTTTTGTGTATTAGTTTTCTACAAAAATTCTTAAGATAGGTTTAAATATATCTTGGGTGGATCAAAAAACACATATTGTTTGAACTTCTATAGATGTACCTGGAACATTATTGCTGATTTACTTTGTCCAGTCTTATCAGAAAGGCTTTTGAGATTGAACACAAAGTTTTTTATGTCTTTGTTTAATTATTTGAAAGAATTTGTTATATCTATCGTCTTGAAACCATCAGGCAATAGAATAAAGATAAATGCAAATGCACGTACAATGCTTTTATAAGCGGTAACCCACCGTAAATGTAATTGTATTTAATCACTTGCAGGTTAGGCGGTATGATACTATATGAATTTATTATCATTTAGAATTTGTACTTTAATATTCACATCCGGTGAGAAGTGATCAATGTAAAATATGGTGCGGCGGTATTTCAATAACTAACAGTGGTAGAGAAAAGTGGATATTATATATGCAAACGATGATAACAAACAAAGATTACTTCAAAGTACTTATCTTGTAAATATAGCGAAGCGTAGCGCATTTATTTATGGCAGCTGTCCAAGACGGGAAGCGATAGTAGAATAGGTCGCGTCCTCTGCCTGGCAGGTGATAAGATAGTTCTTGCACATGCGAAGACACAGCATAGTTTATCAGTATTCGCGGCACTTAAAATACACAGGCGCGATGTTTGAAGTAATTTCACTACAAACAATGACATTTGAATATACCGGGCGGAGGTAAATAATTAACAAATTCTAAATGTTTAAAATAAAGCAAGTGGTTAATTATATACAATTATAAACGGAACAATCTGTATTGATAATAATTTATTTTCTCAAACAAATATTTGGAAAAATTTGAAAGTTTCTTACAGACTACACCTAATACACATTTTGGAGCAACTTTTGAAGCAAATTTGTCAAAATGTTTTTATAAAATTTGTTACCTGGTAACTATTCTCCAGCAGGTATCCGCAACCAGCCCTTGAAGATGATGCCGTCTAGTACAGCTCTAGTCTATGAAACAGCTCTTCAGTTGAATCACCATCACTCTCTGCATGCTGTTACCCCAAAATCTCTCTTCATTTTCAATAAACCAAAAGCATCCTGCTTCCAAAATTTCTATACCATACTCATACTCATACTCATATTTAGACCAGGGTAGAAAATTATATAATCACATCAAATAATTTTAATCACTGTGTAGAAGCTTTTGGAAAAGGTACGCGTTATTAAATAACAGCGTGAAGCATAAAAATTCATTCACTTCATTAAAAACAAGGGAGATAAATTATTTATAAGACGCTTTATATAAAAGGAAGTAGTATTAGAAAACTTTACGGGTAATTTAATTATCCCTAGTAAAGAAACAAATAAAAATTACGTTCAAAATTTATATTAATTAACTCTATTTTAAGTAACCGGTATTAAAACGTACAGATAATAATTAATATTTAGTTAGGATTCACTAAAATTTAAAGGGTATTAATTTTAATTGAAGTTAATTGAACCGTTAGTAACATATAATATCTATAAAAACTTGTAAAAACCCAATAAAATAAAGCTCTGAGAATTAATATTATGTTTGAACACCTGCGTAGTTTAAAAGTCACGTACGGCGAAAATGTTGCAGATAATTAATGGTTACAAAGAATCTTGGAGAAACCGTGGCTTAATATTCACGAGAAGGTGCGATACGGGGTTATTTAACCCAGATAGTCCACATGGACTGAAATAATCGATAATAAGGAATATCAATTTGCATTAATAAGAACAGGGTAGATAGGGACAGATAATAGGCGCAAGACCGAGACACATATAGTAAAAGGCGTGAGTAGAGCAACGTCATGGGGTTGCGATTGGTTGAAAGTAAAGGCAAAATTGAGAGGTAGAAATAACATTTCTGTATAAAATTTAATTAGGTATTCTCAGACGCTGCGTGCCGTGTGGAAATTTTCTGAGATTTAACTGAGGCGAGTCCAAAATTCGTAAAATCGCATGCCGAGCTACGGAATGGGAACATAGAATGACGAAATTCTAGAAACTGGCCGTTTTGGGGAACAGACCGACAGACAGGCTAACCGCTATATATACGGAGGTTAATATGAACAAGCTCTCTTAGATCTTCGACTTGATTGAACGCGTTAAACAGTGCTCTTTAGTTGTCCGGTTTTAATATTAAATAATTTAAACAGTTTGCTCGAATATGTTTGTGATTTAAAACAGCTTGTTCTTTACGTGCTACAATAAATGTACTTTAGTGCACTTAGAAAAGAAGATACAAGGTAATAAAGTTTAGTATCACTGTACCAATTGGTAAAAAAAAATTTACAACGACAAATATATACACAAAAGTATGCAGTTTTGGCGTATATTGGTGAAAGTAGTATGAAGTTCTTTGTTATTTTTCGGGGGTATTAATACTTAAATGGTGCATAAACGTGTCTGGATTCACAAAACAAGGTTCAGATATACACAGATTAGTTCCGGAAAAGCCCTGAAACAACTTTAAATAAATGGTGATGGAGAAAATTTTTAAAGCGTTGAGAATCAGAAGCCATAAATATAACCCAGTTGGAATGGTGTAATTAACAAAGGGACGATGTACATGGAAGCTACGAGTGCAAGTAACCTTCAGGTAAATTATACTATTTTGTTTGAACTTTGATATTTTGTGTGTGTTGAATAACTTTATAATTGATTTACTCAAAATGGACAGTAGTGAAATTGTACTAACAATAATATTTTAATTTTAAGGTGAAATTTGCTTGTTTAAGTAGAAAGGGGTATTTAGTATTGATGTTCTGGATTATGATGAAAATTTAGGGTATGTCTTTGAGCTCAATTAGACGAACCTGGTTAATTAACGTAAAGGGTGGTAGATGCTCCTTTGTACTCTGCATATATTGTTATAGTAATTAGTAGGCATCCTACAAGGACTTTAATTCTGGATGCACATTAAAATGATAATAAATTTAATTTTGAAATTTTCCGATATTAAAATTTATGCTGAATATTAATTTTGAAATTTTAATGTATTGTGAATATTGATGTAAATAGAGTTGACGTTGATGTTTGTGGTAGGAATGTGTTTGTTTTTTTTATGTATGAGGATGAAAGCTATCTAGAGGAGCAGCCGAGGCGATGAACAGAAGAAAGTCAACGGAACAGTTGAGGTAATGAATAGCTTTTTGTTGGTGGTATCACAGCATTCTTGACAGCCAATTCGTAGGGGCTCGATTCGAAAAGCGGAGTACACGGATTTTGTAGGTTTCACAGCATTCTATATATATATATATATATATATATATATATATATATATAAAATCCCCAGTTGCATATCACGCTACCTAACTTTGGAAATGTTGAGTGTATATCTATAACGTCCGATCACAATACTTCATTTCTCTCCAAGTTTTCCGATCGATACCAACATTGTTCGTCTTGTTCTATCTACAGGCTATATAATTGTCTTTGTTCACGTGTTTATTCTGCACTCTAACTGATATTTACACTTGCATTTTCGACTCCATATACTTTATTAATATCCTACTTTGTCTACAATATTGATCCGTGTCTGCTTGTAACATACGTTTACATTCAGAGAAGTTGTCAATTTTCTTACCCCAACCAAACAAGCTGTTATTTAACATGCTATATTTAAAACGTTTCAAGTTTATCCTTCAAAATATCGAATCAATGCAAAGCTTTTAATATTTGTCTTACACTATCGGAAATTAAAATAAAAGCGGTATTTGCATCGTGTTATTTTAAACCTTAGTGTTCTACTTTATAAATATATCATGCTATCCCTAACTAAATAAAATACAAAGCTACTTACTAAAATTAAATTAACCCAAACTAAATTACCCTACATTCCTACCTTAAGTTGAATATGTGCAATCTTAATTGTCTAAAATACCTAATCAACTTTATCGTAGAATGTGACTATACCCCCTAGCTTGACCTATGACTTTATGTATCTACAATTGATCTACACATTACACGATAATATATATATATATATATATATATATATATATATATATATATATATATATATATATATATATGCTGTGATATTCGCCCCACGTTTGGCGTGTCATAAAATTGCTGTGATATTTGCCCCACGATTGGGAATACCGTAAACTTGCTGTGATATTCGTCCCACGATTGGGCATGTCATAAAATTGTTGTGATATGCCCTACTTTATTGTTGTGCTATACCCTTTATTATGTGAAATATTAATTTTAAGGTTTTTGCCTCGACTAGCTTACTGAATAAATCTTATTGAATCAAATAAAGCAATTCTAGAACACAATATAATAATTGATAATATTTACAACACTCAAAATTTTCCTTTTTGTACAAAATATCTACATATACCAGATTTATGCTTTTCTGAAAGCCAGCAAAAATATCTTTTAATTATATTCAGGGCCCTTCGAACATTCCAAGATACCTTCCTCTGTTTTCATATTATTTAAGTGACCTTTTTGATGACTCTTACAAATATAAAATGCATAGCAAATATTAAATTGAAAACAGTCTTTCAATAATACAGTGTATTAAAATTGCTAACCTGGAATGGGTTCTGGAGTTCCATCCTAGTCTATGATCTGCATCCCCTTGCTGTGTCGGCTTTGCTTATTGGAATGCCGGTCCCATATAAGAATTGCTTCCTATAAATCGCCTCCAATTAAAATTCTACCAAATTACAGTACATCCAAAATTAAACGTCCCAAATTAGATTATGTCCAAATTAAAATATGTCCAAATTAAAATATCAAACACTCCAAATTGGAATGTTTCCAAATTAGAATATCACCAAAATTAAACGTCCCAAATCGAAATATGTCCATATTAAAATTTCACCAAAATTAGAAGTCCCAAATTAAAGTATGTCCATTTTAAAATATCACCAAAATTAGAAGTCCCACATTAAAGCCCTGTTTTGTTAATATTAGAAATGAATTTAATTAAGTTGTTTAACTTACGCCTATCTGTAGATCGGCTTATATTTCGTTGCACAAAATTCTTGCACTTTTAAATTTCATTTATTTTAATTTTCATTTCATTAATTACGTGAGTTTTTACCACCTTCGAACATAGTTGTTGCTCAGTTAAATATAGACTAAAATGTCGTTCAGTTTCTATCGTATATATAAGCCCTTCCTCCAACTGTTTTCATTGGCGTGTTTACAATCAAGGCAGATACTTTTGCCTTATCTAGCAGAACTCTAAATTTTACAAATTACTCTGTTTAAATCTTCGATGAATGCTCTGTTCATTACGTCTGCATTCAGCATATTGCAGTATTATTCGAGGATCTGCAACTTTTGGCATTTCATTAACTCACGTATTCGATGTTTGTTAATTTATCATATAATTGAACCGCCTGGTGTTTATTTGTTTTCCACAGAATATTGGTTTTCTGAACAAATGTGTTCTTTTCTAGTCACGTAACGATTTTCTAATAATGAATTATTTAGGATGCGTTTACGTTGATGTTTTCGACGCAATTGTTAAATATTTGCAATACCAATTTATCTATGTTTCCTGGTAATTTAATTTTAATGCAATTTTTTGAGTTTTAAAACCTTATCTTGTAAACTATGCTCAGACATATTTATGTTCTCATGCATATAATTCCGTATATTTTATATACAGTGTCCTTATAATTGACATTATGTAGAATAGTCGATTTACGCTTATAATTTCTGGAATTATTTGATTTTCTTAAAGTTAAAGTTGCTTATATTTATCCTATGACCCCTATGACTTAATCTACCCTTAAATTACCTTATTATCATAGTAATATATATATATATATACATATATTGCTGTGACCTCGCATTGAGTGTCGCTAAAGGATGCCATGACAAGCCTTTGTGTTTGAAGATTAATTAAATTCCTCTAGCTTGTTCATTTCAGCAGAGTAATTGTGATTAAGTTGAAACCAACGAAAAAATGTATTCTGAAACTTCTCAGATTCATAATTAAATTAGATTATTGAGTATACAATGAAAAAGATGAAACTACTATCTTATTTTCCTTTTCTTTGCTTGGCTAGCTCAACGAAAATTATACTGTGAAATTTTTGAAAATGAAATGAAACATCTCAAGGTACATATATGCATTCAAAAACATTTTTCTTTTATACAAAAGAATTTATTAAACAGTTTACAGCTTAAGTTTGTACACAAAATTATTCTTAATTTATTACTAAAATAATCCTTACCTAATCTTTGTTAACAAGTACAGAATATCAAATCTCTTTTCTTGTGAGTTACAAAAGTTTACTTTAATTTGATTGTGGATAATTTACCTATCTTTTATTATTCCGATCATGAGTATAATTGGCCAATGATGCTTCATAGATAATTTATTATAGGTCAAGATGCTTCGAACTCTGACCTCAAAATTTGCTGGAAATTATCCTTATTGCAAATAAAAAATTTTTTAATATTAAGAACTTATTCTAACAAATATTTAAATATTCTTATTAATTACTAACAAAGTTTATACTTATTGTTATTGTCAAAGGGCGCTTATTCAAATTTTCTTTCTATCATAATTAGCGGTATTAATACTTTCTGGTTCTATCTTAAATTGATATTAAAATCCCAGTTTACAAGATTATTCATATTTTCTTAAATCTCCATTTGACGTTAGAGCATCAGTTTGCAAGATACCTCTTTATTGTTAATTGTGGAACGCTTATGAGATTGATTACTAATTATTCAAAACGTATTTGTTTCATGTCGTAGAGTAATTTAAATTATGCCAATCGGTTTTTAGTCTTACATGTTCAATTTACTTAAGGAAGAATTAATGAATTCTTTACTCAAAAGTTACATCTTAAATGTCAAATACTAATGCATTCTGAATATTCAATGAATTAATCTTTACTCAAACTTACATGGTTGATCTCGTAAAATTAATTGAATGCCTAATCTGAATTACTTCCGTTTATATACAAAATTTAAGTCAACACGTCATATTCGAGTTTTTCCTATTTATTGGTTTGAATTAGTTAAGGCTGATGTAAGAATTTACACCGATATCGCGTTTTAAGGATCTAATTAGTGCAAGCTATAATTTATGGTTCTCGTAAAACGTGTGGTCTATCCTTTTCTAATGCATGACGTTAATGATCGCGGTCTCATGCTCGGTAATACTTAAGGCTATTAAACTCGCTTATCTTATCTCTGTTTTATTTTATGGCATTTTAATAACTACACAAATTCCTTGAATCAGTGTTTATTGATTGATTCAAACAATCAACTTGTTTATGTGAAATAATTGGCTTTTAATAGTATTTCTTAGTAACTGACGTATTCTATTAATTAATCGCGAAAATTCTAGAATATGTTTTATTTAAAACTCTTAAAATGAACTTAAATGTTATCTACACCCGGAATTTATCTTTACTTTAAAAGTACAATAAATTGATATTGTTTTTTTACGATAAATGAGGCGAATATTTAATACACGGAAAGTGTATGAAATGAATGGCTTTGTATTTATATATTAACAGCTTGTTTTAAAGGTATCTTTCAACAATTAATTTGCACAAGGTATTTCACTCAGCTGAAAAGAATTCGTAATTAAACATCTTATTTTAAATTGTCATCCAAATCAGCTTACGAGGTTTTCATATTATGCACATCTCCATTTAGAAACCAATGTGCATCCTCCGGTTGGATTATTCAATAAAATTTTAAATAGCTTTTTTATATCAAAGCATTTCCTATCTTCATTGTATATAATTACATTTAATAATTTCCATTTTTATACAGGTTCCATTTAAAACATCACTTCTATATTCATTGTAACATCATAATTAATAAATTAAGGTATGCGTAACTGCATACTTGAAATACATCTTCGCAAAGCAACATGCTCGCGACTAAATCAAAATAACATTTCGCGATCGAATTTATGAATAAACCTATTTAATAAACGTTTCCGTTTATATACAATTTATCTTGATTACATAACACCTACATTGTTTTCGTTTTATGTGGAACCTATTACACCGTAGCAGTACAAAATATCTGGGAATTTCTCATTAGCTTTCAAATTGTCGCGTTTTATTACCTTGTTATCGCGTTCCACTTATTAGTGACGTGCGCGGTCCGTCCTTGCTTAACACCCAAAGCGTCGCATACTAATCCGGTAATTTCGAAAGGTAATAAATAATTTTTATTACATTATTATACCCCCGCCGGTGCGGTACGCGAGACACTACCCCCACCTTCTTGGCCCACCGCGTCGGCGCAAAACTCGCTCAACGCGCTATCTGAAGTGACGGAAATATGCGCACAAGTCTTTTTAAATTTATGGCGCAAAATTCTTACATATTAAAACTTAATTGAGAATGTCTAGTACCGAATTTTTCGGCACGTAACAACATTCTATGGGTTTTTTTTAACGTTCCAGTCGCTTCTTGGAATACATGTTTCTTTATTAATTAGGTCATTTGAAATTTACGTATTTCTTTTTGATTCCTCTTGTTTATTCCAGAAAATTCTGTATTTAAAATTAATTTATGTTAGTCAATTGATATCATTAATTTAAGACTTTAATGGCCTTATAATCCAAATTAGTTGCATTTTATAGAAAATATTTGCTTTCACGGTAAAATGCTTTTAATACCCAAAATTAAGACAAAAATTGTTTATTATTATGCACGGAAGGGCATTTTTATTACAAACGAATAACTTTTGTATTTATCTTAAAATGATCCATTTGCGTTCGCTTTAATGCGTTTTAAGGTATCGTATTTACAATACGCTTATTTCATACAGGGTGATTATTTATACACACGCAATTGCATTTTTGTTTGGCATTTTAATGAATAAAAGTACGCTTGTGTTATACAGGGCGTAACCATGAATTTACGGAAATTTCCATTTTCGCGATTTTTATATTTTAGTGGGCTTTATATTTAGAATTTGGGATTCAGTGACCTCTCGTGACCCCTCTTATCATGCCCAAATTCTAAAAATAAACCCTACCAAAATATAATAGAATCCGGAAAAAACAGAAATTTCCGTAAATTCATGGTTACACCCTGTATAATACAAGGGAACCTTTATTCATTAAAGTACAAGCCAAACACGCAAATTACGCATGTATAAATAATCACCCTGTATGATATAAGCTATTGTAACTAAATAACAAGTAACGTAAGTCCTATATGTAAAAATAATTAATTGTAAGATACCGTAAAACGCATCATTTTAAGATAAATACAAAGCCATTTATTTTACTTATTAATTATCAATACATTTTCGATGCATATAAAAATACTTTTCAATTACTGTAAATAGCATTAAATTAGCTGTACGCATTTAGTTTAAAAAACTACAATCAACGTTTATTTCAAAACTCAATTTTTATATTTTGTGTACGGAAACACGAAAGCAAGTGTTTTCTATAAACACGCAACCCCTTTTACATTAGTATGCAACGCTACAATAATAGTATATGTGAGAGCGGGACAAAACGCGCGTCATGGATAACTGGAACCAGATAATTAGGTCATAAAACTCGATAATTTAGAACGCTAATGAGAATTTCCAAGAAAATTACGTAAGATAAGCGTTTAATTATTTAGAATGGAATCGCCTACATTCCACAACATTCTAGATATAGATCATTTGAATATATAAAGAGGCGTTTATTCAAAACGAGATTGATTCATTGATTAGATTCGAATTCATTCGATTCTGTTATCATATCGCGAAATGTTATTAATTAAAGCGCGAGCTGTTGCTACGCGAAGATAGTAATTGGAGCATGTAGTAAACTTACTGTAATTTAATAGTTGCGAGGTTGCAATAAATAAAGAAGTGATGTTTTTTTAAACGCAAATTACATACATAAATGGATTAATTAATTACGATGAAGAGGCAAAATTGTTCAATATAAAGCTATTATAAAAATATTATTAAATAATCGAAAAGAAGATTTAACCAAAAATGCACTTTGGTAACTGCTGTTTAGACCGAGAACTTTAATCTTGTAAGCTGATTTGGACATCAATCTAAAAATAAGAAGATTTTAATTACGAGGAGTGTTTTTGTGGAATCTGCAAGTATTAATTTTAGATTATTTTCAACTGATATTAGAGTAGAGTATTTGTATCTAGTTTAAGTCCTAATAATTTTTTTGTGTAAAGGAATTTTTTTATTAGGAGTTTGTGTTTAGAGTTTGAAATACTCTGTCTTTTTAATAGATTATCTGTCAAGGATTTTTTTAACCAAAACAAATCTTACAAGCATGGAAATAAATATAATCAGGTAAACTATCCTACCATCCTCAAAAGAAGAAGTTTAATTCTGTATATTTAAAATAAGGTAAGCAACTTTTTTTTGTGTAATAAATACTTCTTAGAAATTATTTTATGTTTGAAAGAAACAATGTTGTAAATGTTCTAGATACTTTTGTAGGAGAGAAAATATTTCATACTGTATAGATGCTTTGTAATATTGCTGTTTGATTTCATTTTTGAAAAATTTGTCAATTCCGTTGAGCTAGCCATGAAAAGTTAAAAAGGAAGGTAAGTGAACAAATACAATTTTACAAATTACTGTATCTGTATCACAGCACTCTTTCAGCAGCGCTTCAAAGCGGGTCTTATTACATCAATATATATATATATATATATATATATATATATATATATATATACATATATTGAAACATTTAGGGTTCGGGTGTGATTATATACTTAAGGGAGAAGCGGGGGCTGCGTTCACATCTTATTAAAATAATCATAAAACCATAGGGGGACATTTATTCATACTTTTAAAATCATTAATTAAAAGCAAGGGTTAAAACACAGGTCACAATTATAAAAGGATACTTGAGATTCTTGGTGTTGAGCCTCCATGATTAATAGTAACCAGAGGATGTCATGTACTAGCTTCTTCACTAGTGGTGGACGGCGTCAATGTGTGAAAAAGCATGATTCATTTGTTGGAAAGTTTTGAGAACATGGAATCCAAAATAAAAGCCAAACTTATTATTCTGATGTAAATGCTTAGGATTAAGACTACCCTTCATTTGTATTATATAACCATCAAAATTTACAGTATTTTAGTAGTTTAGTTGTAATATTAGGGTTGCACGTCTGTTTATAATATTTAGAGTTTAATATTAAAGTTAAAAGTTAATTAGTTAAAAGATTGTTATTGGTTATCACGCATTTGAAATGAATGACATGCATTGTATGTAGTATATTAAGGAATTAGTGGGCTAGGACAATTTTAAAAGACACATAGTGTGTAGATTTAGAAGTAAAAAATGATTGCTGGTGATGTTGGCATAGAAACAGAATAATTAAGAAAGAAAATTTTTGGATAAAGTTTTTTAAAGACTTTTTTTTTTAAAAAAAAATCTTACAAGCTCTGAAAATAAAGAGAAGTTACGTTTAAATTTGGTGTTATTTATTAATAGAAGTTGTAAAAAGTGATTAGAAGGTAAATAGCCCTTATCCAGCAAAGATTGGTGTAATTAAGAAGAGCCAGGCATAGTGCTTGTAATACTAGGATATTTCTAGAGAAGTTTTAGAAGAGTTTGATTATTGCGAGAAGCTTGCCCTAGTCCAAGAGTCCAGAAATCGATCGAAGCACCACAACTGTTAGCATATGTACCAGAAGCCTAAGGTAAATCGGCGCACTCTAATTGCTTCAACAGCGAAGAGCATCGTGAGACAGCTATGAATAGTGAAGACCAGGATCAGTAATAAGTATCCATTAATAGCAAACGTATTTCCCATAATTGATTTAGAATCAACCCTTACAAAGGGTCATTTGTAATATTAGTAAAACTAAAACAAACAATTGTGTTAGGTTTGGATATCACTGCTGAAGGTCTTTGAGAATTGTATGACATTGATACCTCGTAAGACACTTTCTACTGCACAGGATTTGCAAACCTTTAAGGAAAAAGGCAACATGTTATAAAAGAAAAACCAATTCACCAAAACAACATTTATCCAGAATGTTCCGGAGAACTTACACAGTACAACAATCGACACAAAAATAATTTATAGCCTCTTTAATTACCCAGAACTATTAACTTCAATTCTCATATTTACAAAAACTAGAATACAGGTAGGAAATGAGAACTCACAAGAGGTTAAGGATTTCTGCTACCTAGTACACCAAATAATGCAAGATGGGAAAAGCACAAAAGATATCAAACAAAGATTAGCACAAGGTCATGCTACATTTAACAAGAAAAAAGAACTACTGTGTTCAAACAACAGAAATAAACAAAATATTACCGAAAGCATATGTGTGGAGCACAGCACTGCATGACTGTGAAACTTGAACAGTAGGAAAAGTGGACAAGAAAAGATAAAAGCCTTTGAAATGTGGTACTACAAACGTATGATGAAGATATCATGGACAGACAAAGTTAAGAACAAAGAGGTTCTGGAAATATTAGGGAAAGAATGAAATATGTGAAAAACAGTAAAAAAATAGAAGGGATAGGATGATAGGTCACATACTAAGGCATGAGGGAATAGTGCAGAATATTTTAGAAGCAGAGATAAGAAAAAAGAGAGCTAGAAGTAGACTGAGGTTAGATTATTGCACACAGATAGTCAACTATGTAGACGGTGGGAATTTCAGGAAAATGTGTAGGTTAGCTCAGAATAGGAAACAATGGAAGTACATGTCTAACCAGTTCCAGGACTGAAGACTTAATGATGATGATGCTTACTTAGTGTCCACAACTTCTTAAAAATGACTAGGAAATTAATGTAGTGGTGGACCGTGGCAATTAAGAAAATCTACCAGGTGAAATGCATTTTAGCCGTAGTCGTACAAAATTATATCATAGCGTCATCTAAACAATTGCGTAACTCGAAGAAAAATTTATATATACAAAATTTATAATCAGTTCATGTGGATTTTATTGTATAATAAATACTCAACCAATAGCAGTTGTTGCCATAAGCATATTCCAACGATTTGAGCGAAGTGAGATTGGTGGCAAGTGTAACATCTAAGGTCATGTGATGAGTAACCTGAAAAACTTAGCAAAGAAAATTCAGACCAAATTTTCCATGAGAGAACTCAACAAAACAATGCAGAGAAGAAACAGCAAGTCTTACAGCTGGACATGACGTTCTGTTGGGAGTGCAACAACCTTTTGTAGTTGACATCTGCCGGAACACATGGCATCTCATACTTGTATCTCCTTAACCATACTGTTGTCGCTAAGTGTATAAATTTGAAGGAAAATAGTGTTAAACAATCACAACAAAACACTATTGTTCTTTTGACAGTGGATCAAGTTTTTGCCGCATTTTATTTAAATGAACAACTAGAAATTGGGTTTTTTTGGAAGTATTCCTAATTTAACTTCAGAAAGCATCTTAATTTTACCGATTTCGCATAACAGAACCATTGGTGCTTAGGGTATGTGAAAATTAAAGCATGTGAACTGTATTATTTGGATCTACGAAGAGCATCTTTGACCAATGATTTTGCTATTACTATAGGTCCAAAACGACTTACAGTCACTTGAGAAATTAGTCTTAACCTGTCCAATATATTTCCTATAAGCAACATTTGATTTCCTTTTGAGTTCAGCTCTGGGCCTTCGAAATTTAAGTAAGCGGAATTCGACTTATGTCTCGATCTGTGAAAGTAGATCCTTAACTTATAGATTCGAGTCAATTCTGCATTGAACCAAGTCGGATATTTATATTTGTGTGCCTTATTTTGGAACAGAAATATCAATACAATTGTATAAATACTTATAGAAAATCTCTGTTGCTATGTTTACATCCTGCTGTTGATGTAAGGCATTCCAGCGAATATTTGATAAGGAATAAACTAGCAAGTTGTAGTTATCCCACTTAAAATTATAGGGATGCACCATATGGCAGAAGTCCACTGTTGGCTTTACAGTAGTTTGTTTTTACATTAAATATATAATCACCAAGGATGGGTGATGTGCACAAATGAGAGACAATCCTGACCTATACTAGGTTTTATCATGCTAAGCATTAAATCAAGTTTTTGTGTATTAGTTTTCTACAAAAAATTCTTAAGATAGGTTTAAATATATCTTGGGTGGATCAAAAAACACATATTGTTTGAACTTCTATAGATGTACCTGGAACATTATTGCTGATTTACTTTGTCCAGTCTTATCAGAAAGGCTTTTGAGATTGAACACAAAGTTTTTTTATGTCTTTGTTTAATTATTTGAAAGAATTTGTTATATCTATCGTCTTGAAACCATCAGGCAATAGAATAAAGATAAATGCAAATGCACGTACAATGCTTTTATAAGCGGTAACCCACCGTAAATGTAATTGTATTTAATCACTTGCAGGTTAGGCGGTATGATACTATATGAATTTATTATCATTTAGAATTTGTACTTTAATATTCACATCCGGTGAGAAGTGATCAATGTAAAATATGGTGCGGCGGTATTTCAATAACTAACAGTGGTAGAGAAAAGTGGATATTATATATGCAAACGATGATAACAAACAAAGATTACTTCAAAGTACTTATCTTGTAAATATAGCGAAGCGTAGCGCATTTATTTATGGCAGCTGTCCAAGACGGGAAGCGATAGTAGAATAGGTCGCGTCCTCTGCCTGGCAGGTGATAAGATAGTTCTTGCACATGCGAAGACACAGCATAGTTTATCAGTATTCGCGGCACTTAAAATACACAGGCGCGATGTTTGAAGTAATTTCACTACAAACAATGACATTTGAATATACCGGGCGGAGGTAAATAATTAACAAATTCTAAATGTTTAAAATAAAGCAAGTGGTTAATTATATACAATTATAAACGGAACAATCTGTATTGATAATAATTTATTTTCTCAAACAAATATTTGGAAAAATTTGAAAGTTTCTTACAGACTACACCTAATACACATTTTGGAGCAACTTTTGAAGCAAATTTGTCAAAATGTTTTATAAAATTTGTTACCTGGTAACTATTCTCCAGCAGGTATCCGCAACCAGCCCTTGAAGATGATGCCGTCTAGTACAGCTCTAGTCTATGAAACAGCTCTTCAGTTGAATCACCATCACTCTCTGCATGCTGTTACCCCAAAATCTCTCTTCATTTTCAATAAACCAAAAGCATCCTGCTTCCAAAATTTCTATACCATACTCATACTCATACTCATATTTAGACCAGGGTAGAAAATTATATAATCACATCAAATAATTTTAATCACTGTGTAGAAGCTTTTGGAAAAGGTACGCGTTATTAAATAACAGCGTGAAGCATAAAAATTCATTCACTTCATTAAAAACAAGGGAGATAAATTATTTATAAGACGCTTTATATAAAAGGAAGTAGTATTAGAAAACTTTACGGGTAATTTAATTATCCCTAGTAAAGAAACAAATAAAAATTACGTTCAAAATTTATATTAATTAACTCTATTTTAAGTAACCGGTATTAAAACGTACAGATAATAATTAATATTTAGTTAGGATTCACTAAAATTTAAAGGGTATTAATTTTAATTGAAGTTAATTGAACCGTTAGTAACATATAATATCTATAAAAACTTGTAAAAACCCAATAAAATAAAGCTCTGAGAATTAATATTATGTTTGAACACCTGCGTAGTTTAAAAGTCACGTACGGCGAAAATGTTGCAGATAATTAATGGTTACAAAGAATCTTGGAGAAACCGTGGCTTAATATTCACGAGAAGGTGCGATACGGGGTTATTTAACCCAGATAGTCCACATGGACTGAAATAATCGATAATAAGGAATATCAATTTGCATTAATAAGAACAGGGTAGATAGGGACAGATAATAGGCGCAAGACCGAGACACATATAGTAAAAAGGCGTGAGTAGAGCAACGTCATGGGGTTGCGATTGGTTGAAAGTAAAAGGCAAAATTGAGAGGTAGAAATAACATTTCTGTATAAAATTTAATTAGGTATTCTCAGACGCTGCGTGCCGTGTGGAAATTTTCTGAGATTTAACTGAGGCGAGTCCAAAATTCGTAAAAATCGCATGCCGAGCTACGGAATGGGAACATAGAATGACGAAATTCTAGAAACTGGCCGTTTTGGGGAACAGACCGACAGACAGGCTAACCGCTATATATACGGAGGTTAATATGAACAAGCTCTCTTAGATCTTCGACTTGATTGAACGCGTTAAACAGTGCTCTTTAGTTGTCCGGTTTTAATATTAAATAATTTAAACAGTTTGCTCGAATATGTTTGTGATTTAAAACAGCTTGTTCTTTACGTGCTACAATAAATGTACTTTAGTGCACTTAGAAAAGGAGATACAAGGTAATAAAGTTTAGTATCACTGTACCAATTGGTAAAAAAAAAATTTACAACGACAAATATATACACAAAAGTATGCAGTTTTGGCGTATATTGGTGAAAGTAGTATGAAGTTCTTTGTTATTCGGGTATTAATACTTAAATGGTGCATAAACGTGTCTGGATTCACAAAACAAGGTTCAGATATACACAGATTAGTTCCGGAAAAGCCCTGAAACAACTTTAAATAAATGGTGATGGAGAAAATTTTTAAAGCGTTGAGAATCAGAAGCCATAAATATAACCCAGTTGGAATGGTGTAATTAACAAAGGGACGATGTACATGGAAGCTACGAGTGCAAGTAACCTTCAGGTAAATTATACTATTTTGTTTGAACTTTGATATTTTTGTGTGTTGAATAACTTTATAATTGATTTACTCAAAATGGACAGTAGTGAAATTGTACTAACAATAATATTTTAATTTTAAGGTGAAATTTGCTTGTTTAAGTAGAAAGGGTATTTAGTATTGATGTTCTGGATTATGATGAAAATTTAGGGTATGTCTTTGAGCTCAATTAGACGAACCTGGTTAATTAACGTAAAGGGTGGTAGATGCTCCTTTGTACTCTGCATATATTGTTATAGTAATTAGTAGGCATCCTACAAGGACTTTAATTCTGGATGCACATTAAAATGATAATAAATTTAATTTTGAAATTTTCCGATATTAAAATTTATGCTGAATATTAATTTTGAAATTTTAATGTATTGTGAATATTGATGTAAATAGAGTTGACGTTGATGTTTGTGGTAGGAATGTGTTTGTTTTTTTTATGTATGAGGATGAAAGCTATCTAGAGGAGCAGCCGAGGCGATGAACAGAAGAAAGTCAACGGAACAGTTGAGGTAATGAATAGCTTTTTGTTGGTGGTATCACAGCATTCTTGACAGCCAATTCGTAGGGGCTCGATTCGAAAAGCGGAGTACACGGATTTTGTAGGTTTCACAGCATTCTTGGCGACCCAAAAGTGAGGCTCGAGTTCCAAATAAAATTTTTGTGATTTTATTCCAGGAAACTGGCGATCTGAGAGAAAGAGTTTCTGTGTGTGTATAAATTTAAGAGTATTTTAGATGTGTGAGAGTGATTAGAACGTATGCAGAGAAAAGAGTGGTTAAGGAGTCAAGGAGTGGAAATTGGAAGTGACGATAGTGCATTGTGTGAGAAAAATTCTAAAATGGAAGAAGCTGGAGGCAGTAGAGATCAGTCGAGGACGGAATCAGGGGATCAAGGAAACGAGATGATAATGAGAATGCCAGAGAGAATAAACGATGAATCTAATAGAGCTAGGGAAGAATCCAATACAAAATTAGAACAGCTAAGCGAAGAATCTAATAGAGCGAGAGAGGACTCAAATCGAAAATTTGAGCAAATGAGTGAGGAATCGAATAAGAAATTTGACCAATTATATCAGGAATTAGGGAATAAAATAGAAAAATCGACGAGAGAATTTACAGAATTTAAAAATTGTCTTACCGTGAAAATGGGGGAAGTAGAAAATAGGGTAGATAAAAATGAGCGTGATATTACAGGTCTTCGACAGGAAATGGGACATTTAAGGTCCGAAGTACGCATTTTTTGTGAAGAAGAGATTAATGTAAAAATGACTGAAGTGACGGACTCATGTAGGGATCAGTTAGGCAGGGTAGAACGCGAAGTTAGTAGTATCAAATATAACATGTCAAGTTTAACGGGGGATGGTCCCAGATTTTATACAGGTGGAGTATCATTGGACCAACACATGAAGTTTTATGGCGATAACAGGGTAAATCCACAAATTTTTATTAATAGTGTAAGAAATCTAGTGGGAAATTTATTTGACGAACAGACTAAACTGAATACGATAAAAGCTTTATTGAAAGACAACGCGGAAGCATGGTACAATTTAGTAGGACAGGACATAGACACCTACACGGACTTTGAAGACAGATTTTAAAGCACTACTGGAGTGACCACAGACAAGATCAGGTACGAGACGACTTAATCACAGGGAAATTTAAGGGAGAATTTTCAGGAAGTAGGGAGCAATATGCTATACGCAAGTATAGCATAGCAAAGCAACTGAACCCACCGCTGACGGACCGACAAATTATTAAGTATTTATCACGACACTTCGAGGTAGAAATAAGACAACACGTAGCACTACAGAACATAGTGGACAGAGAAATGTTTTTGGAATACCTGCAGAGGTACGACGACGTAAGTAGTGGACGACCTCGGGATAATAGGGAAAGACAGATCAATACAGTTAGGTTTGACAATAGACGGGACAACTATGCTAGAAGAGGAATAGTTACGGATACCAGCGACAGAATTGGGAACAGAGACGACCATACGTTAGAAGTAATAGTTTAGGAAGGGACCTGCACCGAGACCGGAACCTACCAGAGGAATAGTTCACCGGACATGAGGGGACTGCTAATACAGACACGGAACGAGTGGAAACGCCTAGGACATACGCTGAGGTGACGGCTAGACCAGGACCGAGTAGGGAAAACAGACCTGGACAGGATTTTTAGAACGCGACAGACCACTAGATTTCAGTGTAAATGTATATGAACATCCACGTGAATTTTTCAAAATTGAGGAGGAAGTAGAGGCAGAAACTGAGGAAAAATTATGTTTGCCAATTATTAATTTAGAAATTTTTGAGAATAATGTAGAAGTATTACTTGATACAGGGGCAGAGGCGAGTTTAATATCGGAGGAATTCGTCAGCAAAATTAGGAATAAGGTTTGTGATAGAATTATGCCTATAAAGCGTAGCCATTTAGTAGCTCCAAATAAAAAGAAGTTTGCTGTAGTAAATAGTGTTGTGGTGCTTAGGATAGATATAGGAGATTTAAGCTGTGAACAGGAGTTTGTAATTGTACCTGGACTGAAGTTTCAGAGCATTTTAGGTGTTGACTGTATGATGAAGTTAGGGTTTTGATAGATATGGAACGGAAGGTAATAAGGATTAATGATAGGGTAGTGCCATGGAAGGGCAGTTATGAAGTCACAGAGGATGACACGGGGTTGAGTATTAATGTAGTAGAGGTAGAGGATGATGAAGGTAAACAGATCAACACAATAAGATGTCCAGAGGATAGGATAGTAGAGGTTCAAGCTTTAGTACAAAAACATGCAGAATTAGTGGGGTAGAAGCAACAGCAGCATATCGGGAGCAGGTGAAGGCAGAATTATTTTGACGAGATTAAGTGGCCAGTTTGTTTTAATAAAGTAGATTTAAGGAATTCATTCTGGCGGATTCCATTACATAAGAATTCTAGAAGGTACATAGGATTTTCCATAGAGGGAAAAATCGATAATTTTAAAGTAGTATCGTTTGGTTTGTCGGCAGAAAAGGAAAAAATAGTAAATGAGAAACAGACATGTGTAGAGACTGAAGAAGAAGCAATATTTAAGTGTAAGGATAATAGGGATGATAAGTTTATTGTATGTGAGATAACAGGGATGATAAGTATAAATATCGAAGGGGGAGAAATAGGGATGAAGAGTATTAGGATGGTAAGAAGAAAGACGTGGAGGGTCAAGAAAAGAGTTAGATTTAAATAACTTGATGAACAAAGGATAGAGATAGGTGAATTTTAGTATAGTGTATAGAAAATAAAGCTAGGTATAGGAAAAATATGGGAGATAATTAGAAATAGGTTTAGGATGAGAATAAAGAGTAAATGTAGGAAGAAAATAAGATAGGTTAAGTATAGATATTTCATATAAGATTAGTGGAGAGTTAGGAATAGAGTAAGAGTGGGATAGGTATATAGGATTAGGTAGGGAGAAGTAAAGTGTAGTGAAGATTAGTTAAAAGTTAGAAATAGGATAGGTATATAGGATGTATATAGGATTAGATGGATAAGTAGGATGAAGTTAGAGATGATTTCAGTTTAGAGGATTAGGTGAGAGTTAGGAATAAGATAGGGATATAGGACAGGTGTAAATAATTTTTTGATTGGATAAGTTAGGTAAGTTAGATAGATAAGGGTAGAGAGAGATAGGCATTTTTTTTTGTAAATTTTGTTTGCGGTTTAAATATTTTATATTTGAATTCAAATAAGTGGGATTATTTGTATTCAAATAGGGGAAAAATACTCATATTTAGACCAGGGTAGAAAATTATATAATCACATCAAATAATTTTAATCACTGTGTAGAAGCTTTTGGAAAAGGTACGCGTTATTAAATAACAGCGTGAAGCATAAAATTCATTCACTTCATTAAAAACAAGGAGATAAATTATTTATAAGACGCTTTATATAAAAGGAAGTAGTATTAGAAAACTTTACGGGTAATTTAATTATCACTAGTAAAGAAACAAATAAAAATTACGTGCAAAATTTATATTAATTAACTCTATTTTAAGTAACCGGTATTAAAACGTACAGATAATAATTAATATTTAGTTAGGATTCACTAAAATTTAAAGGGTATTAATTTTAATTGAAGTTAATTGAACCGTTAGTAACATATAATATCTATAAAACTTGTAAAACCCAATAAAATAAAGCTCTGAGAATTAATATTATGTTTGAACACCTGCGTAGTTTAAAAGTCACGTACGGCGAAAATGTTGCAGATAATTAATGGTTACAAAGAATCTTGGAGAAACCGTGGCTTAATATTCACGAGAAGGTGCGATACGGGGTTATTTAACCCAGATAGTCCACATGGACTGAAATAATCGATAATAAGGAATATCAATTTGCATTAATAAGAACAAGGTAGATAGAGACAGATAATAGGCGCAAGACCGAGACACATATAGTAAAAAGGCGTGAGTAGAGCAACGTCATGGGGTTGCGATTGGTTGAAAGTAAAAGGCAAAATTGAGAGGTAGAAATAACATTTCTGTATAAAATTTAATTAGGTATTCTCAGACGTTGCGTGCCGTGTGGAAATTTTCTGAGATTTAACTGAAGCGAGTCCAAAATTCGTAAAAATCGCATGCCGAGCTACGGAATGGGAACATAGAATGACGAAATTCTAGAAACTGGCCGTTTTGGGGAACAGACCGACAGACAGGCTAACCGCTATATATACGGAGGTTAATATGAACAAGCTCTCTTAGATCTTCGACTTGATTGAACGCGTTAAACAGTGCTCTTTAGTTGTCCGGTTTTAATATTAAATAATTTAAACAGTTTGCTCGAATATGTTTGTGATTTAAAACAGCTTGTTCTTTACGTGCTACAATAAATGTACTTTAGTGCACTTAGAAAAGAAGATACAAGGTAATAAAGTTTAGTATCACTGTACCAATTGGTAAAAAAAAATTTACAACGACAAATATATACACAAAAGTATGCAGTTTTGGCGTATATTGGTGAAAGTAGTATGAAGTTCTTTGTTATTTTCGGGGTATTAATACTTAAATGGTGCATAAACGTGTCTGGATTCACAAAACAAGGTTCAGATATACACAGATTAGTTCCGGAAAAGCCCTGAAACAACTTTAAATAAATGGTGATGGAGAAAATTTTTAAAGCGTTGAGAATCAGAAGCCATAAATATAACCCAGTTGGAATGGTGTAATTAACAAAGGGACGATGTACATGGAAGCTACGAGTGCAAGTAACCTTCAGGTAAATTATACTATTTTGTTTGAACTTTGATATTTTTGTGTGTGTTGAATAACTTTATAATTGATTTACTCAAAATGGACAGTAGTGAAATTGTACTAACAATAATATTTTAATTTTAAGGTGAAATTTGCTTGTTTAAGTAGAAAGGGTATTTAGTATTGATGTTCTGGATTATGATGAAAATTTAGGGTATGTCTTTGAGCTCAATTAGACGAACCTGGTTAATTAACGTAAAGGGTGGTAGATGCTCCTTTGTACTCTGCATATATTGTTATAGTAATTAGTAGGCATCCTACAAGGACTTTAATTCTGGATGCACATTAAAATGATAATAAATTTAATTTTGAAATTTTCCGATATTAAAATTTATGCTGAATATTAATTTTGAAATTTTAATGTATTGTGAATATTGATGTAAATAGAGTTGACGTTGATGTTTGTGGTAGGAATGTGTTTGTTTTTTTTATGTATGAGGATGAAAGCTATCTAGAGGAGCAGCCGAGGCGATGAACAGAAGAAAGTCAACGGAACAGTTGAGGTAATGAATAGCTTTTTGTTGGTGGTATCACAGCATTCTTGACAGCCAATTCGTAGGGGCTCGATTCGAAAAGCGGAGTACACGGATTTTGTAGGTTTCACAGCATTCTATATATATATATATATATATATATATATATAAAATCTCAGTTGCATATCACGCTACCTAACTTTGGAAATGTTGAGTGTATATCTATAACGTCCGATCACAATACTTCATTTCTCTCCAAGTTTTCCGATCGATACCAACATTGTTCGTCTTGTTCTATCTACAGGCTATATAATTGTCTTTGTTCACGTGTTTATTCTGCACTCTAACTGATATTTACACTTGCATTTTCGACTCCATATACTTTATTAATATCCTACTTTGTCTACAATATTGATCCGTGTCTGCTTGTAACATACGTTTACATTCAGAGAAGTTGTCAATTTTCTTACCCCAACCAAACAAGCTGTTATTTAACATGCTATATTTAAAACGTTTCAAGTTTATCCTTCAAAATATCGAATCAATGCAAAGCTTTTAATATTTGTCTTACACTATCGGAAATTAAAATAAAAGCGGTATTTGCATCGTGTTATTTTAAACCTTAGTGTTCTACTTTATAAATATATCATGCTATCCCTAACTAAATAAAATACAAAGCTACTTACTAAAATTAAATTAACCCAAACTAAATTACCCTACATTCCTACCTTAAGTTGAATATGTGCAATCTTAATTGTCTAAAATACCTAATCAACTTTATCGTAGAATGTGACTATACCCTAGCTTGACCTATGACTTTATGTATCTACAATTGATCTACATTACACGATAATATATATATATATATATTATATATATATATATATATATATATATATATATTGCTGTGATATTCGCCCCACGTTTGGCGTGTCATAAAATTGCTGTGATATTTGCCCCACGATTGGGAATACCGTAAACTTGCTGTGATATTCGTCCCACGATTGGGCATGTCATAAAATTGTTGTGATATGCCCTACTTTATTGTTGTGCTATACCCTTTATTATGTGAAATATTAATTTTAAGGTTTTTGCCTCGACTAGCTTACTGAATAAATCTTATTGAATCAAATAAAGCAATTCTAGAACACAATATAATAATTGATAATATTTACAACACTCAAAATTTTCCTTTTTGTACAAAATATCTACATATACCAGATTTATGCTTTTCTGAAAGCCAGCAAAAATATCTTTTAATTATATTCAGGGCCCTTCGAACATTCCAAGATACCTTCCTCTGTTTTCATATTATTTAAGTGACCTTTTTGATGACTCTTACAAATATAAAATGCATAGCAAATATTAAATTGAAAACAGTCTTTCAATAATACAGTGTATTAAAATTGCTAACCTGGAATGGGTTCTGGAGTTCCATCCTAGTCTATGATCTGCATCCCCTTGCTGTGTCGGCTTTGCTTATTGGAATGCCGGTCCCATATAAGAATTGCTTCCTATAAATCGCCTTCAATTAAAATTCTACCAAATTACAGTACATCCAAAATTAAACGTCCCAAATTAGATTATGTCCAAATTAAAATATGTCCAAATTAAAATATCAAACACTCCAAATTGGAATGTTTCCAAATTAGAATATCACCAAAATTAAACGTCCCAAATCGAAATATGTCCATATTAAAATTTCACCAAAATTAGAAGTCCCAAATTAAAGTATGTCCATTTTAAAATATCACCAAAATTAGAAGTCCCACATTAAAGCCCTGTTTTGTTAATATTAGAAATGAATTTAATTAAGTTGTTTAACTTACGCCTATCTGTAGATCGGCTTATATTTCGTTGCACAAAATTCTTGCACTTTTAAATTTCATTTATTTTAATTTTCATTTCATTAATTACGTGAGTTTTTACCACCTTCGAACATAGTTGTTGCTCAGTTAAATATAGACTAAAATGTCGTTCAGTTTCTATCGTATATATAAGCCCTTCCTCCAACTGTTTTCATTGGCGTGTTTACAATCAAGGCAGATACTTTTGCCTTATCTAGCAGAACTCTAAATTTTACAAATTACTCTGTTTAAATCTTCGATGAATGCTCTGTTCATTACGTCTGCATTCAGCATATTGCAGTATTATTCGAGGATCTGCAACTTTTGGCATTTCATTAACTCACGTATTCGATGTTTGTTAATTTATCATATAATTGAACCGCCTGGTGTTTATTTGTTTTCCACAGAATATTGGTTTTCTGAACAAATGAGTTCTTTTCTAGTCACGTAACGATTTTCTAATAATGAATTATTTAGGATGCGTTTACGTTGATGTTTTCGACGCAATTGTTAAATATTTGCAATACCAATTTATCTATGTTTCCTGGTAATTTAATTTTAATGCAATTTTTTGAGTTTTAAAACCTTATCTTGTAAACTATGCTCAGACATATTTATGTTCTCATGCATATAATTCCGTATATTTTATATACAGTGTCCTTATAATTGACATTATGTAGAATAGTCGATTTACGCTTATAATTTCTGGAATTATTTGATTTTCTTAAAGTTAAAGTTGCTTATATTTATCCTATGACCCCTATGACTTAATCTACCCTTAAATTACCTTATTATCATAGTAATATATATATATATATACATATATTGCTGTGACCTCGCATTGGAGTGTCGCTAAAAGGATGCCATGACAAGCCTTTGTGTTTGGAAGATTAATTAAATTCCTCTAGCTTGTTCATTTCAGCAGAGTAATTGTGATTAAGTTGGAAACCAACGAAAAAAATGTATTCTGAAACTTCTCAGATTCATAATTAAATTAGATTATTGAGTATACAATGAAAAAGATGAAACTACTATCTTATTTTCCTTTTCTTTGCTTGGCTAGCTCAACGAAAATTATACTGTGAAATTTTTGAAAATGAAATGAAACATCTCAAGGTACATATATGCATTCAAAAACATTTTTCTTTTATACAAAAGAATTTATTAAACAGTTTACAGCTTAAGTTTGTACACAAAATTATTCTTAATTTATTACTAAAATAATCCTTACCTAATCTTTGTTAACAAGTACAGAATATCAAATCTCTTTTCTTGTGAGTTACAAAAGTTTACTTTAATTTGATTGTGGATAATTTACCTATCTTTTATTATTCCGATCATGAGTATAATTGGCCAATGATGCTTCATAGATAATTTATTATAGGTCAAGATGCTTCGAACTCTGACCTCAAAATTTGCTGGAAATTATCCTTATTGCAAATAAAAATTTTTAATATTAAGAACTTATTCTAACAAATATTTAAATATTCTTATTAATTACTAACAAAGTTTATACTTATTGTTATTGTCAAAGGGCGCTTATTCAAATTTTCTTTCTATCATAATTAGCGGTATTAATACTTTCTGGTTCTATCTTAAATTGATATTAAAATCCCAGTTTACAAGATTATTCATATTTTCTTAAATCTCCATTTGACGTTAGAGCATCAGTTTGCAAGATACCTCTTTATTGTTAATTGTGGAACGCTTATGAGATTGATTACTAATTATTCAAAACGTATTTGTTTCATGTCGTAGAGTAATTTAAATTATGCCAATCGGTTTTTAGTCTTACATGTTCAATTTACTTAAGGAAGAATTAATGAATTCTTTACTCAAAAGTTACATCTTAAATGTCAAATACTAATGCATTCTGAATATTCAATGAATTAATCTTTACTCAAACTTACATGGTTGATCTCGTAAAATTAATTGAATGCCTAATCTGAATTACTTCCGTTTATATACAAAATTTAAGTCAACACGTCATATTCGAGTTTTTCCTATTTATTGGTTTGAATTAGTTAAGGCTGATGTAAGAATTTACACCGATATCGCGTTTTAAGGATCTAATTAGTGCAAGCTATAATTTATGGTTCTCGTAAAACGTGTGGTCTATCCTTTTCTAATGCATGACGTTAATGATCGCGGTCTCATGCTCGGTAATACTTAAGGCTATTAAACTCGCTTATCTTATCTCTGTTTTATTTTATGGCATTTTAATAACTACACAAATTCCTTGAATCAGTGTTTATTGATTGATTCAAACAATCAACTTGTTTATGTGAAATAATTGGCTTTTAATAGTATTTCTTAGTAACTGACGTATTCTATTAATTAATCGCGAAAATTCTAGAATATGTTTTATTTAAAACTCTTAAAATGAACTTAAATGTTATCTACACCCGGAATTTATCTTTACTTTAAAAGTACAATAAATTGATATTGTTTTTTTACGATAAATGAGGCGAATATTTAATACACGGAAAGTGTATGAAATGAATGGCTTTGTATTTATATATTAACAGCTTGTTTTAAAGGTATCTTTCAACAATTAATTTGCACAAGGTATTTCACTCAGCTGAAAAGAATTCGTAATTAAACATCTTATTTTAAATTGTCATCCAAATCAGCTTACGAGGTTTTCATATTATGCACATCTCCATTTAGAAACCAATGTGCATCCTCCGGTTGGATTATTCAATAAAATTTTAAATAGCTTTTTATATCAAAGCATTTCCTATCTTCATTGTATATAATTACATTTAATAATTTCCATTTTTATACAGGTTCCATTTAAAACATCACTTCTATATTCATTGTAACATCATAATTAATAAATTAAGGTATGCGTAACTGCATACTTGAAATACATCTTCATAAAGCAACATGCTCGCGACTAAATCAAAATAACATTTCGCGATCGAATTTATGAATAAACCTATTTAATAAACGTTTCCGTTTATATACAATTTATCTTGATTACATAACACCTACATTGTTTTCGTTTTATGTGGAACCTATTACACCGTAGCAGTACAAAATATCTGGGAATTTCTCATTAGCTTTCAAATTGTCGCGTTTTATTACCTTGTTATCGCGTTCCACTTATTAGTGACGTGCGCGGTCCGTCCTTGCTTAACACCCAAAGCGTCGCATACTAATCCGGTAATTTCGAAAGGTAATAAATAATTTTTATTACATTATTATACCCCCGCCGGTGCGGTACGCGAGACACTACCCCCACCTTCTTGGCCCACCGCGTCGGCGCAAAACTCGCTCAACGCGCTATCTGAAGTGACGGAAATATGCGCACAAGTCTTTTTAAATTTATGGCGCAAAATTCTTACATATTAAAACTTAATTGAGAATGTCTAGTACCGAATTTTTCGGCACGTAACAACATTCTATGGGTTTTTTTTAACGTTCCAGTCGCTTCTTGGAATACATGTTTCTTTATTAATTAGGTCATTTGAAATTTACGTATTTCTTTTTGATTCCTCTTGTTTATTCCAGAAAATTCTGTATTTAAAATTAATTTATGTTAGTCAATTGATATCATTAATTTAAGACTTTAATGGCCTTATAATCCAAATTAGTTGCATTTTTATAGAAAATATTTGCTTTCACGGTAAAATGCTTTTAATACCCAAAATTAAGACAAAAAATTGTTTATTATTATGCACGGAAGGGCATTTTTTTATTACAAACGAATAACTTTTGTATTTATCTTAAAATGATCCATTTGCGTTCGCTTTTAATGCGTTTTAAGGTATCGTATTTACAATACGCTTATTTCATACAGGGTGATTATTTATACACACGCAATTGCATTTTTTTGTTTGGCATTTTAATGAATAAAAGTACGCTTGTGTTATACAGGGCGTAACCATGAATTTACGGAAATTTCCATTTTTCGCGATTTTTTTATATTTTAGTGGGCTTTATATTTAGAATTTGGGATTCAGTGACCTCTCGTGACCCCTCTTATCATGCCCAAATTCTAAAAATAAACCCTACCAAAATATAATAGAATCCGGAAAAAACAGAAATTTCCGTAAATTCATGGTTACACCCTGTATAATACAAGGGAACCTTTATTCATTAAAGTACAAGCCAAACACGCAAATTACGCATGTATAAATAATCACCCTGTATGATATAAGCGTATTGTAACTAAATAACAAGTAACGTAAGTCCTATATGTAAAAATAATTAATTGTAAGATACCGTAAAACGCATCATTTTAAGATAAATACAAAGCCATTTATTTTACTTATTAATTATCAATACATTTTCGATGCATATAAAATACTTTTCAATTACTGTAAATAGCATTAAATTAGCTGTACGCATTTAGTTTAAAAAACTACAATCAACGTTTATTTCAAAACTCAATTTTTATATTTTGTGTACGGAAACACGAAAGCAAGTGTTTTCTATAAACACGCAACCCCTTTTACATTAGTATGCAACGCTACAATAATAGTATATGTGAGAGCGGGACAAAACGCGCGTCATGGATAACTGGAACCAGATAATTAGGTCATAAAACTCGATAATTTAGAACGCTAATGAGAATTTCCAAGAAAATTACGTAAGATAAGCGTTTAATTATTTAGAATGGAATCGCCTACATTCCACAACATTCTAGATATAGATCATTTGAATATATAAAGAGGCGTTTATTCAAAACGAGATTGATTCATTGATTAGATTCGAATTCATTCGATTCTGTTATCATATCGCGAAATGTTATTAATTAAAGCGCGAGCTGTTGCTACGCGAAGATAGTAATTGGAGCATGTAGTAAACTTACTGTAATTTAATAGTTGCGAGGTTGCAATAAATAAAGAAGTGATGTTTTTTTAAACGCAAATTACATACATAAATGGATTAATTAATTACGATGAAGAGGCAAAATTGTTCAATATAAAGCTATTATAAAAATATTATTAAATAATCGAAAAGAAGATTTAACCAAAATGCACTTTGGTAACTGCTGTTTAGACCGAGAACTTTAATCTTGTAAGCTGATTTGGACATCAATCTAAAAATAAGAAGATTTTAATTACGAGGAGTGTTTTTGTGGAATCTGCAAGTATTAATTTTAGATTATTTTCAACTGATATTAGAGTAGAGTATTTGTATCTAGTTTAAGTCCTAATAATTTTTTGTGTAAAGGAATTTTTATTAGGAGTTTGTGTTTAGAGTTTGAAATACTCTGTCTTTTAATAGATTATCTGTCAAGGATTTTTAACCAAAACAAATCTTACAAGCATGGAAATAAATATAATCAGGTAAACTATCCTACCATCCTCAAAAGAAGAAGTTTAATTCTGTATATTTAAAATAAGGTAAGCAACTTTTTTGTGTAATAAATACTTCTTAGAAATTATTTTATGTTTGAAAGAAACAATGTTGTAAATGTTCTAGATACTTTTGTAGGAGAGAAAATATTTCATACTGTATAGATGCTTTGTAATATTGCTGTTTGATTTCATTTTGAAAAATTTGTCAATTCCGTTGAGCTAGCCATGAAAAGTTAAAGGAAGGTAAGTGAACAAATACAATTTTACAAATTACTGTATCTGTATCACAGCACTCTTTCAGCAGCGCTTCAAAGCGGGTCTTATTACATCAATATATATATATATATATATATATATATATATATATATATATATATATATACATATATTGAAACATTTAGGGTTCGGGTGTGATTATATACTTAAGGGAGAAGCGGGGCTGCGTTCACATCTTATTAAAATAATCATAAAACCATAGGGGACATTTATTCATACTTTTAAAATCATTAATTAAAAGCAAGGGTTAAAACACAGGTCACAATTATAAAAGGATACTTGAGATTCTTGGTGTTGAGCCTCCATGATTAATAGTAACCAGAGGATGTCATGTACTAGCTTCTTCACTAGTGGTGGACGGCGTCAATGTGTGAAAAAGCATGATTCATTTGTTGGAAAGTTTTGAGAACATGGAATCCAAAATAAAAGCCAAACTTATTATTCTGATGTAAATGCTTAGGATTAAGACTACCCTTCATTTGTATTATATAACCATCAAAATTTACAGTATTTTAGTAGTTTAGTTGTAATATTAGGGTTGCACGTCTGTTTATAATATTTAGAGTTTAATATTAAAGTTAAAAGTTAATTAGTTAAAAGATTGTTATTGGTTATCACGCATTTGAAATGAATGACATGCATTGTATGTAGTATATTAAGGAATTAGTGGGCTAGGACAATTTTAAAAGACACATAGTGTGTAGATTTAGAAGTAAAAAATGATTGCTGGTGATGTTGGCATAGAAACAGAATAATTAAGAAAGAAAATTTTTGGATAAAGTTTTTTAAAGACTTTTTTTTTTAAAAAAAAATCTTACAAGCTCTGAAAATAAAGAGAAGTTACGTTTAAATTTGGTGTTATTTATTAATAGAAGTTGTAAAAAGTGATTAGAAGGTAAATAGCCCTTATCCAGCAAAGATTGGTGTAATTAAGAAGAGCCAGGCATAGTGCTTGTAATACTAGGATATTTCTAGAGAAGTTTTAGAAGAGTTTGATTATTGCGAGAAGCTTGCCCTAGTCCAAGAGTCCAGAAATCGATCGAAGCACCACAACTGTTAGCATATGTACCAGAAGCCTAAGGTAAATCGGCGCACTCTAATTGCTTCAACAGCGAAGAGCATCGTGAGACAGCTATGAATAGTGAAGACCAGGATCAGTAATAAGTATCCATTAATAGCAAACGTATTTCCCATAATTGATTTAGAATCAACCCTTACAAAGGGTCATTTGTAATATTAGTAAAACTAAAACAAACAATTGTGTTAGGTTTGGATATCACTGCTGAAGGTCTTTGAGAATTGTATGACATTGATACCTCGTAAGACACTTTCTACTGCACAGGATTTGCAAACCTTTAAGGAAAAAGGCAACATGTTATAAAAGAAAAACCAATTCACCAAAACAACATTTATCCAGAATGTTCCGGAGAACTTACACAGTACAACAATCGACACAAAAATAATTTATAGCCTCTTTAATTACCCAGAACTATTAACTTCAATTCTCATATTTACAAAAACTAGAATACAGGTAGGAAATGAGAACTCACAAGAGGTTAAGGATTTCTGCTACCTAGTACACCAAATAATGCAAGATGGGAAAAGCACAAAAGATATCAAACAAAGATTAGCACAAGGTCATGCTACATTTAACAAGAAAAAAGAACTACTGTGTTCAAACAACAGAAATAAACAAAATATTACCGAAAGCATATGTGTGGAGCACAGCACTGCATGACTGTGAAACTTGAACAGTAGGAAAAGTGGACAAGAAAAAGATAAAAGCCTTTGAAATGTGGTACTACAAACGTATGATGAAGATATCATGGACAGACAAAGTTAAGAACAAAGAGGTTCTGGAAATATTAGGGAAAGAATGAAATATGTGAAAAACAGTAAAAAAATAGAAGGGATAGGATGATAGGTCACATACTAAGGCATGAGGGAATAGTGCAGAATATTTTAGAAGCAGAGATAAGAAAAAAGAGAGCTAGAAGTAGACTGAGGTTAGATTATTGCACACAGATAGTCAACTATGTAGACGGTGGGAATTTCAGGAAAATGTGTAGGTTAGCTCAGAATAGGAAACAATGGAAGTACATGTCTAACCAGTTCCAGGACTGAAGACTTAATGATGATGATGCTTACTTAGTGTCCACAACTTCTTAAAAATGACTAGGAAATTAATGTAGTGGTGGACCGTGGCAATTAAGAAAATCTACCAGGTGAAATGCATTTTAGCCGTAGTCGTACAAAATTATATCATAGCGTCATCTAAACAATTGCGTAACTCGAAGAAAAATTTATATATACAAAATTTATAATCAGTTCATGTGGATTTTATTGTATAATAAATACTCAACCAATAGCAGTTGTTGCCATAAGCATATTCCAACGATTTGAGCGAAGTGAGATTGGTGGCAAGTGTAACATCTAAGGTCATGTGATGAGTAACCTGAAAAACTTAGCAAAGAAAATTCAGACCAAATTTTCCATGAGAGAACTCAACAAAACAATGCAGAGAAGAAACAGCAAGTCTTACAGCTGGACATGACGTTCTGTTGGGAGTGCAACAACCTTTTGTAGTTGACATCTGCCGGAACACATGGCATCTCATACTTGTATCTCCTTAACCATACTGTTGTCGCTAAGTGTATAAATTTGAAGGAAAATAGTGTTAAACAATCACAACAAAACACTATTGTTCTTTTGACAGTGGATCAAGTTTTTGCCGCATTTTATTTAAATGAACAACTAGAAATTGGGTTTTTTGGAAGTATTCCCTAATTTAACTTCAGAAAGCATCTTAATTTTACCGATTTCGCATAACAGAACCATTGGTGCTTAGGGTATGTGAAAATTAAAGCATGTGAACTGTATTATTTGGATCTACGAAGAGCATCTTTGACCAATGATTTTTGCTATTACTATAGGTCCAAAACGACTTACAGTCACTTGAGAAATTAGTCTTAACCTGTCCAATATATTTCCTATAAGCAACATTTGATTTCCTTTTGAGTTCAGCTCTGGGCCTTCGAAATTTAAGTAAGCGGAATTCCGACTTATGTCTCGATCTGTGAAAGTAGATCCTTAACTTATAGATTCGAGTCAATTCTGCATTGAACCAAGTCGGATATTTATATTTGTGTGCCTTATTTTTGGAACAGAAATATCAATACAATTGTATAAATACTTATAGAAAATCTCTGTTGCTATGTTTACATCCTGCTGTTGATGTAAGGCATTCCAGCGAATATTTGATAAGGAATAAACTAGCAAGTTGTAGTTATCCCACTTAAAATTATAGGGATGCACCATATGGCAGAAGTCCACTGTTGGCTTTACAGTAGTTTGTTTTTACATTAAATATATAATCACCAAGGATGGGTGATGTGCACAAATGAGAGACAATCCTGACCTATACTAGGTTTTATCATGCTAAGCATTAAATCAAGTTTTTGTGTATTAGTTTTCTACAAAAATTCTTAAGATAGGTTTAAATATATCTTGGGTGGATCAAAAAACACATATTGTTTGAACTTCTATAGATGTACCTGGAACATTATTGCTGATTTACTTTGTCCAGTCTTATCAGAAAGGCTTTTGAGATTGAACACAAAGTTTTTTATGTCTTTGTTTAATTATTTGAAAGAATTTGTTATATCTATCGTCTTGAAACCATCAGGCAATAGAATAAAGATAAATGCAAATGCACGTACAATGCTTTTATAAGCGGTAACCCACCGTAAATGTAATTGTATTTAATCACTTGCAGGTTAGGCGGTATGATACTATATGAATTTATTATCATTTAGAATTTGTACTTTAATATTCACATCCGGTGAGAAGTGATCAATGTAAAATATGGTGCGGCGGTATTTCAATAACTAACAGTGGTAGAGAAAAGTGGATATTATATATGCAAACGATGATAACAAACAAAGATTACTTCAAAGTACTTATCTTGTAAATATAGCGAAGCGTAGCGCATTTATTTATGGCAGCTGTCCAAGACGGGAAGCGATAGTAGAATAGGTCGCGTCCTCTGCCTGGCAGGTGATAAGATAGTTCTTGCACATGCGAAGACACAGCATAGTTTATCAGTATTCGCGGCACTTAAAATACACAGGCGCGATGTTTGAAGTAATTTCACTACAAACAATGACATTTGAATATACCGGGCGGAGGTAAATAATTAACAAATTCTAAATGTTTAAAATAAAGCAAGTGGTTAATTATATACAATTATAAACGGAACAATCTGTATTGATAATAATTTATTTTCTCAAACAAATATTTGGAAAAATTTGAAAGTTTCTTACAGACTACACCTAATACACATTTTGGAGCAACTTTTGAAGCAAATTTGTCAAAATGTTTTTATAAAATTTGTTACCTGGTAACTATTCTCCAGCAGGTATCCGCAACCAGCCCTTGAAGATGATGCCGTCTAGTACAGCTCTAGTCTATGAAACAGCTCTTCAGTTGAATCACCATCACTCTCTGCATGCTGTTACCCCAAAATCTCTCTTCATTTTCAATAAACCAAAAGCATCCTGCTTCCAAAATTTCTATACCATACTCATACTCATACTCATATTTAGACCAGGGTAGAAAATTATATAATCACATCAAATAATTTTAATCACTGTGTAGAAGCTTTTGGAAAAGGTACGCGTTATTAAATAACAGCGTGAAGCATAAAAATTCATTCACTTCATTAAAAACAAGGAGATAAATTATTTATAAGACGCTTTATATAAAAGGAAGTAGTATTAGAAAACTTTACGGGTAATTTAATTATCCCTAGTAAAGAAACAAATAAAAATTACGTTCAAAATTTATATTAATTAACTCTATTTTAAGTAACCGGTATTAAAACGTACAGATAATAATTAATATTTAGTTAGGATTCACTAAAATTTAAAGGGTATTAATTTTAATTGAAGTTAATTGAACCGTTAGTAACATATAATATCTATAAAACTTGTAAAACCCAATAAAATAAAGCTCTGAGAATTAATATTATGTTTGAACACCTGCGTAGTTTAAAAGTCACGTACGGCGAAAATGTTGCAGATAATTAATGGTTACAAAGAATCTTGGAGAAACCGTGGCTTAATATTCACGAGAAGGTGCGATACGGGGTTATTTAACCCAGATAGTCCACATGGACTGAAATAATCGATAATAAGGAATATCAATTTGCATTAATAAGAACAGGGTAGATAGGGACAGATAATAGGCGCAAGACCGAGACACATATAGTAAAAAGGCGTGAGTAGAGCAACGTCATGGGGTTGCGATTGGTTGAAAGTAAAGGCAAAATTGAGAGGTAGAAATAACATTTCTGTATAAAATTTAATTAGGTATTCTCAGACGCTGCGTGCCGTGTGGAAATTTTCTGAGATTTAACTGAGGCGAGTCCAAAATTCGTAAAAATCGCATGCCGAGCTACGGAATGGGAACATAGAATGACGAAATTCTAGAAACTGGCCGTTTTGGGGAACAGACCGACAGACAGGCTAACCGCTATATATACGGAGGTTAATATGAACAAGCTCTCTTAGATCTTCGACTTGATTGAACGCGTTAAACAGTGCTCTTTAGTTGTCCGGTTTTAATATTAAATAATTTAAACAGTTTGCTCGAATATGTTTGTGATTTAAAACAGCTTGTTCTTTACGTGCTACAATAAATGTACTTTAGTGCACTTAGAAAAGGAGATACAAGGTAATAAAGTTTAGTATCACTGTACCAATTGGTAAAAAAAAAATTTACAACGACAAATATATACACAAAAGTATGCAGTTTTGGCGTATATTGGTGAAAGTAGTATGAAGTTCTTTGTTATTTTCGGGGTATTAATACTTAAATGGTGCATAAACGTGTCTGGATTCACAAAACAAGGTTCAGATATACACAGATTAGTTCCGGAAAAGCCCTGAAACAACTTTAAATAAATGGTGATGGAGAAAATTTTTAAAGCGTTGAGAATCAGAAGCCATAAATATAACCCAGTTGGAATGGTGTAATTAACAAAGGGACGATGTACATGAAAGCTACGAGTGCAAGTAACCTTCAGGTAAATTATACTATTTTGTTTGAACTTTGATATTTTTGTGTGTTGAATAACTTTATAATTGATTTACTCAAAATGGACAGTAGTGAAATTGTACTAACAATAATATTTTAATTTTAAGGTGAAATTTGCTTGTTTAAGTAGAAAGGGTATTTAGTATTGATGTTCTGGATTATGATGAAAATTTAGGGTATGTCTTTGAGCTCAATTAGACGAACCTGGTTAATTAACGTAAAGGGGTGGTAGATGCTCCCTTTGTACTCTGCATATATTGTTATAGTAATTAGTAGGCATCCTACAAGGACTTTAATTCTGGATGCACATTAAAATGATAATAAATTTAATTTTGAAATTTTCCGATATTAAAATTTATGCTGAATATTAATTTTGAAATTTTAATGTATTGTGAATATTGATGTAAATAGAGTTGACGTTGATGTTTGTGGTAGGAATGTGTTTGTTTTTTTTATGTATGAGGATGAAAGCTATCTAGAGGAGCAGCCGAGGCGATGAACAGAAGAAAGTCAACGGAACAGTTGAGGTAATGAATAGCTTTTTGTTGGTGGTATCACAGCATTCTTGACAGCCAATTCGTAGGGGCTCGATTCGAAAAGCGGAGTACACGGATTTTGTAGGTTTCACAGCATTCTTGGCGACCCAAAAGTGAGGCTCGAGTTCCAAATAAAATTTTTGTGATTTTATTCCAGGAAACTGGCGATCTGAGAGAAAGAGTTTCTGTGTGTGTATAAATTTAAGAGTATTTTAGAGTGTGTGAGAGTGATTAGAACGTATGCAGAGAAAAGAGTGGTTAAGGAGTCAAGGAGTGGAAATTGGAAGTGACGATAGTGCATTGTGTGAGAAAAATTCTAAAATGGAAGAAGCTGGAGGCAGTAGAGATCAGTCGAGGACGGAATCAGGGGATCAAGGAAACGAGATGATAATGAGAATGCCAGAGAGAATAAACGATGAATCTAATAGAGCTAGGGAAGAATCCAATACAAAATTAGAACAGCTAAGCGAAGAATCTAATAGAGCGAGAGAGGACTCAAATCGAAAATTTGAGCAAATGAGTGAGGAATCGAATAAGAAATTTGACCAATTATATCAGGAATTAGGGAATAAAATAGAAAAATCGACGAGAGAATTTACAGAATTTAAAAATTGTCTTACCGTGAAAATGGGGGAAGTAGAAAATAGGGTAGATAAAAATGAGCGTGATATTACAGGTCTTCGACAGGAAATGGGACATTTAAGGTCCGAAGTACGCATTTTTTGTGAAGAAGAGATTAATGTAAAAATGACTGAAGTGACGGACTCATGTAGGGATCAGTTAGGCAGGGTAGAACGCGAAGTTAGTAGTATCAAATATAACATGTCAAGTTTAACGGGGGATGGTCCCAGATTTTATACAGGTGGAGTATCATTGGACCAACACATGAAGTTTTATGGCGATAACAGGGTAAATCCACAAATTTTTATTAATAGTGTAAGAAATCTAGTGGGAAATTTATTTGACGAACAGACTAAACTGAATACGATAAAAGCTTTATTGAAAGACAACGCGGAAGCATGGTACAATTTAGTAGGACAGGACATAGACACCTACACGGACTTTGAAGACAGATTTTAAAGCACTACTGGAGTGACCACAGACAAGATCAGGTACGAGACGACTTAATCACAGGAAATTTAAGGAGAATTTTCAGGAAGTAGAGCAATATGCTATACGCAAGTATAGCATAGCAAAGCAACTGAACCCACCGCTGACGGACCGACAAATTATTAAGTATTTATCACGACACTTCGAGGTAGAAATAAGACAACACGTAGCACTACAGAACATAGTGGACAGAGAAATGTTTTTGGAATACCTGCAGAGGTACGACGACGTAAGTAGTGGACGACCTCGGGATAATAGGGAAAGACAGATCAATACAGTTAGGTTTGACAATAGACGGGACAACTATGCTAGAAGAGGAATAGTTACGGATACCAGCGACAGAATTGGGAACAGAGACGACCATACGTTAGAAGTAATAGTTTAGGAAGGGGACCTGCACCGAGACCGGAACCTACCAGAGGAATAGTTCACCGGACATGAGGGGACTGCTAATACAGACACGGAACGAGTGGAAACGCCTAGGACATACGCTGAGGTGACGGCTAGACCAGGACCGAGTAGGGAAAACAGACCTGGACAGGATTTTTAGAACGCGACAGACCACTAGATTTCAGTGTAAATGTATATGAACATCCACGTGAATTTTTCAAAATTGAGGAGGAAGTAGAGGCAGAAACTGAGGAAAATTATGTTTGCCAATTATTAATTTAGAAATTTTGAGAATAATGTAGAAGTATTACTTGATACAGGGCAGAGGCGAGTTTAATATCGGAGGAATTCGTCAGCAAAATTAGGAATAAGGTTTGTGATAGAATTATGCCTATAAAGCGTAGCCATTTAGTAGCTCCAAATAAAAGAAGTTTGCTGTAGTAAATAGTGTTGTGGTGCTTAGGATAGATATAGGAGATTTAAGCTGTGAACAGGAGTTTGTAATTGTACCTGGACTGAAGTTTCAGAGCATTTTAGGTGTTGACTGTATGATGAAGTTAGGGGTTTTGATAGATATGGAACGGAAGGTAATAAGGATTAATGATAGGGTAGTGCCATGGAAGGGCAGTTATGAAGTCACAGAGGATGACACGGGGTTGAGTATTAATGTAGTAGAGGTAGAGGATGATGAAGGTAAACAGATCAACACAATAAGATGTCCAGAGGATAGGATAGTAGGGGTTCAAGCTTTAGTACAAAAACATGCAGAATTAGTGGGGGTAGAAGCAACAGCAGCATATCGGGAGCAGGTGAAGGCAGAATTATTTTTGACGAGATTAAGTGGCCAGTTTGTTTTTAATAAAGTAGATTTAAGGAATTCATTCTGGCGGATTCCATTACATAAGAATTCTAGAAGGTACATAGGATTTTCCATAGAGGGAAAAATCGATAATTTTAAAGTAGTATCGTTTGGTTTGTCGGCAGAAAAGGAAAAAATAGTAAATGAGAAACAGACATGTGTAGAGACTGAAGAAGAAGCAATATTTAAGTGTAAGGATAATAGGGATGATAAGTTTATTGTATGTGAGATAACAGGGATGATAAGTATAAATATCGAAGGGGGAGAAATAGGGATGAAGAGTATTAGGATGGTAAGAAGAAAGACGTGGAGGGTCAAGAAAAGAGTTAGATTTAAATAACTTGATGAACAAAGGATAGAGATAGGTGAATTTTAGTATAGTGTATAGAAAATAAAGCTAGGTATAGGAAAAATATGGGAGATAATTAGAAATAGGTTTAGGATGAGAATAAAGAGTAAATGTAGGAAGAAAATAAGATAGGTTAAGTATAGATATTTCATATAAGATTAGTGGAGAGTTAGGAATAGAGTAAGAGTAGGATAGGTATATAGGATTAGGTAGGGAGAAGTAAAGTGTAGTGAAGATTAGTTAAAAGTTAGAAATAGGATAGGTATATAGGATGTATATAGGATTAGATGGATAAGTAGGATGAAGTTAGGGATGATTTCAGTTTAGAGGATTAGGTGAGAGTTAGGAATAAGATAGGGATATAGGACAGGTGTAAATAATTTTTTGATTGGATAAGTTAGGTAAGTTAGATAGATAAGGGTAGAGAGATAGGCATTTTTTTGTAAATTTTGTTTGCGGTTTAAATATTTTATATTTGAATTCAAATAAGTGGGATTATTTGTATTCAAATAGGGGGAAAATACTCATATTTAGACCAGGGTAGAAAATTATATAATCACATCAAATAATTTTAATCACTGTGTAGAAGCTTTTGGAAAAGGTACGCGTTATTAAATAACAGCGTGAAGCATAAAAATTCATTCACTTCATTAAAAACAAGGGAGATAAATTATTTATAAGACGCTTTATATAAAAGGAAGTAGTATTAGAAAACTTTACGGGTAATTTAATTATCACTAGTAAAGAAACAAATAAAAATTACGTGCAAAATTTATATTAATTAACTCTATTTTAAGTAACCGGTATTAAAACGTACAGATAATAATTAATATTTAGTTAGGATTCACTAAAATTTAAAGGGTATTAATTTTAATTGAAGTTAATTGAACCGTTAGTAACATATAATATCTATAAAAACTTGTAAAAACCCAATAAAATAAAGCTCTGAGAATTAATATTATGTTTGAACACCTGCGTAGTTTAAAAGTCACGTACGGCGAAAATGTTGCAGATAATTAATGGTTACAAAGAATCTTGGAGAAACCGTGGCTTAATATTCACGAGAAGGTGCGATACGGGGTTATTTAACCCAGATAGTCCACATGGACTGAAATAATCGATAATAAGGAATATCAATTTGCATTAATAAGAACAAGGTAGATAGAGACAGATAATAGGCGCAAGACCGAGACACATATAGTAAAAGGCGTGAGTAGAGCAACGTCATGGGGTTGCGATTGGTTGAAAGTAAAGGCAAAATTGAGAGGTAGAAATAACATTTCTGTATAAAATTTAATTAGGTATTCTCAGACGTTGCGTGCCGTGTGGAAATTTTCTGAGATTTAACTGAAGCGAGTCCAAAATTCGTAAAAATCGCATGCCGAGCTACGGAATGGGAACATAGAATGACGAAATTCTAGAAACTGGCCGTTTTGGGAACAGACCGACAGACAGGCTAACCGCTATATATACGGAGGTTAATATGAACAAGCTCTCTTAGATCTTCGACTTGATTGAACGCGTTAAACAGTGCTCTTTAGTTGTCCGGTTTTAATATTAAATAATTTAAACAGTTTGCTCGAATATGTTTGTGATTTAAAACAGCTTGTTCTTTACGTGCTACAATAAATGTACTTTAGTGCACTTAGAAAAGAAGATACAAGGTAATAAAGTTTAGTATCACTGTACCAATTGGTAAAAAAAAATTTACAACGACAAATATATACACAAAAGTATGCAGTTTTGGCGTATATTGGTGAAAGTAGTATGAAGTTCTTTGTTATTTTCGGGGTATTAATACTTAAATGGTGCATAAACGTGTCTGGATTCACAAAACAAGGTTCAGATATACACAGATTAGTTCCGGAAAAGCCCTGAAACAACTTTAAATAAATGGTGATGGAGAAAATTTTTAAAGCGTTGAGAATCAGAAGCCATAAATATAACCCAGTTGGAATGGTGTAATTAACAAAGGGACGATGTACATGGAAGCTACGAGTGCAAGTAACCTTCAGGTAAATTATACTATTTTGTTTGAACTTTGATATTTTTGTGTGTGTTGAATAACTTTATAATTGATTTACTCAAAATGGACAGTAGTGAAATTGTACTAACAATAATATTTTAATTTTAAGGTGAAATTTGCTTGTTTAAGTAGAAAGGGTATTTAGTATTGATGTTCTGGATTATGATGAAAATTTAGGGTATGTCTTTGAGCTCAATTAGACGAACCTGGTTAATTAACGTAAAGGGTGGTAGATGCTCCTTTGTACTCTGCATATATTGTTATAGTAATTAGTAGGCATCCTACAAGGACTTTAATTCTGGATGCACATTAAAATGATAATAAATTTAATTTTGAAATTTTCCGATATTAAAATTTATGCTGAATATTAATTTTGAAATTTTAATGTATTGTGAATATTGATGTAAATAGAGTTGACGTTGATGTTTGTGGTAGGAATGTGTTTGTTTTTTTTATGTATGAGGATGAAAGCTATCTAGAGGAGCAGCCGAGGCGATGAACAGAAGAAAGTCAACGGAACAGTTGAGGTAATGAATAGCTTTTTGTTGGTGGTATCACAGCATTCTTGACAGCCAATTCGTAGGGGCTCGATTCGAAAAGCGGAGTACACGGATTTTGTAGGTTTCACAGCATTCTATATATATATATATATATATATATATATATATAAAATCCCCAGTTGCATATCACGCTACCTAACTTTGGAAATGTTGAGTGTATATCTATAACGTCCGATCACAATACTTCATTTCTCTCCAAGTTTTCCGATCGATACCAACATTGTTCGTCTTGTTCTATCTACAGGCTATATAATTGTCTTTGTTCACGTGTTTATTCTGCACTCTAACTGATATTTACACTTGCATTTTCGACTCCATATACTTTATTAATATCCTACTTTGTCTACAATATTGATCCGTGTCTGCTTGTAACATACGTTTACATTCAGAGAAGTTGTCAATTTTCTTACCCCAACCAAACAAGCTGTTATTTAACATGCTATATTTAAAACGTTTCAAGTTTATCCTTCAAAATATCGAATCAATGCAAAGCTTTTAATATTTGTCTTACACTATCGGAAATTAAAATAAAAGCGGTATTTGCATCGTGTTATTTTAAACCTTAGTGTTCTACTTTATAAATATATCATGCTATCCCTAACTAAATAAAATACAAAGCTACTTACTAAAATTAAATTAACCCAAACTAAATTACCCTACATTCCTACCTTAAGTTGAATATGTGCAATCTTAATTGTCTAAAATACCTAATCAACTTTATCGTAGAATGTGACTATACCCCCTAGCTTGACCTATGACTTTATGTATCTACAATTGATCTACACATTACACGATAATATATATATATATATATATATATTGCTGTGATATTCGCCCCACGTTTGGCGTGTCATAAAATTGCTGTGATATTTGCCCCACGATTGGGAATACCGTAAACTTGCTGTGATATTCGTCCCACGATTGGGCATGTCATAAAATTGTTGTGATATGCCCTACTTTATTGTTGTGCTATACCCTTTATTATGTGAAATATTAATTTTAAGGTTTTGCCTCGACTAGCTTACTGAATAAATCTTATTGAATCAAATAAAGCAATTCTAGAACACAATATAATAATTGATAATATTTACAACACTCAAAATTTTCCTTTTTGTACAAAATATCTACATATACCAGATTTATGCTTTTCTGAAAGCCAGCAAAAATATCTTTTAATTATATTCAGGGCCCTTCGAACATTCCAAGATACCTTCCTCTGTTTTCATATTATTTAAGTGACCTTTTGATGACTCTTACAAATATAAAATGCATAGCAAATATTAAATTGAAAACAGTCTTTCAATAATACAGTGTATTAAAATTGCTAACCTGGAATGGGTTCTGAGTTCCATCCTAGTCTATGATCTGCATCCCTTGCTGTGTCGGCTTTGCTTATTGGAATGCCGGTCCCATATAAGAATTGCTTCCTATAAATCGCCTCAATTAAAATTCTACCAAATTACAGTACATCCAAAATTAAACGTCCCAAATTAGATTATGTCCAAATTAAAATATGTCCAAATTAAAATATCAAACACTCCAAATTGGAATGTTTCCAAATTAGAATATCACCAAAATTAAACGTCCCAAATCGAAATATGTCCATATTAAAATTTCACCAAAATTAGAAGTCCCAAATTAAAGTATGTCCATTTTAAAATATCACCAAAATTAGAAGTCCCACATTAAAGCCCTGTTTTGTTAATATTAGAAATGAATTTAATTAAGTTGTTTAACTTACGCCTATCTGTAGATCGGCTTATATTTCGTTGCACAAAATTCTTGCACTTTTAAATTTCATTTATTTTAATTTTCATTTCATTAATTACGTGAGTTTTTACCACCTTCGAACATAGTTGTTGCTCAGTTAAATATAGACTAAAATGTCGTTCAGTTTCTATCGTATATATAAGCCCTTCCTCCAACTGTTTTCATTGGCGTGTTTACAATCAAGGCAGATACTTTTGCCTTATCTAGCAGAACTCTAAATTTTTACAAATTACTCTGTTTAAATCTTCGATGAATGCTCTGTTCATTACGTCTGCATTCAGCATATTGCAGTATTATTCGAGGATCTGCAACTTTTGGCATTTCATTAACTCACGTATTCGATGTTTGTTAATTTATCATATAATTGAACCGCCTGGTGTTTATTTGTTTTCCACAGAATATTGGTTTTCTGAACAAATGTGTTCTTTTCTAGTCACGTAACGATTTTCTAATAATGAATTATTTAGGATGCGTTTACGTTGATGTTTTCGACGCAATTGTTAAATATTTGCAATACCAATTTATCTATGTTTCCTGGTAATTTAATTTTAATGCAATTTTTTGAGTTTTAAAACCTTATCTTGTAAACTATGCTCAGACATATTTATGTTCTCATGCATATAATTCCGTATATTTTATATACAGTGTCCTTATAATTGACATTATGTAGAATAGTCGATTTACGCTTATAATTTCTGGAATTATTTGATTTTCTTAAAGTTAAAGTTGCTTATATTTATCCTATGACCCCTATGACTTAATCTACCCTTAAATTACCTTATTATCATAGTAATATATATATATATATATACATATATTGCTGTGACCTCGCATTGGAGTGTCGCTAAAAGGATGCCATGACAAGCCTTTGTGTTTGGAAGATTAATTAAATTCCTCTAGCTTGTTCATTTCAGCAGAGTAATTGTGATTAAGTTGGAAACCAACGAAAAAAATGTATTCTGAAACTTCTCAGATTCATAATTAAATTAGATTATTGAGTATACAATAAAAAGATGAAACTACTATCTTATTTTCCTTTTCTTTGCTTGGCTAGCTCAACGAAAATTATACTGTGAAATTTTTGAAAATGAAATGAAACATCTCAAGGTACATATATGCATTCAAAACATTTTCTTTTATACAAAAGAATTTATTAAACAGTTTACAGCTTAAGTTTGTACACAAAATTATTCTTAATTTATTACTAAAATAATCCTTACCTAATCTTTGTTAACAAGTACAGAATATCAAATCTCTTTTCTTGTGAGTTACAAAAGTTTACTTTAATTTGATTGTGGATAATTTACCTATCTTTTATTATTCCGATCATGAGTATAATTGGCCAATGATGCTTCATAGATAATTTATTATAGGTCAAGATGCTTCGAACTCTGACCTCAAAATTTGCTGGAAATTATCCTTATTGCAAATAAAAAATTTTTAATATTAAGAACTTATTCTAACAAATATTTAAATATTCTTATTAATTACTAACAAAGTTTATACTTATTGTTATTGTCAAAGGGCGCTTATTCAAATTTTCTTTCTATCATAATTAGCGGTATTAATACTTTCTGGTTCTATCTTAAATTGATATTAAAATCCCAGTTTACAAGATTATTCATATTTTCTTAAATCTCCATTTGACGTTAGAGCATCAGTTTGCAAGATACCTCTTTATTGTTAATTGTGGAACGCTTATGAGATTGATTACTAATTATTCAAAACGTATTTGTTTCATGTCGTAGAGTAATTTAAATTATGCCAATCGGTTTTTAGTCTTACATGTTCAATTTACTTAAGGAAGAATTAATGAATTCTTTACTCAAAAGTTACATCTTAAATGTCAAATACTAATGCATTCTGAATATTCAATGAATTAATCTTTACTCAAACTTACATGGTTGATCTCGTAAAATTAATTGAATGCCTAATCTGAATTACTTCCGTTTATATACAAAATTTAAGTCAACACGTCATATTCGAGTTTTTCCTATTTATTGGTTTGAATTAGTTAAGGCTGATGTAAGAATTTACACCGATATCGCGTTTTAAGGATCTAATTAGTGCAAGCTATAATTTATGGTTCTCGTAAAACGTGTGGTCTATCCTTTTCTAATGCATGACGTTAATGATCGCGGTCTCATGCTCGGTAATACTTAAGGCTATTAAACTCGCTTATCTTATCTCTGTTTTATTTTATGGCATTTTAATAACTACACAAATTCCTTGAATCAGTGTTTATTGATTGATTCAAACAATCAACTTGTTTATGTGAAATAATTGGCTTTTAATAGTATTTCTTAGTAACTGACGTATTCTATTAATTAATCGCGAAAATTCTAGAATATGTTTTATTTAAAACTCTTAAAATGAACTTAAATGTTATCTACACCCGGAATTTATCTTTACTTTAAAAGTACAATAAATTGATATTGTTTTTTTACGATAAATGAGGCGAATATTTAATACACGGAAAGTGTATGAAATGAATGGCTTTGTATTTATATATTAACAGCTTGTTTTAAAGGTATCTTTCAACAATTAATTTGCACAAGGTATTTCACTCAGCTGAAAAGAATTCGTAATTAAACATCTTATTTTAAATTGTCATCCAAATCAGCTTACGAGGTTTTCATATTATGCACATCTCCATTTAGAAACCAATGTGCATCCTCCGGTTGGATTATTCAATAAAATTTTAAATAGCTTTTTATATCAAAGCATTTCCTATCTTCATTGTATATAATTACATTTAATAATTTCCATTTTTATACAGGTTCCATTTAAAACATCACTTCTATATTCATTGTAACATCATAATTAATAAATTAAGGTATGCGTAACTGCATACTTGAAATACATCTTCGCAAAGCAACATGCTCGCGACTAAATCAAAATAACATTTCGCGATCGAATTTATGAATAAACCTATTTAATAAACGTTTCCGTTTATATACAATTTATCTTGATTACATAACACCTACATTGTTTTCGTTTTATGTGGAACCTATTACACCGTAGCAGTACAAAATATCTGGGAATTTCTCATTAGCTTTCAAATTGTCGCGTTTTATTACCTTGTTATCGCGTTCCACTTATTAGTGACGTGCGCGGTCCGTCCTTGCTTAACACCCAAAGCGTCGCATACTAATCCGGTAATTTCGAAAGGTAATAAATAATTTTTATTACATTATTATACCCCCGCCGGTGCGGTACGCGAGACACTACCCCCACCTTCTTGGCCCACCGCGTCGGCGCAAAACTCGCTCAACGCGCTATCTGAAGTGACGGAAATATGCGCACAAGTCTTTTTAAATTTATGGCGCAAAATTCTTACATATTAAAACTTAATTGAGAATGTCTAGTACCGAATTTTTCGGCACGTAACAACATTCTATGGGTTTTTTTTAACGTTCCAGTCGCTTCTTGGAATACATGTTTCTTTATTAATTAGGTCATTTGAAATTGACGTATTTCTTTTTGATTCCTCTCATTTATTCCAGAAAATTCTGTATTTAAAATTAATTTATGTTAGTCAATTGATATCATTAATTTAAGACTTTAATGGCCTTATAATCCAAATTAGTTGCATTTTATAGAAAATATTTGCTTTCACGGTAAAATGCTTTTAATACCCAAAATTAAGACAAAAAATTGTTTATTATTATGCACGGAAGGGCATTTTTTTATTACAAACGAATAACTTTTGTATTTATCTTAAAATGATCCATTTGCGTTCGCTTTTAATGCGTTTTAAGGTATCGTATTTACAATACGCTTATTTCATACAGGGTGATTATTTATACACACGCAATTGCATTTTTGTTTGGCATTTTAATGAATAAAGTACGCTTGTGTTATACAGGGCGTAACCATGAATTTACGGAAATTTCCATTTTCGCGATTTTTTTATATTTTAGTGGGCTTTATATTTAGAATTTGGGATTCAGTGACCTCTCGTGACCCCTCTTATCATGCCCAAATTCTAAAAATAAACCCTACCAAAATATAATAGAATCCGGAAAAAACAGAAATTTCCGTAAATTCATGGTTACACCCTGTATAATACAAGGGAACCTTTATTCATTAAAGTACAAGCCAAACACGCAAATTACGCATGTATAAATAATCACCCTGTATGATATAAGCGTATTGTAACTAAATAACAAGTAACGTAAGTCCTATATGTAAAAATAATTAATTGTAAGATACCGTAAAACGCATCATTTTAAGATAAATACAAAGCCATTTATTTTACTTATTAATTATCAATACATTTTCGATGCATATAAAAATACTTTTCAATTACTGTAAATAGCATTAAATTAGCTGTACGCATTTAGTTTAAAAAACTACAATCAACGTTTATTTCAAAACTCAATTTTTATATTTTGTGTACGGAAACACGAAAGCAAGTGTTTTCTATAAACACGCAACCCTTTTACATTAGTATGCAACGCTACAATAATAGTATATGTGAGAGCGGGACAAAACGCGCGTCATGGATAACTGGAACCAGATAATTAGGTCATAAAACTCGATAATTTAGAACGCTAATGAGAATTTCCAAGAAAATTACGTAAGATAAGCGTTTAATTATTTAGAATGGAATCGCCTACATTCCACAACATTCTAGATATAGATCATTTGAATATATAAAGAGGCGTTTATTCAAAACGAGATTGATTCATTGATTAGATTCGAATTCATTCGATTCTGTTATCATATCGCGAAATGTTATTAATTAAAGCGCGAGCTGTTGCTACGCGAAGATAGTAATTGGAGCATGTAGTAAACTTACTGTAATTTAATAGTTGCGAGGTTGCAATAAATAAAGAAGTGATGTTTTTAAACGCAAATTACATACATAAATGGATTAATTAATTACGATGAAGAGGCAAAATTGTTCAATATAAAGCTATTATAAAAATATTATTAAATAATCGAAAAGAAGATTTAACCAAAAATGCACTTTGGTAACTGCTGTTTAGACCGAGAACTTTAATCTTGTAAGCTGATTTGGACATCAATCTAAAAATAAGAAGATTTTAATTACGAGGAGTGTTTTTGTGGAATCTGCAAGTATTAATTTTAGATTATTTTCAACTGATATTAGAGTAGAGTATTTGTATCTAGTTTAAGTCCTAATAATTTTTTTGTGTAAAGGAATTTTTTTATTAGGAGTTTGTGTTTAGAGTTTGAAATACTCTGTCTTTTTAATAGATTATCTGTCAAGGATTTTTTTAACCAAAACAAATCTTACAAGCATGGAAATAAATATAATCAGGTAAACTATCCTACCATCCTCAAAAGAAGAAGTTTAATTCTGTATATTTAAAATAAGGTAAGCAACTTTTTTTTGTGTAATAAATACTTCTTAGAAATTATTTTATGTTTGAAAGAAACAATGTTGTAAATGTTCTAGATACTTTTGTAGGAGAGAAAATATTTCATACTGTATAGATGCTTTGTAATATTGCTGTTTGATTTCATTTTTGAAAAATTTGTCAATTCCGTTGAGCTAGCCATGAAAAGTTAAAAAGGAAGGTAAGTGAACAAATACAATTTTACAAATTACTGTATCTGTATCACAGCACTCTTTCAGCAGCGCTTCAAAGCGGGTCTTATTACATCAATATATATATATATATATATATATATATATATATATACATATATTGAAACATTTAGGGTTCGGGTGTGATTATATACTTAAGGGAGAAGCGGGGGCTGCGTTCACATCTTATTAAAATAATCATAAAACCATAGGGGGACATTTATTCATACTTTTAAAATCATTAATTAAAAAGCAAGGGTTAAAAACACAGGTCACAATTATAAAAGGATACTTGAGATTCTTGGTGTTGAGCCTCCATGATTAATAGTAACCAGAGGATGTCATGTACTAGCTTCTTCACTAGTGGTGGACGGCGTCAATGTGTGAAAAAGCATGATTCATTTGTTGGAAAGTTTTGAGAACATGGAATCCAAAATAAAAGCCAAACTTATTATTCTGATGTAAATGCTTAGGATTAAGACTACCCTTCATTTGTATTATATAACCATCAAAATTTACAGTATTTTAGTAGTTTAGTTGTAATATTAGGGTTGCACGTCTGTTTATAATATTTAGAGTTCAATATTAAAGTTAAAAGTTAATTAGTTAAAAGATTGTTATTGGTTATCACGCATTTGAAATGAATGACATGCATTGTATGTAGTATATTAAGGAATTAGTGGGCTAGGACAATTTTAAAAGACACATAGTGCGTAGATTTAGAAGTAAAAAATGATTGCTGGTGATGTTGGCATAGAAACAGAATAATTAAGAAAGAAAATTTTTGGATAAAGTTTTTTAAAGACATTTTTTTTTAAAAAAAAAAGGCTTACAAGCTCTGAAAATAAAGAGAAGTTACGTTTAAATTTGGTGTTATTTATTAATAGAAGTTGTAAAAAGTGATTAGAAGGTAAATAGCCCTTATCCAGCAAAGATTGGTGTAATTAAGAAGAGCCCGGCATAGTGCTTGTGATACTAGGATATTTCTAGAGAAGTTTTAGAAGAGTTTGATTATTGCGAGAAGCTTGCCCTAGTCCAAGAGTCCAGAAATCGATCGAAGCACCACAACTGTTAGCATATGTACCAGAAACCTAAGGTAAATCGGCGCACCCTAATTGCTTCAACAGCGAAGAGCATCGTGAGACAGCTATGAATAGTGAAGACCAGGATCAGTAATAAGTATCCATTAGTAGCAAACATATTTCCCATAATTGATTTAGAATCAACCCTTACAAAGGGTCATTTGTAATATTAGTAAAACTAAAACAAACAATTGTGTTAGGTTTGGATGTCACTGCTGAAGGTCTTTGAGAATTGTATGCCATTGATACCTTGTAAGACACTGTCTACTGCACAGGATTTGCAAACCTTTAAGGAAAAAGGCAACATGTTATAAAAGAAAAACCAATTCACCAAAACAACATTTATCCAGAATGTCCCGGAGAACTTACACAGTACAACAATCGACACAAAAATAATTTATAGCCTCTTTAATTACCCAGAAGTATTAACTTCAATTCTCATATTTACAAAAACTAGAATACAGGTAGGAAATGAGAACTCACAAGAGGTTAAGGATTTCTGCTACCTAGTACACCAAATAATGCAAGATGGGAAAAGCACAAAAGATATAAAACAAAGATTAGCACAAGGTCATGCTACATTTAACAAGAAAAAAGAACTACTGTGTTCAAACAACAGAAATAAACAAAATATTACCGAAAGCATATGTGTGGAGCACAGCACTGCATGACTGTGAAACTTGAACAGTAGGAAAAGTGGACAAGAAAAAGATAAAAGCCTTTGAAATGTGGTGCTACAAACGTATGATGAAGATATCATGGACAGACAAAGTTAAGAACAAAGAGGTTCTGGAAATATTAGGGAAAGAATGAAATATGTGAAAAACAGTAAAAAAATAGAAGGGATAGGATGATAGGTCACATACTAAGGCATGAGGGAATAGTGCAGAATATTTTAGAAGCAGAGATAAGAAAAAAGAGAGCTAGAAGTAGACTGAGGTTAGATTATTGCACACAGATAGTCAAAGATGTAGACTGGGAATTTCAGGAAAATGTGTAGGTTAGCTCAGAATAGGAAACAATGGAAGTACATGTCTAACCAGTTCCAGGACTGAAGACTTAATGATGATGATGCTTACTTAGTGTCCACAACTTCTTAAAAATGACTAGGAAATTAATGTAGTGGTGGACCGTGGCAATTAAGAAAATCTACCAGGTGAAATGCATTTTAGCCGTAGTCGTACAAAATTATATCATAGCGTCATCTAAACAATTGCGTAACTCGAAGAAAAATTTATATATACAAAATTTATAATCAGTTCATGTGGATTTTATTGTATAATAAATACTCAACCAATAGCAGTTGTTGCCATAAGCATATTCCAACGATTTGAGCGAAGTGAGATTGGTGGCAAGTGTAACATCTAAGGTCATGTGATGAGTAACCTGAAAAACTTAGCAAAGAAAATTCAGACCAAATTTTCCATGAGAGAACTCAACAAAACGATGCAGAGAAGAAACAGCAAGTCTTACAGCTGGACATGACGTTCTGTTGGAGTGCAACAACCTTTTGTAGTTGACATCTGCCGGAACACATGGCATCTCATACTTGTATCTGCTTAACCATACTGTTGTCGCTAAGTGTATAAATTTGAAGGAAAATAGTGTTAAACAATCACAACAAAACACTATTGTTCTTTTGACAGTGGATCAAGTTTTTGCCGCATTTTATTTAAATGAACAACTAGAAATTGGGTTTTTTGAAAGTATTCCTAATTTAACTTCAGAAAGCATCTCAATTTTACCGATTTCGCATAACAGAACCATTGGTGCTTAGGGTATGTGAAAATTAAAGCATGTGAACTGTATTATTTGGATCTACGAAGAGCATCTTTGACCAATGATTTTTGCTATTACTATAGGTCCAAAACGACTTACAGTCACTTGAGAAATTAGTCTTAACCTGTCCAATATATTTCCTATAAGCAACATTTGATTTCCTTTTGAGTTCAGCTCTGGGCCTTCGAAATTTAAGTAAGCGGAATTCCGACTTATGTCTCGATCTGTGAAAGTAGATCCTTAACTTATAGATTCGAATCAATTCTGCATTGAACCAAGTCGGATATTTATATTTGTGTGCCTTATTTTTGGAACAGAAATATCAATACAATTGTATAAATACTTATAGAAAATCTCTGTTGCTATGTTTACATCCTGCTGTTGATGTTAGGCATTCCAGCAAATATTTGATAAGGAATAAACTAGCAAGTTGTAGTTATCCCACTTAAAAATATAGGGATGCACCATATGGCAGAAGTCCACTGTTGACTTTACAGTAGTTTGTTTTTACATTAAATATATATTCACCAAGGATGGGTGATGTGCACAAATGAGAGACAATCCTGACCTATACTAGGTTGTATCATGCTAAGCATTAAATCAAGTTTTTGTGTATTAGTTTTCTACAAAAATTCTTAAGACAGGTTTAAATATATCTTGGGTGGATCAAAAAACGCATATTGTTTGAACTTCTATAGCTGTACCTAGAACATTATTGCTCATTTACTTTGTCCAGTCTTATCAGAAAGGCTTTTGAGTTTGAACACAAAGTTTTTTATGTCTTTGTTTAATTATTTGAAAGAATTTGTTATATCTATCGTCTTGAAACCATCAGGCAATAGAATAAAGATAAATGCAAATGCACGTACAATGCTTTTATAAGCGGTAACCCACCGTAAATGTAATTGTATTTAATCACTTGCAGGCTAGGCGGTATGATACTATATGAATTTATTATCATTTAGAATTTGTACTTTAATATTCACATCCGGTGATAAGTGATCAATGTAAAATATGGTGCGGCGGTATTTCAATAACTAACAGTGGTAGAGAAAAGTGGATATTGTATACGCAAACGATGATAACAAACAACGATTACTTCAAAGCACTTATCTTGTAAATATAGCGAAGCATAGCGCACTTATTTATGGCAGCTGTCCAAGACGGGAAGCTATAGTAGAATAGGTCGCGTCCTCTGCCTGGCAGGTGATAAGATAGTTCTGGCACATGCGAAGACACAGCATAGTTTATCAGTATTCGCGGCACTTAAAATACACAGGCGCGATGTTTGAAGTAATTTCACTACAAATAATGACATTTGAATATACCGGGCGGAGGTAAATAATTAACAAATTCTAAATGTTTAAAATAAAGCAAGTGGTTAATTATATACAATTATAAACGGAACAATCTGTATTGATAATAATTTATTTTCTCAAACAAATATTTGGAAAAATTTGAAAGTTTCTTACAGACTACACTTAATACACATTTGGGAGCAACTTTTGAAACAAATTTGTCACCAGCACTAGAGAGCATCTTATTCACTCTCCATACACGATCACCAACCTTAAATGAAATATCATATCTTCTCGATTTGTATTGATGGCTTGAACTAGAGAACACAATTTATTTTTATAAACTCGACTTCTGAAAGCAAGACCTTTTTCACTTGAAACGATCGTTTTACTTCAAATTGATGTTTAAATTTATTACTTGACAAAGTAGAGACATCTTTGTTTCATCCGATAAGCTTTCTCCAATTTTTTGCACAAATTTACCAAGGTTGCAATATCCTCAATCTCATACAAGGCTAATTGTGAGATAAAATCAGGCAGTAAATTTTTTTCTAATTAAGCTTAGTTTAGTTACTTTGGCAGGGACACTAAGACAGTCTACTAAACAAACTCTCTATGCCAACAACAACAACAAAACAACAGGTTCATCTTTTTCTGATGACAAGATTTTATTAGGTCCCAAATCTTACCTTTTGAATGGGCAGGAACAAAATTTTTTTTTTAAATAATACACTAAGAAATCCCAATCTTTTACAGAACTCCTTACACTATAAAACCAAATAAGGGTGTTACCCACAAATAATTCAACCAATGCATTATATAAATCTACTTTTGAAATTTTCGAGACTCTACAAGTGCCAGTATCCTATCTAAAAATTGATATAGCTGCTTAAGATCACCAGCAAACTTCACAGACTAGGAGCCAATAGATGTGGAGAAAGATATGTTACAGTAGGAACAGGCACAACTGTAGGAGAAAAAGGTATTAATCATTGCAATAGAACTTGTCGGCCCTGTATTTCAACCTTTTTATATAATTCGGTTTCTACTGTTTCATTTCTATGTGACAGCAACCTCGAAATCTACTAATGGAAGTTTCATTCGTCTCACTCAACTAGACACATCCGCAAGTCTTGACAATACCCTTTTAAAAATCGAATCTGTTAAACTTCCTTCAAATTCAGAAATCAGGCTTTTAGCCAATACTGTTGTTGAATTTACTTCCTCACATCCTACTCACAATTCAACATTATACTCAGACAAATCAATTAAACGATCAGGCTTTTCAACTTCTTTTGCCAACAAGCAGCCTAAAATTTTATTTTTTTAGATACAGGCCTATTACTCAATACAATACCCATTTTCAATTCATATTTAAGTTCTTCTTTGAGTAAATGAACAACTTGGTACATGTCTGTCATCTTAAGAAAGTAATGACAATAAAATACAAATATTTTCACTTAAAATAAACATTATTAAACAACTAATAGAAAAGTACCACTAAAAATTTATAAATCAACAAAAAATTTGATTTATATACCATTCGAATATACAAGACTTCAAAGTTTCGAATACCAATAAACATATGGCCGAATAAAACAATTCAAGTTTAACCAGATGGGGCACACTAAAAATTGCTTCTATAATATTTATTTAACAAGATCGCACAACAATCATGTGATAAAAATGGTCTCATGAGTAGGCATCATTGTACCTTTTTTTTAAAATTTAAAGTAACATTAATTAAACTGGACGATTTGTGGCAATCAATTTTTTATACATTTGTTAATTATTTCGAATGTTTTAACAATATGGACTAATAAAATAAATTTTACAATGAAAATAATTACAGCTACCTAAAGTATCTTCAGTATTTATAACTTGGCAGTAAAAGGCCAGAATATTTGGTAACACAGTTTAATTAAATATAAATCATTTGCACTTTAAATTTTCCAAATCGAATGACCACTAATCAATATTCAACAGGATCATGATTTTTCCAATATAGCATCCTAAAAAAGAAAGAAATGTAAACAATATTAGTCAATATCTTTTTAGTTAACAGTAAAAAATACTCACGCTATAAAAACATTGCGACTAGGATGGTGCTTCATATAAGCTAATAAGACATTTTATACACATCTGAGGAAATCACAAACAACTTGTATATTCAACTGCTGCAAATCCAGTTGAGGTTTAGGAACTTGGATGGGGGGATTTAGAAAATCAGAAACTTACAAAAAATTCCCAATGTGCAGCTTAGGTATTGTCACGAAAAATTAGTAAAATAAGATTTTAGCGACAATCATCAAATATATTTTTACAATACAAAAGCGTAAACTACTATACATTTGCAAAATATATTAACTTTAGTAGAAACTTTTTGATACTACAAGAGCATAGCTTAAACTATTGAAAATATTAGGTTACAAATTAGCCATATGGTAACAAGCAACAAGAATGCAACAAATTCTTAATCCTTACACTAGCACCATATAACCCCATTCAATACCACTTTAATATACTCAAGATGTTTGATATCCACCTTCCAACCAATATAAAATTTCAATTCTACAAATTCTACTATACAATAAAATTTAAAATGTTGTCGCCAAATCAATAAAGCAAAAACCGTTGAGATAAGAAATGCAGGGAAATGTTATTTGTGAATAAGTAATCCCAAACATTTTTGCATACTATAAATTTAATTTAGCATGTACTATTATTTGATTTTTAAATTTAATAGAAAATATTTAAAACTTATTATATATTCTATGACTTACAGATTATCTTTGCACAATTTAAAATAAGATCACTCACGAGAGTAACGTACATCTGTAATAATATAAAATAATGTTTAGTTAGTAAATCCATTTTAAAAATAAAAATAAGCATGTATTAAATATATAAACATTGAGTGAAAAATTTTTACCTAACGTTAATTAAATGCAATTCAATAAACACACTTGTTACAATGGGCTGGAGCTCACATCTTTAAATTGTATTTGTACACAGTTTGTGTTGTAGTCGACCGATGAAACAAAAAAGAAATTGCAAATGCCTTAAAAGAAGAGTAATTAAATAAAACATAATAGAATTTAATCTTCATATGACCAAGTAAAATTAAGTTAGAGCTACCTTGTATTAATGGTTTCTACATTCAACTAGAAGAAAAATGGATTTCTTGTATATTTAGTATAGAAAAATAAGCTTTGCTTTAATAGGTTTGAGAATAAAAGAAATAAAAAGCATCAAACTAGTTCTTGTATTAAGTATTTTAATTAAGAGAAATGTTTCAATTGTCCGATCTAAAATCTCGCAGGAATGCTGCTGGCCTGACTTTCTTATACCAATTACTCCATAATTATATAGACCCTGCCGAGTTACTTGCTTGTATAAAATTTTTGGTTCCACGTTCTGAGTCAAGGCATACAAGTTTGTTCTTTTTGCCTACTGCCAGAACTAATTTGCTGCTGAAATCGCCCTTATATGTGATATGCTTAAGCTACAACTGTGTAAGTAGCCAATGTGATATAAATGTAGACTCATTAAGGAGTATTCTGAATATTGTAAACAGCTCAAGTACTGCTAATTCATTTTTTTGAATAATTTTCTTTTTTTTTATGTCTAGTGTTTTATTCTTTTCCATAATTGGGATATATACCTGTTGGAAATGTAATGTATAAATATAAATAAATATAAGAGATGTAAGGTTTTAATAAGTTGTTATAAAATTGTATTTAATAAGGTAGAGAAGCATAAATGTGTAGTCAATTAACTTTGGGAATTATGGTGTTTTGGGTTCAGGAAAAATTATAATTAAGAAGATAAAACTTCTTAAACATATAAATTACTGGAATTTATCATGTTTCACAGAAGCCTAATAGATTTTTAAATACATGTGATTTTGGTAGTTCAGAGAAAATTTTTAATTAGTCTAAATAAGAATTCAGACAAACAACAGCATGTGAATGTTTACATTTAGTTTAGTTCGACCAACGATTCATTCAATAATTAAAAAGACGAGTAGCTATTGTATAAAGAAGGGTAAACAGTTCAGCCTTTTTATTTAATGTCTTGATTTGAACTTTTATTGCAGCTGTTATTTAAATTATTTTATTACAAGTCGTTTGTTAATTTTACTAATGCATTAATTGTTCATAATTAATATGAAAATATTATAAAAACAATAAAAATAAGCAAAACTGCATATCATTGTACCCTCTCACAAAGAATTTATTAAAGAAGAAAAAGTGAGAAACCTGATACATTAATTGACAAGATAGTTTTACATGCCACCGATTACAGAAGAGAAATTAAATGGGCCAAGAAATACTGCTTCCAATAAACTTGAGATGGAGAGAGAGACCTAAAGCAAAAATTTGTTTCTATTGAAGCTGTATGGAAAGCAATTTTGCCGTAGTAATTAGAGTAAGGTTGTTGTTGTGCTATGCACATTTTGATTAATTTATTAGGTTAAATTATACAAAAGGTAAAAAATTATTTTTAAAAACAATTTGTAAAGGGTTTGAGAGGCTGATATTTTTTTAAATTATTTGGTTGGAAGATTATTCAAATTAAACTGTGGAATATTTATTTGTACAATCAAAAATTTTAAAAAATTAATTAGCAATAAAGATGCTTAATAAAACAGGATTTCAAATATTAACCAGAATAAAATCTCATTATTTGATTTTATGCAAATAAGCATGTTGTAAATACTTGGCTAGTTTAAGCGATTTCGGTATTTTTTTATGATCAGGAAAAATACCCGATCATATGCATCAGCAATTAGGGATAACGACGTTTCTTTAATAAACAGAATTTAAGGGTCTCAAGCGTATAATCTATTAGAAAAAAGTTAAATGAAAATATCAATTTTTATAGATAACTACCGAATGAGCCAAGAATCTAATAAGGTAGTTATTTCTATAGGGCAGGCACGCTGTCAAGATCATAGTATTAAAAATAGAATGTATGCACATAAAGATTATAAAAAGAGAATAACTATATAAACTTCAGGAGGTTTGTTATTAAACTATTTTACAGCACAAGCATAAAGTGAATGAGGCATATATCAAAGTTATGATAAAAATGTCTATAAACTGCACCAACATTTTCAAATCAAATTCGTAATTAGCACCTACTAACACACACATGCATGCACTAATGTGCACACACACACACACACATGAGGTTTGATTTAAAAATAACAGTGCCGCTATCCTCAAGTTGAACTGACATTTTCGTCTTAACTTCCATATATACTTATGCACTGTGCTTGTCCTGTGAAATAATTTAATAACAAACTTTTAAATGTTTTTATGCTTGGAACACAAAAGCTGAAAGGTTAGGACAGATTTGGTGAAAGTATGGTGTCGCAAACTTCCAGATATAACAATCACCAACTGTGATGTAATTGGAAATTGATGCAATTAAGGCTGTCTGCTAGTGCCTCATAGCACAGTGGATAGATTGTTAGACCAGAAACCCACAGGTTACAGGTTCAAGTCCAGTTCAAACTCTTATTTTAAGGGTTTTCAATTACAAGTAAGATTTGATAATGATAGTGTAACTTTTAGAAAGTTGAACTGATATCTTCATTTTCACTTTCATAGTCGCTCATGTACTGTAAGTTAATTAACAGATCTCTTGATTATTCTAACACTAAAAACACACCATCAGGTTTGCAAAAACTCCCATAAGCAATCGGGTTAGCTATCTAGATGAAGAAAAAATTGATCCAATATTAACATAAAATTTTTTTTTCGGAAATTCCTAAGTAAGATTTTGTTCAAAGAATTTTGCCTTTCTCCATTTATAAATTTATACTTTTGCAATACTTAAAAATATACTTTGTCATGACCAATAAAGAAAACTGTTAAATATGGATATACCAAAAACAAAATTTGTGTAAATGATTGTTTATTTGCTTATTTTGTAGAATACATATACCTGTTGCAAAGTTAAGATTTAGAACAAATGTCCATACAATTTTTAGTATAATAATGGAATTCAAATTTGAATATGAATCCAGTTGAGGCATAGTTACTATATTTTATTTCTAAATAGACTTCAAAATAAATATTATTTTATCCCAATACATTTTGAGACAAATGCATTGTTTCTGTTTTTATTTTAAAAATCTGGTTAATAAAAACAAAGTTACAACTTAAGAACTATAATGATAACATTACTTATTTAATACACATTCTTTTTACCTTACAGACAACTATCCAGGACAAAATTGACTAATTATTCAATAAAACTTACCACATTCACTTTCAAAGTTAGCAAAATTTTATTACATTACCAATGGATTCCTTTCTTGTACTAAAATCCATTTCAAAATTTCCTTGTTCACGCCATCAACAATTATTTTCTGCCTAAATAACATCGTTCATCTATTTTCTCTACCCTATTACAGGCAAAATATTGCCGCATTACTGCAATTCTAACGAAATTTCATAAACTCTGTTCCAACAAAATTTTTTACGTAGATGCTTTAAATTAGATATTATAAAAGTTGGAGTTAAATAATCACATAAATTTAAAACATATGGGCAGAAGGTATTATGTCAACATATAAAAAATGTCATCTATTCAAAAATGCACAAAAATCATGAAGTAAAAGTATGGCTTCCTTATAAAAAGAACAAATTTTAAGATTAAGAAAAATATTTTACATACTTCCTATGCTACACAAATTACACAACTAAACTATTTTTAATATGCATCGGGCTATATAGAAATTTGCTATGATGCCACTTAGAAATTATTAGTTAATTTTTTCGCATGTTTTTAAAATACCTTGTGCAAATTGTATGGCCCTACTAAAATCATCACATGTGTTTCATATATTCCATCTAGTTATCAAAATATCTCTTAAGCAAACTCTCGTTATTACCAAACTAAGAATTGAATGTTAAAAGTTATATAAAATGTTTACTAAGAATGGATTCATAACTTCATAGAAATGTTCAAGTGGTGCTTAGGAATGGGTCATAAATTGTCATTTTTACAACAAAAATTATTTTTTAAAAACCGGTGATCACCCACCAAGGAATTACAATAAGAGCATGTGGTGAGTTACATAATTATTTTTAGACATACACTGAAAACATTCGGTTCAATTTCAGTTGTTGAAAAAAATGTTTTTGCAAAAATACCAATCCATGACCTATTCTTAAGCATCAGTTAAAATATTTCTATAAAGTTGTGAATCGCCCTGTATTTAATTACATATATATATATATATATATATATATATATATACATATAAAATCAATCAATGAAAATGTGAGGCTTTATTTGATTTTACGCTAAAAGTAATTTATAATATCCATTTATTAAATTAGAAGTTCTTTAGAAAATTTTCATTATAGGTAAGAAAATACACATGTCGTTGCAATTTGAATGACTTGGATAATACTTAATCATAGTCTCACCTTTATAGAAATTTGTTTTGATGATATAGGAAACGACTTGTCAAGCAGCCCACTATTAACCTGTATTTAATTTTCTAAATTAATGCAGGAATTACTGAACGTTTTTTTTAAGTCTACAGACTATTTATAAAACCTGGTACTGCCTATGCTCTTTTTATTTAGACCATGAATTAAGTGTTTTGTGAATAAAGTTTTAAACCTAAAAAAATTTGAGAACTAAATAATAACTTATCATGATTTATAAATTTTGATTGGTGGTTTTCTTGTTAAGATAAATAGCATAATCTGGTTTAAAATAATCAGAAAACCCCACATTGAAACGTTCAGCTGTTAATTAAATATGTATTAACATTATTAAGCTATTGTGCACATAAACCTAAGCCTTGTTGGCATTCAACCTAATTAAAATTATTCAAGAAGAACATGACTTAGCATTAATTAGCAAAGTTTGAAAAAATAAAGCATAACTTAATTAGCCATAGAATAAATAACTGCACAACAGAATTCTTGCTACTACTAGAAATTGCAAATTCATATACATACGTATAAAGACATCAACACAGTTTGTAAAGAAAATATTTCAAGTTACTTTATAAAACTAAATAAAAGGAATATGCTTAAATTACCAGACTAGGAAAAATATAACTCTCTTTGTTTTATAAAACCAATAATCTTAACTGCAGAGAAACTAACAATATTTTATAAAACAAACCGTTTTGATGGTAAAACTAGTTTTGATTTGCATTTTCTGATAAGTTACCAAGTTTGTGAAATATTATGTAGTCTTACATCTTCATTATGGATTTGACAATATATGTTCAACATTACTATATTATTCCTAGTTCTTTTATTGACTTCCCGTACAATTCACATCATTAGTGGTTGAATTGAAGTTTCCTAATCAAGGGATGATTGCAATAGGTGTTTTTTATCCAAAATAATATCAAATTCTATAATCTTTAACGATTTTCAAATTGCTGGTATTCTGCCTTGTCAAAAATTCTTGAAAAGTTTTATAAGTTTATTATAAAATTCAATATATTACTAACCTGCTAATCTGACTTTAAGAAAAGCTATAGCACGTCTGAAGTTTTTGCGTATATAATAAACAATATTATACTGGCTTTGAATTTAAAAGATGGTTAGTGTTTATTTTGCTACAACTTTCTAATGCATTTTTAGGTTTGAAAATATTGGCAGGAAAACCTGTGTAAATATCGAGACCACTTTTTTATTTTTATGCTACATTTTGTCTTAATAAAGAAATTGCAAAATGCAAGCTTTTGTGGAGGTATGCAAATATTTTCATCTTTTATTCAGTAATCTATGATTCTTAACAATGAAAGTCTAAAATAAATAAGTGGTTTATCTGTAAGACATAATATTACACTTCATGCTGCTAAACTAAAAGTTAAAGTTATTTATTCCTTTTGCTAAAGAGCAAAACAACAGCATTTGTAAATTTCAAAGAGTAACTCCTATTTTTACCTTAATGCATTCTACCACAATATGGGGTTCACAAATGATAATAACATTAGGTATAGATCTCGCATTATAAAGCTACAACAATCATTTTATTCCTAAGAATGTTATACTCATGCCAAATAAATTTAAATCTTGACCTTAAGAAAGATCTGTAAAGTTTAGTTTTATCATTGCTTAATTACTGTAACTTTATCTATGGTATTTGTTTATACTGTTGACTCGAGAAAAATTCTAGTGTTATAACACCTGCTGTAGATTGAGTTTTACATAGACATAAAATAAATGGATTGGGTTGAGCTACTCATCAGCTCTCTTTCGAAGAAGTTTTTACATAATGCCATTAAGCAGTACAGTGTATTATTGGTTGCAGTAAAATGCATTACAACACATAAATTTAAAGTGATGCATTTAGGTTTGATCATTATAAATTTTAGATAGACTAGTTGGCCTCCCCTTATGATTGTTTCCTCTTAGAAGTTGAGTTTTATTTACTTTCACTTTGACTCCCACTCCCATCCATTTGTGTCAGTGAGGTTGTAATTTAGCCATGTGGTATGTAATAATGTACTTTCCTTGAATCAGATTTCTATACATTAATAGAGATGATAATATTAATAATGGTAAGTGCCATTCAAATTCAGTGTCAATATAAAATTATTTTTAAATTTTGCCTTCTAGTAAAGACAAATTATTATAATGAAGTAAAAATAGCATGCCTTAGTATTCTTGTTAATTAATTAATAATTGAAATAAGTGTGCGTAGTACTATACAACTGTTTTTCACCTCTTAACCTGGATGTTCTTATTTTGGAGTGCTTATACAGAATCATACCATATTAAATTATTTAAAAAAATAACTTGAATAGCGAGGTCGTTCAAAATTTCATAAGAAATCATGAAAAAACTTTTCAATTTACTTTATGATTTTCACTTTAAAAATATTCTATCCTATAATAACAGTACGCATGAAAATATCTGGTTTAGCGTTTTATAAGCTGAGTAAACAGCATAGCAGTACAGTCTACAACAATATTAACTAATTATTTTTCAAAAATGGCTAAATAAATAGTGATCTTTGTTTGGACAATACAAAATTCGTGCTATTATGTAGTTTTAAAGCTCAGTTGAAATTGTATGCAAATATCATAATCTTAACTGAATGTCTGAAAAAAAAATAATTACAAACAAATTGTGAACACTGAGTGGTAGAAATCTGTGCTCAAAAAATTATGATTATCCATTCACTTTTTAATCTTCATACACCAAGTTACAAGACAAATAAATAAAGATATATTATACTCTTCAATTAAACAAAGCATATATAAATCAAGATTCATAATATTAATATGAGATTCATTAAAGAGTTTGTGCAAAAATAATCTGCTTAGGATAAATGTGCATATACATGTATACAAACAAAAAGCTGCCATAATTCCCGAAAAAATATATAAAATAATATAGAATATATAGAATAATAATTAATGAAGCTGCTTAAATAATTTAAATCACAACAATGCTCACCATTAGCAGTAATGAAGGTATAATAAGCTGCATAAGTGCACTTAAGCTTAAATATAAAACATTTCTTAGAATAAAGCAATTTTAGGCGGTGCACTTTATAAATTACTAACCTAACAGAATTATAGGTAAAACAAATTGATCTACATTCAATAAAAAATTTCTATACGTGCATACATATGCAAGCTTAATATGTAACAGGCAGTGAAAATACAATCAATAATTTCATATACAATATAACATAACCTATTCAACTAAGCAAACCTATATAAAATTAGATAATTTACAATTACCAACTTACTAACGAAATATGTACTATATGCTTATTTGATGTTTAATACAATTTTAAAGTTTTCATCAATAAAACTGTATTAAATATTAAATACTTAACATTATCTTTATAAAATATTCTGATTTTGGGAATATAAACTATAATTAAACCTAAAGTGGACGAATTGATACCCCAAATAAAAAATGGATTTGTACAATTTTATAACTCATATAAAATGATGTATAGACAAAGTAACCTAAATATGCATATATGAATATATGAATATATATATATATATATATATATATATATATATATATGCAAAAATGAAATAAAATGCCACGTCAAAAATTAAAAAAATAATTTTAAATAACAGTAAATGTTTTATCCGTAGAATAAGATTCTTTTGCAAACACAAAATAGAAACAGTGTATGCTAACTGCTAGAGAAATATTAGAGGCGTCTATTATGGTACTTTTAATTAAATAACTTGCAATAGGGCTAAACATATGTTGCTGTAGCATTCACAGGAGATGCACCTGTTGCTGGGGTGGAGCTCAACTGCTTCATATTAGTGGGTACATATTGACCAATAAACGATCCATCTTCAGTGAAGCGTCCTGTAGTAATATTAAATTTTTAGAATTATATTTATACCACTAATTTAAAGAAGCAGATTCATGAAGTTTTATGTAAAAGTGATAGTTCTGATTGCATTCTGGCAACGTTCTTTAAACAAATATTTTTTAACTACCGTAATAATTCTAACAAAATCTGTATCCTCCAGAGACAGCACTACTTTATAAGTCAAATAAAGTCCTTGCAAATGATAATAAAACATCAATTATATAGCAAGTTTGTATACTGCAGTTCCATTCATTATCTAACATTTATATAGATAATCAGAAAATATAAATAATATTTGAAAAAGAAGTTACGAAATTCGAAATCGTATGCTATTTGAAATACTAATCATGAATCTGCATCATAAGTATGCTACATAGTTTTAACTTACTAAATATTTAACTGAAAGTAATTTCAGTGTCAAATGCAGTATATGCGTTAAACTTTTACTATAGGGCAGTGTATGTGGTTGCATGAAAAACCTTTGATAATAAACCATCATTTAAAATTTTATAAAGGAACTTTATTCTTAATTTGAAATAACCTCATATAAATTTTTCAGCAAATGAAAGTAGATCTTTTTTAGAATAAAGTATATAGCCTTTAGAGGCAAATTATAAAAAATTCTATTCAGTTATGGATACAGAGTTGCCTTTACGTTAGTTTACTGATTAACATTGATAGAGTATGCATATAAATCAATATTTATATTTATAAAGTTTCAAAGTAAAGGTGCTACATAAATGTCGAATGCACCAACTTAGGCCTATTAATTTCAAACAAAAATTTCATGTTAGAGCTACAACAGTATTACCTATTATATTATACCACTGCAGGTTAAAACATACACTTTGAAAGTAACTTTCCATACAAAAGAAAGTGGTCACATTTAGTAAATGCCAATACTATGACAATTTGCATAGCAAAAGGCAGAGGAAGGTTCTCTTGTTATTGGAAATTTTTAATTTTTGCAACAGATATAACCTTATCCACATATAAGCTACGTATATCTAAAAATGTTAATCAAAAGCTTATTTTCAATTAAATATAATAGGCACCTTACTACAAAACTCTTTACTTTGATAATGGTTAACAGGTTTTTATTATATATCATTTGAATGAAACCACGGTGTTCCTACTTATCATCTAATTTCAATACTGAAAAAAAAACAAAAATATTCCTTTATCAACATATGCAATAATAATAAAACGATCTTCCAAATTATGTATTATTTTAAATAGTTGAGAAGCTGCATTTCATTTTAAAATGTATACATAAAAAAACTAAAAATCCAAGAAGATTTAATAGTGGTAGCATATACACTTTTTGTAAAATTATGGAAATGAATAACATGTAGTGAAAGTCAAACATATCAAATTATTATCTCTTTTGAGAAACATTTTACAATTCCATTATATAATTTGACTATTAATTTTACACTAATTATACTCATAACAAGTATGTCCCAGAATTACTGAAACTGTATTTGATTCAACAAACAGGTCCACAATATTTTAACATGATTAAATATACATTCATATAACAAGCCCTTTAAAACGTGTTTGAGTAACTTGTCAAAGAACATAGCCTTTATAATAATAATCTGACTCTATGTAAGTTCTAGTTTAATTAAAATATATTTTCAATAGGTTTATCTTTTACAACATTAGTACTATTGTAGAAAAGAAGAACCTTAAAATATAGTAGTTTCCTTTTTTTACATTACGTAGACCTTTATTAACAAATACTTGCTACATATTTCTCAATCTTATAGGTTGCAATTACTGTACATATTTTTTTAAATGTTTAACATATTAATGTTTAAAACTATGGAAAGATCCAGAATTTTGTTGTTCTCTGGCAAGGAATTGTATAATATTAAACCCTTATAAAAGATGCTTCTAGATTCCATAGTACTATTAACTTTCTTAATCCTAAAATTACTTCTATTTCTAGTAAAATAACTATGTACTTCATTAACATAAATAGAGTTTCTTACAAAGGTATTTGGACAGTAACTTATTTTTTCATTTTAAGTCTCATTTTAGAACATTTAGTGGAATTCTTTGTTTAACACTCATAAATTTCAATTCCCTCAACATTGTACTAATGGGTGTTAATTTACTGCAACTTAGTATATTGCACATGCACCTGTTTTGCATGTTCTGCAATCTTTATATTTCATTACCATTTAAATAATATAGTGAAGTAGAACAGTATTTGAGATGGGGCACAATTATTGTTTTGTAGAATAAGGCATGTTGAGAATACCATTAGGAGCTTAGATATCCTAAAAAGGAAACCAGATCTTATGACATCCACAATCAGATTAAAAATCCAAGTACTGGTCAATTTAAGGATTATTCTGCTTTAATGTAGATGTAAACCCACAAACAAAAGCTCGATTATTGAATTTTAGTGAATGTGGTAAAAAAATACAAACGTACATTATAATTCAATGATTTGTAATACAAACGAGGTGCAGCACAAAATTAATTAAAAAATTTTCACTCTGTACAAATGCATGACAACTGAGCTCTGCATCTGCATCCTGAGATCTTTGTGTAGGTTGTTCTGCATAAACTTAATTTTTTTACTATTAAATGACTCTGCTGTATATATCTTATCCTGTATGCTGTCACAATTACTAAGAACAGCTAATAAAATATTATTATTCCTATTTCTGCATTCTACCTTGAATTATTTATACAAATTCATTATGGTGAGTATTGTAGTCGTTAGTTCATACACTGATTTAGGATAATTTTTACTTTCACAAAGCAAAAATTAGTGATAAATTGTCAGGTGTAGATAGTGCAGTCACTATAGCGATGGCAATTGACATGGAATGGAAGAAACAATTGGACGATGTTAAAAAGGGTAAATTAAGAGAAGAGACAAAAGTCAGTTAAGAAGCCGAAAAACGAAATACCTTTTTTTTTTATAAAACCCCATGTAAAACTAGCGTTCATCATGGGAAGAAAGCTTATAAATCAGAAAGTTCTGTAGTAAGTAAAAATGGTTAGTCTACATCTACTTGTATTTCTATTAGTATTCCCATTAGTGACACAGTAAAATCAAGAAATACAATGTTTAAAATATAATTATTTAATTTTACTATGTTCACTTCGCGTGGTTTTCTGACTTGAACTGCTATAGAGTGTGCCTTGGTTGAAGAAAGACTGATTGTTTATCAAATTCGTGTGGTATTTAAAACAACGCCTCCACCTGACATCATTGGTTTATCAGCATCCTTCGGTCAAAGTTTGAGGTGTGCTCTAGGTTATTGTTCATGCCTTGGGCTTTCTGTAGTATCAACTTCATAATAGCTTGTTGAATTGCTGGCGTCGGTCATGTACACATCCAGTTTGTATAGTGTATTCCTAGAGCCATTGTACTTTCACCTGTCATGCTTTGTTTTGATGTTGGAAATTATAACTCGACCTCACACGTAGACAACGTATGGCTTTTATTTTTGTCAAGACAATTTTTGGGTTTTGTATTGACTCTATGTTAAAGATCACGCAGGCAAAATTTTTACACTGACGTAAATTAAAATTGTGTTTATTTACCTCCTGCGTTTATGAAACATGTTTGTTTTGAAAATGTGTTTATTGCAAGGATGTATGGTTATTTCCTTGCCCTAATGCATATTTATTTTAATAAGATTCATCTCATGATTTTCTTGTTTCAGATGCCCTTAATGCATATTCCTTTAATGTTTATGAATATCTTGCTGGCTTAAAATGAATTTAATTGCGTACAGAATTATTTATCTTACTGAGTGTGATTGTATTATTGAAGAATGAGCTTCCTTTCATTGATAACAGTTAATTGTGATTTTTATACAGTGTGCTTGATATTATTATTTTTGCATAATTGGCCAATTACTTCCATTTTATGATGAAATCGTTTAGTTTTCTAAACTTTAGTGCTATTTACATGTAGTGTACGACCCTTATGACTCAATATACCCCTAAAGAACCCTATTATAGCAACACACACACACGCACGTACGCACGCGCCCACGCGCGCGCACGCGCACACACGCGCACCCGCACACACACGCACGCACCCACGCACGCTCGCGCACGCCCGCACGCACACATTTGATTTATGACACGATTTTTTGTTGTTTGAGAAACATGTATTTTAATTTCTTAAAAAATATTGTTGAAGTTGAAGTATTTTCATGTTTAAAAGTTTTAAGCTATTTGTCAGTAAATATCGTATCCAGTTATTGAAAAAAAAAGTATGTGTCCATGGCTCTTCTCAAAAATAACATCCGCCCTCCATTCCATATTTATTTTAAAACCAAGAAAAAATCTAACTTTTAAAACATATTAAATATCATCTGTATCTTCACGGCGTTAGTTTCCAAAATTGGGTAGCTTTTGTCAGTGGTAACGTGAACAATTACAACAGAACCACAATTTTTTATTACGTATTGTTCTCTAACGAATAGTCTTTTGCAAACCATGGAACGGTTAATCGACACAGAATAATTACTAGAATGTTGAAAATCCACACTGACTTCACCAAGTTCAACATCGGCGTCCTTGTACTGTCAATTTGAATTGCCAAATGTACCGAGACATTTTCGAAAATAAACTGCCAACACTACTTGAAGATTTGAACTTATAAGTGCGACAGAACATATGGTTTCAACATGATAGTTGTTTAGAACACTACTCTGTGATAGTAAATGAAGTACTTGACAGTGATTTCAATGGTCCAGTGTATTGGCCAGATATATTAGTATAGCTTACTTTGTTTCCGATTTCATTTTGTAGCGATATATCAAAGAAAAAGTTTACAAACAAGTACCAACAACATGCGGGAATATGATTAAACGAATTATAAATGCTTGTGTCGAAATTCAGACAGACATATTTTGCAATTGTGCACAGTTATTTGATATGCGAATCAATAAGTGCATCGAAGTCAAAAGCACACCATTTCGAGCATTTACTGTAATTGAAAATGTGGGAAAAAAATTTGTTTTAAGACTGATTTGGAATAGAATTTCATCCATTACAGCACAATCTAGCATGATTTGAAAAAAAGTGTTTCAGGCAAATCCCACATATTATTTGCCATAAAATCCAAATCAGCAATAAGAAATAGGGCTTCCTATTTAACATTAAAAGCCTCTCCCCGCTATATCATCAAGGACAAAGAAAGGGGGAGTAATTTTAGAACTGCTATAGTTCCTCCGCGAGTTGATTAAATTTTGATTATGAGCAATTTTTTCGTAGAGTACTTATTATTCGAGATATTTGAAAGCTGTAGGTTAAAAAAATATTTCAGTATTTGTATATGAAATAATAACAATTTTGAGCTTTTGTTTTGCATGACAAGCTGTAATGTGTTTATTGTTTGTATAGTTCTTATATTTTCTGTACAGCCATTTTAGTATTAAATAACAATATTCTTATTTGATGTACAATGCAACTATGCACAATTTTTTTCACATCTGCATACATTAAATATGGATATTAGATTGCAAAGCTTAGACAAAAAATACGAATTAATACAAATTTTCATTTGAATAGGATAATATTGGTAATAATTCGTTATTAATAACATTATGAAAATTGTTTTAAATTATCAGTATTTATTATTATTAGCACGAACATCTAGACAATGAATAATATGCCTAATATGCCTATTTGCTATTTCTAATAAAATGCCTGTGGTAACTTTCAATCACTTCGGTTTAATCTTTTTTTTTACATCCTCCACATTTACATTGGGCGTTTTATAAACCTGTCTCTTTAAATAACCCATCTGAAATTTGTTTAAAGGATACCCGTTTCAAATACGGGCAATATAGATAACAAATTGAATAAAGACAAGTGTGTAAACATCACTAAAGATATTTTAATAGAAGAGGTAAATATTTCCATCATCGTTCAGAGGTTTGTTTCAACAATGAAAGTTAAATATTTTATAATTTTATTGTAATACTTAAAAAGAAGCACTGCTTCCCATTTCCAAATAAATATTTATTATAATTATGCTCATAAATAGCAAAGCCATAGGCCCCAAAAATCTAGTAAGCAACACACTGTTTTCGATTTCTGTCCGTTTTTTTCCTCCAAAACCTTTATTGCACTTGAAATAATACAATGAAGGTTAAAATTAATAGTGGTTCTTACTGTGAATTCAGCATTTCTATTCTTATTACCTTAATATGTTTCAGATATCTACTTATGTATTAAACTGCTGTTGCATATGATCTTGAAAAATCTACCAGAACACTTTCAACAGTACTTGAATTTATTACTTCCAATATTCAGCTGCTGTAAGATGGAGGCAGTAATCAATGTAATTTGCTAATGTATGATTGCAATAAAGGTAGCTGCATATATATATATATATATATATATATATATATATATATATAATATGAAGGTCGAATCTTTATATAACGAACGTGTGTAATTAGCGACGTTGATGGTAGTATTTCGTGGGATTGTCGTTCGTAACCAAAAAATAACTATTATGGATTAATCATTTATTGTGAAATCTACGTTTCGACTTATATAAAGTCTTTATCAAGATCTAAAATTTAAAAATTATGAGTGAAAACACAGTCATTAACCTAATTAAAATTAAGAAACTTACACACAATTTGATGTTAATACATGTACTGATTTAACATAAAGGAGGATCCCAAATAAATAGTAATAACATTTAATGTAAAAATAAAATGTAAAGATAAAATTAAGACTACAAACAGCATTGTATGCTATTTTACTATAAATAAACAAAGAAGCGATTGAGAGTTACCAAGAGTTCACTAAAGCTTACAAAAGCAAACGATTCAGGAGCTTCTATGAATAATCAAGAATAATCCTGAATGTTTACAAATTACTGTGAAAGGTGGTAGGATTTAAAATCAATAAATCTAAGTCTAGTTTGCAGTTATGAAATAAATTGGAACAAGTGTTAAAATATATATGGTTAATGTGATATAAATAATTAAAGTCAGTGATTGATATAAATTTAGAAATTAGCAGTTAGTAATTTGTAATAAATAAATTAATAATGCCTTGAGTGTTAATTATAAATGCATCATTGTTTTAAGAAGATAGCGTACCATCGTTTTAAGAACATTGTTAGTGATTAACTTGGAATAAATTATCATCAGTTCATTGTAATTTCTCTGTATTTATGAGTAAACAGTTAATAAAGGAAAGTTTATAAACAAAGTATTGTTTCTATACATATAGTATAAATAATGCTCTCATGCATATATTCATATATGAATACATATATTCATACCAAGATCATATTCCTTATTCTCCAATTCCAGTAAAATTTTTAAATATACATTATTGGTGGATAGTATGTTAATACACCCAAAGGACATTTGTGTCATGTTATTATTTATATATTACTTACAAAGTTTGTTGAATGGAATTTCAGTTGTATGTACTTTTAAAGCAAAATTAGAATGAAAAAAGCAATTTATAATTTAAGAAGGATTTATACAATTAATTATTGTTAAAACTATCAGTTACACTGTTACTGAATTTGCATGATTCTGAACAGTAAAAATGTACATTTTTGAGGACCCTTAATGATAATAGACTTTAATCTCTAGCAAAGCTAAGGGATCATGTTTATTGCACCATTTCAAACCACTAGTAAATACAATAGATTTTATAAAATTATTATTGCCGTTGTGTTTTGATAATCAGTGTATCCATATAGCTTCTTTCCCACTTAGTATTTTTTTAATACAAGGATTCAAACAAAATATTTGCTCAAACCAACTACCTTTACTTTATGTTATGTTAAAGATTAGCTTTCCTATGAACAAATAAACAAAAATCAATAGTTTGATGTCAACTACTGACATAATAATTTAAGGTAATGTTACTATTAAGTTTTAAGCTACAATAGTAATTTCAAAATAATTAAACAACTGTAACATGGCAGTTTTCCACTGGTCATGTTCCAGTTTTTAAATTATTTCCTTACGTATTTCTCCCATCTTTTTTCTTTATAAATTAAAGAAAGTTCCTCTTTTATTTATCTTCATGTACCGTATTTTATATATTTAAAGTAGGAATTATATTTAGGTTGTGTTATGTCGTAACACAAATTCATAATTTTCATCGATATAAACACTCCATTTCGTTATTAGGATTATTACTTCAAAAGAAAGTAATAAAAAGTAACCTCTATGTTATTGGTAGTTATTATCCAGTAACACAAGTGAAGTAGTTTTGAATCTACAATTAGTAAAAGATTTACTTTGATGTAGTTTCCTCCCTGTATTACCGGCCGATCGATCTTTAGTTGTCTGCACATAGCAGATCTTTACTCAGATCCGGCTGTGAGATATCACGCCATTTGTTTTCCAAGATGCCTGGTCTTCACATGGTATGTATTAGAGTTTTATGCTATTTATAATATTTTAACAGAAATAATTTTATAGAAGCACTTGATGTTACGTTCATAATTCCGTTATTAACTTACCCATCGATTGGTTTAAAAATGGTAAGGATTGTTATAGATAAAATCTGTTACAATTTGAATGTACCTCGTAGCATTTCCTAATACTTACACAAAATTGTATTGTAGAGTCCTTCCGAGAGGCTAACCGTACTTGCTTCAAAGTGTGATTTTATTCAACTTTGATGATACCTTACAATTTCTATCTAGTTTAATTTAAAATGCCTCCACTATTAATTACAAGAAGATGTCTTTGAAATCCTAAGTTGTTTCTAAATTATGCACCGTACAAGGCCATCGTAATAACATTCCAGGGGATTCAATTATTTGGGATTTGGCGTTTTACCTTACAACTACAATACAAAATGAAATTGGTGTTTTGTTACCTTTAAAACTTATCTACTTTGGATGGCACATGTTTTGTTCCTTCATATGAATCGACTCTACCAGCTTTGTATATGGTTCACAAACCATCTGTCTGAGCTTCTAATTTTGTTTATAAAGCAGCAGGTATCTTTCTTAACAAACTGTAATTAAGGAAATACACAGGTACGTGTTTTACATTTAAGTTTTCTTATAAGATAATTTTACACTAGTAGAATTGAAGTAAAAGTTTTTTTACTGTATGTGGACTGCTTCAGTGTCTGTAAAATAAATTTGTCAAATTTACATAGTCCCGCTTCAACATAACACATGTTCAGATAACCTTAAGTAAAGAATTTAATACAACAAAAGTGTACGCCCTAGGTTTCATGAAACTGGAGGTTTAAGTACTTTTATTGTTCTTTGTTTTTGCTAAAGTAATAAAAGTTTCCTTACGTACTTAACACAAGATAAGTACATATGTGTTTTTGATATATTAATACCTAAAGTGTTTCTTCTTATTTGTTGCTTATAATAATATTAGCATATCTGTCACTGCAAAGTTCCTTACACGTAGGTGACACGAAAATTTAATTATGTCTAAAAGTTTTGTAAAATATAGAAAAATTAAAATTGTTCTCTATAATAGTAACAACCAAGTTAAGATAAACTAATTCAACATTATATTTAATCTATTTGTAAATTTTGTTTCGAATTGAAGTTATTTTGTAATATAGCCGAGGTACTTAATTTATATTCTCTGTTTCATTGTTGACACCCCCATATTTTCCTACCTGAGATTTACAAGTCCATGCAGCCTCTAAAGCTATAAGGCCAATGCCAGCTGCGCCAAAATATGCTCCATATTTCGCCGTGTGATTACTTTTTTATAACGCCGGGAAAAAAGTAAGCCACACAACAGTAACAATATATATATACATATACATATATATATATATATATATATATATATATAAATTGCTGTGGAACTTGGATAAAATCCTCACCCATAAAATTTTATTCGAAATTTTTATTAAATTTTCAAATTCGAAAATAGAAAATTTTTCAAAAATTAAGTAATTCAAAAAAAAAATCCTTACCGGTTTTCCTCTCTTCCTCGGTTGAATTGCCCATTTTCTGCACCTGCTTCCGGCTAGCTCATTTGGACCTCCTCTTGGGTATCTATATTCAATCTCATATTCTCAATCGTACACACACACTCGCAATAAAACCAACATACAATCTTTTATTTATTACTATTTACAAATGAAATTCAATATTGTTCATATTTCTGTGATCACGTTACACTTCATTAAATCCTATTTTGTAATGTCCTGTATTTTATTTTAAATTATCAAACACGTAAAATGTACCCGGAGTAAATGGATCTTGACTAATACCTTCTTTCTCATTCCTTCTGTATAATTTATTTTTAATCGAAGTAAACTCTGGAGTATTGTGAGCTCATGATAACCCAGTTAGTTGAGAATAATGTATGCCCTTCTACTTTGCATACTCTAACAGCAAACTAAAAAAACAAAGCCATGTACTCTTCACAAAATTTTTACGTCCTGATGGAACGTTAATAAGCTTTATAGACACCTTCAGATTTCTAGTGCAATACCACAATAAAGTTATTTACACGTATTATGTTCAATACACAAATAATCCACAATACCTTCAAAATCACTCTCATACGTCACTCAATATTCACAGTTTATAACAATCACAATTTCAATTCGTTACCTGGAAATTTCTAGAAGATTTCAGCTCCGATAGATGATGCCATGTATTTCTTCTATCTGGTCTGCAGGCTGTTTCTAGCTATTACTAGCCGAACCCCATCTAAGTTGAATTGCTAACGTTGCCTTCCAAATCCAATTTAAACATACGTCTTTCACAAATTTACTTTAAACCACGTGACTTAACTTCCCGACACGAGCTTGTTAAAATTTTATAGGTGATACCTCAATTAAAAATTTTACTGTAATCTCGGTACACAAACCACGTATAAATTATGAAGCTCACCGTGCAATATAATTTTAAAATAATTTTTTCTACTTACAGAACTCGTGGTAGCTTCCATACGTAGTCTGAAGCAATCGAAATATTAAGGGCTTTAATTATGTTCTCGTAAAATATTTATAGCTTTAGACGGCCACCTCCCGACCCCGTTTATCCGAAATCCCCTGTTAACAGCCACACATTCTTACAATTTTGCACTCAACCGATTTTCAAATCCGCGAATTTCAGCACGTCATATAATATTTTCAGAAAACTACGCTACACTATCCTCGTGTTTATTCCAAGTCAAACTAACCATATCGACCAATCGTAGACCTAGTGACGCTTCACAAATCCCGCCTATACTACAGTTCTCCCATGCTTATGCGTTTTCTACGTCTCTTTCTAACTTTGCTTGAGTGGTAGAAAATCGATATTCTTGTTTATCTGCTATCTACACCACGTGGACTTATTACGTGATTTAAATAACCCCTCGTTAGTATTTCCTGCGAACACAAGCGATGGTTTACCCGATATTCTTCGTAACCGTTTGCTATTTACAAAAATAATTGGAAGCTTGACATTTCCAAACCACGCAGGTGTTCAATCCTAACGAATGTTTTAAATACATTTCTCGGAGTTGTATTTCAGCGTATTTTAATCCCACCGATATATTTGTCTGTTAGCAACGCTTTTATGCATATTATAAGTAAATAACCGTTTAATTAAATTCAATTAAATTAATAAAATAATTGCATTGGCCTTTACCATTTAATTTCTTTGTAAACCTACTAAATATTCACCATTATTTGTAAAATTTGATTAATACCCGTTACTTAAAATGAATTAACTGGAATTAATTTCGCACATAATTACTGGTTGTTCCTTTATACAGGGTGTTTCGAAATTGCTTCGTTAATATTTATTTTTAATCTTTTAAAACCTCTATAATATATATATATATATATATATATATATATATATTAATAAACATAGATTTGCATTCCAAAGGTGGATTATTCTTCTTTGCTCTATATATATATATATATATATATATATATATATATATATATATAAACCTAAGCTGTACAGTTACTAAAAAGAAAGAACAACAAATGATGAGGCTATTAACTTCATGAACCTTAGCCTTTGTTACTTGAAAAATTTTAAATAACTACTTGAACATATATATTGCTGTTTATACCAATCATATAGCTTTTAAAATTGATAAAAAATAATTAAATAGTACATATACATGTACAAATAGTTATTCAGGTTAGTTTTAGTTAGTGGAAAATGCCTCTGACTATTGAAACCTTGTAACTATACTAAAATGTACCAACAGGTTTCATATTTTATGCATGCTCTGATTACATAGAAATAAAATATTAACTTACATAAGAAAACAAAATATTAATAATTTAATAAATAAAACAAATTCTTACTATCAGACAAGTGTTGCAAATCCTTGAGATGTGGTTTCCCCAGGTTTAGTTTTACGGCCATACTGACCAATAAAAGAACCATCTTCATTCATACCCTCTAAATAAATAAATAAAAAATAAAATAAAAACCAAATTAACAAAACTAAAATAAAAAAAGAAATTTACAGCTAAATGCATAATTAGTAAACCAATAAATACGTCTTGTTAAAACTGTTCGAGCAGTAAACAACATCTATTAAATTAAAGTCCTTTCCTATTATACTAAGTTGATCATGTAACTAAAAATGTTTTTAATTATGTAGTTCTAATAAGTTTGTATCAACTTTGAGATATAGTTGCTTTGAACGACTCAAAGTATTTTAAAATATTTTGCAGTAATGAAAGTTTGTCTTTATTAAAAACATATTTTTAGAAATCTGTTAATTTTTTAAATATATGACACAAATATGAAATTATATAACACTATAAAACAAGAAAATAATAACAAAGCAATAAAAACTAATAATCAGTATGGCTGCCACCAGCCCACACAAAACATTAATATCATATAAGTGTACTTACACCAGTTATAATTTTGATTGGCCATCCATTATTTTTCTCATATGCTCCTTTTGCAGTATTCACAAATTACTTTTTAGAGTACATTATCAGTATGAATAGGAACAAGATTAATTTAAAAAAACAGAAAACTCTTTCAAAACATTGAATTATCGTAACACATTTGCTACCAGGGGTTGTCGCATTCATGTGATGTTCTGACTCCCTTATAGGACCAGCATCACATACTACTACTTCCTTTTACTATTGTTACCAGACATGAAAACTTGTTTACCAGACATAAAACCCAGATGAGAACGCAATTCATTTGGCTTCAATCATGATAATTATGCCTGCAATCAGAAAGGGGAAAACATATAAACAGCTCCAAATTGAGTAGAAATTGAATTCTTGTCTATTTTTATCCAAGGAGCAGTACCAACTAGCATGCTTGTGATTGTTATTCAAGCAATCTAGTATTATGCTACGCACAAACTAACACTAATTAAATCGCGTTACACACAACCAGCGATTGTTATTCTGGTTAACATATTACTCTCTCATTACACCGTTGGTGTTTGTTATCACAGTTTGAACACTACAAAGTTGGTGATTTTTATTCCAGCTTCACTTAATGCATTTGTTCACAATTTCTTTTTTCTAAGGCATCTTCATATTTTCTGTATGCCTCTTTTACATAACTTTTCATCTTCTGATCAATATTACTATTTAACACACCTCTGACACTCAACACAGAATCATATACCGGACGCTAAGCAACTAAGCTGTCTTCGTGAATATTTTCAATTAATATCTGTTTGTTAATAGAAAATCGGCTTCCACTGCAGCATTACCATAAGATAAAAGCAAGACACATTTAATACCTGTCAAAGTTGATTATAATCTGAACTGCCGATAATACTTCTTTATAAAATACATCCAATCTATCCGTATTCTCAACAAACTTCATGCAATAGTCTAAATTTTGTTTTATTTTTTCAAATTCATTATATTGTGCTTGATATCACTCAACAGTTAAACCATTTATTAAAGATTTATTGTAGAGAATCTGCAGTAAAATTTTCACTCGTGATAACCCTATAGTTTGTGAGCATACAATTACCTTAAGATCAAACCATGTAATTGCACGTGTTAGGGAATATTTATTAAATGTTGATCTTTCTAATAGCTTTTTTACAATTGACTGCATAAACTTCTAACAATAAATTAGAAATTGCAATTTTTCCTTTTCACTTGCACTTCAATTTGAGTAATCCTTTCGAGACGAAAAACCAACATCAATTTCTTTTAATTGGTTTCAATTTTCAGATTTTTAAATTCTGTATTAACTAATGTTGGTAAATCCATTTCTGCAATTGCAGTTTTAACAAATAGACAAATAATATTTCTAAAAAGCTTTTCTAAATTACTGTAGATAAAAGGAGCCATTGGTTTAGCGGTTTGAAATTTGGACAAAAATGGTTCCGTAATACCTGCAACCGTCGCGAAAAATGTTAATTTTGCTTTAATTAAGTGATCTGCACATGTACGTTTAACATTCGAAGCCAATATATTTGTAGGCAATTGCACTTCTTTACACTGCAATATCTGCACATATTATCGAAAATTTCTAAAACCCTGCAGAACTATTTTCCACCCACCTTGTAGCACAAAATTTTGTTGCAAATACACTGCTGCCTGTGATATTGGTATAATCTGCTCGCCTTGCTGGAGAATCTTTGAATAGTCAATACAAGCCATGTAATGTATCATTAAGTTTCTACTGTCTGACTTTACGGCAATTTCGCAAAACACCATGAACTATGTGAAGACCATACAAATCCAATTCTAAGAAATCAACCATTAAAGAATCTTCTTTTCGTAAGTGATTTAGAAATGACCAATTAACGTTAGGCCAATCCATGGAAACCTGTTTGTATTTAAAACACTAACATTACAAATTAAACGATCTTTGTTATTTGAATTTGTCTACAAAATACTATTGATTGAGAAGAGTTTTATTCCTTCTTTAAATTTTGCTAGAATATCTAAAGCAGTAGCATGCTCCATGAATACCAATGCTAAGTAGCATTTTTCACAATATTTTTTCTTCGTCCCAGTAACGTACAACAATGTCCATTTGTTCTTTTTGGGCAATTTTATTCAGAGGCTCATTAAAGCATATCATACATTTTACACACTTTCTAACAATATTTTTAAATTTTTTCTTAAAATATTATGTAAATCCGTGAGTAGAAACATCCGCAATTTTTGTAGGCCCAAGGCTTATTTTTTCGGCAGTTTTGCTATCTTTGAACACATTCTTCATCACAAGTATTGAATTTTCACATAAATTAAAGGACATATGCGTCATTGTAACGTTTAAACTTCATAATATCTCTGCATCTGCGATATCAAAATTGGTTATAAAATCAGTCATTGAAACTGAACTGACAGTATTTCCTCTATTATGTTCACTGAAATTGCTGGTAACATTTGTATATTTGTAATTTCATTAGCCTCACTGTTATTGAGGGTTAAATAACTAAGTACTGTGTTAACAGAATTCAATTTAATTACATTCCTCGGGTGTTTAACTCCTCTAAGTGACTAATAACTGTCTGATGGACCACATTGTTTAATTCAAAGATTTATTACACAACTTGCAAAATACCTGATGAATATTACCCGAAACAGTAGCTATTACTCTACTCCATTCTTTATTAACAGCAGCATTTACTCAATCTGTATTAAAGACTGCCTTCTTGCTTGACACTTTGAATACTTCTACCACAATAGTCAAAATACCAATAATTAATTAAACTACAATGCTTATTTAGTAGGCAGTTCTGATTTTCACATTGTCAAATGTCAACTGTTAGATCAAAGACATGCTACAGAATAAACTGGTATAAAATTAACATTGAACTGCACTGTTGGGAGGTCTACAAAAGCTTCCTTATTTGTATTTTCATTCTTCAAATTAGTTTGCTTTCAAAAGCAATCTTGTTTTTAGTTCATAAAAATAAAAATTCCCTAACTCTATGAACAAATTCATAAATTTCCCTGACTTTCCCTGACACATTTATTCCCCGACAATTCCTGGTTTTTCGCGTTGCTGAGAATCTTAGAAGAAATTGAGATATGCATCTAACCAGTATCAGAACTGAAGATCTAATGATGATGATGAAGATGATACGACACATACTAAGGCATAAGAAAATGGCTTGGTATACATTAGAAGCAGAGAAGGAAAAGGGAGAGGTAGAGGAAGACCTAGATTAGACTATTGTACCCAGATGGTGAAAGATGTGGGCTTTGGGAATTTCAGGGAAATGTGCAGGTTAGCTCAGAATAGGAAACTATAGAAATGCATGTCCAACCAGTTCTGGGACTGAAGACCTAACGATGATGATGATTAAAACTAAAGTGCTAGTACGTAAAGAAGGAGAAAATAAAGACCAGAATACAAACAGTATACCAGAATTTACAACAGGTCAATGATTTCGGCTACCTAGGAAGCTAAATAATGCAAGATGGAAAGAGTGCAAAAGATATAGAACGAAGATTAGCACAAGGTCATGCTGTTTTTAACAAGAACAAGCAACTACTATGTTGAAAGACAATAAACATGGAAACAAGGAAAAGACTGCTGAAAGCATATGTGTAGAACAGCACTGTACGGCTGTGAAACATGGACAGTAGGAGAAGCAAACTGGAAAAAAATAGATGTCTTTTAAATGTGGTGCTACAGTCGTATGATGAAGATACCATGGGCAGACAAAATTAAGAACAAAGAGGTACTAGAAATGGTAGGGGAAGAAAAATACATAGAAAACAGTAAAAAAATTTAGAAGAGATAGATGATCGGACACGTTCTAACGCATGAGGGAATGGTGCGGGATATATTGAAAGCAGAGAAAGGAAAAAAAAGAGGTAGGAGTAGACCTAAATTAGACTATTGCACACAGATACTGACGGATGTAAGCTATGGGAATTTCAAGGAAATGTGTAGGTTAGTTGAGAATAGGAAACAATGGAGGTACGCAAGCAACCAATTCTAGGACAGAAAACCTAATGATGATACAAATGCTTTGATACATTAAGCAAGTCTTCAAACTTGTGAAGAATTTTGTAAACAAAATGCGCACGTCATAATAAAATTATTCATTTTTGTATGAGATCCTAATTTATCTAAGCTTCTTTAAAAAAAAAGGTATTAAACTACAAGCTTTGTTTCTAATAATTGTATGGAAAAAAATTAATTCCATAACATTTTTTTTTGTTTAGTTTTGAGAATTCTAACAAAGTGTAAAAAATGTAAAAGTTATTAAACATTATCGTTTCTCTTGCTTCTTTGGTCAATAAAATTTATTTATTAGATAGGAATTTAACACACTTCAAATTCACCTTAGAGAATGGATGTTACAATAGAAAATAACTCAAAGATAAAGTACAAATTTAGCTTTCTAATTAACTTGTGTAAAAAAAAGGAAAACCTCTATCTGTAGATTTTATTTTTAGTTTTTTATACTGTCAAGAATTTCAGTGTTTGTTTGCTCGTTGTTGCTATAGTCTCGTGTCTGTTTAATTTATTGCAGGTAAAAGGGTGTGTTTCACTGATTTTTGATGCATGAAAGCTCTGTAAGGAATTGCGTATTGATAAGTTTTGCAAATTTTAATGTATCTATTAATATTTCTTTGTTGTTAGTTTTGCCTGCTGCATGGGTCGCTATTTCCACATCCATTTAACAACGAGTTTAATTTCACGGAAATTCTTTCACTAACACTCATATGGAGGTTTTTAGGTAAAACTCTGTTTGAAACATTCTGACTACAACACGCTCATAAAAAAGTTGACTTGACAATAAGTTTCACATAATGAATGATACTTAAACCAGATACAAAGTGTATATTGCTCCAATGAAAATCTATCATTTCATAAAGCACTAATTTTGTAGAGAATACAGTTGGGCTGTAGACAATACGTTTCTAATTAAAAAAAAGGAATATTGGATAAATCTAAGTTGGGGTTTTTGCTTAAAATTTTAATATATTGTAAAAAAGAAACTGTTAACAATAAAACCAGATATACTGCATCTGTGGTATACAAAGTTGCTAAAAATATTTACGTAAAAAATACACATTTCACATGGACAATTATTATAATAGCATAAAAAAAGTTACCAGAATTTCTTTATAAAAAAGAAAACACGTGATCAGTACATTCCACAAAAATAAGATTAGGTAATGCAGTAAATGTTATGTGTAGAAAATACTAAAAGAAAACAATTTGTTCTTGTTCAAAACTAGATGGATCAGCTGAAGGTTTTATGGATTTTCATTTCGGCTAAATTACAAATTCTAGTAAAAAGAGCAATCCATAATTCAAGTCCCAAAATAACATTGTTAATAATAATATGTCAAATATTGATAGATGTAATCAGGTGCTGTTTTACTATTTGACATTATGAAAATATGTAAACTGGTATTTGAGGGAACTCTTTCATTTTACTCATGACAAATTCATTGTGAGTGCACATCTAGAAGTTATCTGATCTATAGTTTTGAAAAGAATTTATTGAAAAATAATAAAATAAATTAAGGATAGTAAAAGAACATATAAAAGGGACAAATGTCAGTGTTATTGAAAAAAATATCGGCTGCATTTTATGTGTGTAATGCTTATAGTATTAATAATCAACCAATAAAATTGTGTATCAATGACTGTCTCAAAACTTACCATACCATAAATAGTTTACATAGCTTTTGATATTGTTTATTTTATAAATATTTAATGAGAAAAGTGTAGTTTCTATAAAAGTTATTTTCTATTTTACAATGTGTAATGTATCTGAAAAATACTTTATTTTAAAAGAATTTCTCTCATGATTCAATTATTCAGGATGATTCATTGGTAAGTGTATATACTTTATCCGGCATGTGTAGGTTACTTGGGCAGTTTCATATCATCTATGCTTAGTGGGTCAATAATACTTAATTATCAAGATACATTGTATTTTATTGATTTTACTCATTTTAATAAAAATATGAATTATTGAAACTGCATTTTCAATTCTTTATAAACACCTGGAAAATGGACAATTCTTGGTTTAGGATATGGTTAATAAAATTTACTTAAAATCTTATGCAGAATTTAAAAATAATATAAAAATACAAAATACATTTAAAATAAACGAGCTAGTGTCTACTTCTGGTATAACCACAAAGACGCCATTTGCAAAAATATTGTATCCTGTTACGTGCCAAAAATTTCGGCACTAGACATTTTTAATTAAGTTTTAATATGTGAGGATTTCGCGCCACAAATTTAAAAGACTTGTTGCGCGTATTTCCGTCACTTCAGAAGTGCGTTGCGCGAGATTCGCGTCAACGCGTGTGGGGGAAGAAGGAGGTGGGGAATTTCCGAAAGACGCGTTAGGACTTGCCTCCGAAACGCAAAGAAAAGTGGTTGTGTGGTGTCTTACCGTATCTTTCTGTTATGTAGGTCCCTTTTTGCTTTCTTTAGATTATCGTTCCTCATACCCTTTCCCGTCGTTACCTCTATATAGGGAGAAGACAAAGCGAATTTGGATGCAACCTGGCTTAGGAGTTCCCACACCCGAGAAATATTAGCGAAGCCACGGGCGGCCATCATGGAGTAATCATGAAGGAAGCCGCCTGCCATCATGGAGTAATCCTGAAGGAAGCTCTACCTGTTCATGTAAGTACCCCTTGGGGGTTCTATAAAATTTGTATACTTGAAAATGTGTTGACATAATTTGCATATTGTGTGACGTCATTTAAAATTTGCGTGTCAATTCTTACATTATGTAATATCGCTACCAACTGTCTTTTGTGGTGCATGTACCGCGCTTACAGGATATAATAATCCTTAATCTGCAATAACCAAAACTGAACTGATAAACTTTATATGCGAGATACAATTGCATCCCTAAAAACTTCTGATTAGACATGCATGCATGGTATATAGTGTGTAATGTGTATATGTGGTGTGTATACATATGTGCATGCATGTATGTGTAAGTGGGTGTACACATGTGCATGTATGCTTGTGCAGAACGCCTGCATGTGCATTTGAGTGTTAAAGAAGAAAAAGAAACAAGATTGATAAGTTTTGCAATATCCTAACAACATTAGTAAAATCAAGGATCAACTTCATCCACAAGTTTATAGACAGAAAGTAACATTCGTTAACCACGCTGTATGTACTAAAATTCCTCACCTATTGGCAAAAGATGAATAGAGCCCAATAAATAATTTGTAAAATTGTGATATTGTTTACTACTAAAATTTAGCTGTAAATTTCTATTTAAAACAAAATAACAAATGCATGCAAACGTAAGCACATCATGATGTACAAAAATAGTATTGAAACAATTAAAATTTAAAACAGTATAAATTAATAGATTAATACATAAACACATAGCTCAACCACGCTTCTAAAATAATGAATAATACCAGACCTTTAAAAGTATGTTAGAAATTACTTATGCACCAAAACAAAAAAAAAATTGTCCATTGCATGTAACATATAAATAGAAACAAAGCAAATGTTTTTGGTAACATTGAGTTTAGTAAATAAACCATACATGCTTGGTCAATTTCTGCACTTCATATGTATTCTCTTTAATGCATTTTTAGCAATTATGCAATAATTTGTTACAAATAAACCTTGAAAGTCAATAAATGATTTCACATCTTGTAGATTGAATGCCATAGCACTAAGATTTTCATCAAGTATATATAGGATTATTCATGGTATACGCCTCGAAACATTGTAGGTAATCTGATAAATATTTTAAAAATTTTCTTTCACATATGGATAGAGACATACTATTTACATTTTAAAATTATTTTGAAATTATATAAGGTGTTTCAAACACTAAATATATAACAAGGTTATGTTTTTTTTAAATGAAAACCCCTGTATATTACTACATTTTGGATTTACCGTTTCAAATAAAGGTCTTTTCTATTATGATTTGTTATACCTAAACCTTAAGGTTTTTGCAGTAATTTAATTTTTTCAAAAACAACCTATTTTTAAAATGTTAAATACAAAACAAATATTAAACCTATCTTAGCAAAATTTCTAGTACAGTGTGAGAATTGATTATATTTTATACTTCCATTATAAAAACTTAGATTAAATTTCTGAACACTCTGTATAAGATATAAGTTTCTATGATGGGAGTATAAAACATGATCAATTTTCACACTTCACTAGAAATTTGGCTTAAGTAGGTCTAATATTTGTTTTATATTTAATATTTTAAAATTAGGTTGTTTTTTGAAAAAAATTAAATTACTTCAAAAACCTTAAGATTTAGGTATAACAAACCTTAATAAAAAAGACCTTTATTTTGACCGGGGAATTCAAAAATGTAATAATATACAGGGGCTTTCATTAAAAAAAAAACAACTTTGTTATTTATTTAGTGTTCAGAACACCCTGTATAATTTCAAAATAATTTTAGAATGTGCCTTTAATATGCTTCTATCCATATGTGAGTACCTACAATATATATATATATATATATATATATATATATATATATATATATATATATACCTTTACACATAAAGCAAGAACATTTAATGATAGATGATAAAAAAGTCTCAGGTCATTGTCATGTTTTACCCTTATTGGGGCTTATCAGAACAGGAGCAGCAAAACTGTTATTCAAGCATAAACATTTTATGGAACATACAGTATCAGTTTGCTCACATTTTATGCTTTGGTGTTGCGTTACCTAATATTGTAGGTTTTTATAACAGTGTTCATATTCACATACTTAATTTTCCACCCTTATCTATTTCAACAACCAAAATTATGTAGTCATTTTTAAACTGCTTAAGGCCATCAATAGTTTATCGATATATTTAAAACAAGATAATTATCCACGTTTTTCTTTGAACCAAAGAAATAGCTTTCAATTATGGTCAAAGTTTGTGTTTATTACAGATTAGGCAAATTACATTTTAGATTTAATTCTAACATTCAGAGTAATTTATGGTATATTTTGTATAACAAAGAACTAATGTAAATATTTATGGTTCCGGGTTGGGACCGTGTCATCTTATAAACTAAGTCGACGTTTTGCCCACTTTAGTAAGGGGCTTCATCAAGACAAGAAAATAAATATTAAAATAATAATAATGAAAATAAGAATGATAATATTAAGTAGACAAGTTAAAGTAAAAGAGTAAGGAAAGTTACTTCTGAACTAGCAGACTCACCAGCCCAATTAAGCAAAATGGTGTCTTGTGGCAAAGTAACTGGTGAAAGTAATAAAATGATCAGGAATAGAGAGGAATAGCGAATCAGTGAACATTACGGTTCTGTTTTTGTGAACATAGGCTTGTTTTCCAAATGGAAGAAAAGTAGTAGCCATTGTCTTTGTTTAGATTGATAAAATTTTTAGTGATTTCTACAGATTCTATAATTTTTTTATTGTAGAAAAATGGTATTCTGGCGATTAGTTTTGTCTTGTCAAAGTAAAATAGTATGGCCCGTTTCATGTTGGTGTTTGCCCACTGCTGAGCAATTGTACTGGCTTGTTCTCTCTATTCATGATCATTCATGCATCAAGTTCTCCCCCTATATAAACTATCACTTTCACTACATTTACCAGTTACTTTGCCACAAGACACCTTTTGGCTTAAATTGGCTGGTGAGTCTGCTAGTTCAGAAGAAACTTTCCTTACTCTTTCACTTTAGCTTGTCTACTTAATATTATCATTCTTATCTTTATTATTTTTTTATAATTTATTTTCTTTCCTCATCCTGATGAAGCCCCTTACCAAAGTTGGCGAAACATCAACCTTAGTTTATAAGATGACATGGTCCCAACCCGGAACCATAAATATTTATAATGACTCCAGCCATGAAAGCCTCCGACAATATCACAAAAACCTTTACGGGGAGGATATTGTAAACAAAACAAAAACTTTCAGTAACCTTAGACACTCATTAGCAAAATTACTTTGTACACTCACCTTTTTGTTATGGTGTCGTAGTTCTGACAAGTTCCCAATTTCCTTAAAATAAAATATCACATTAACACATGTTCCAGCCGAAAAATTCTTCACAGAGCAGAACTCTCACTAGTCCGTGAACGAATTTCCAACACTCCAAAAGAAAAAGACAATATTACTAAACAACTCCTACATCGCCATCTAACATTATCCGCCACACTCAGATACAATGACTGAACTGTTTGACCAGATTTCATACTTGCAAGCAAGACCAATAACTCATCACAAAAACCCACTTACGCAAATTCTTGCAACTTTCTAAGAACCTTTCACACCCTGAAAAAATATCTTACCCGAAAACTTTGTCCTTAAACACAGTCATAAACTGATCCTTTTCAAAGGACTAAACTTCTCAATTGCACCCAGAAAATTCCTGCAGAAGAAATTATTAGCTACGTAGAATCAGCAATCCTATCTCTGCCTCAAAACGATGTCAACCTAATTCGCTTTGAAACAACTAAATGTCTCCAACATGCCAAAACTCATAACAAAAACGTGACAAAGCAAGAAATGATGACCTACGAACGAACAAGCAAATTGTTATACTTTCTGCAGACAAAGGTAATGCGACTGTAATTCTAAACCGTACAGAACACAAAAAAAAATTAACCAACTATTACAAGACGGTTTCTAATCTCCTATATCCAAAAACCCCACTTCAAAGCTTGAACGAGAAATTTCAGCACTTATCAAACCCTCTAATATTCCCAAAGCTATCCAGAAACGTATAATACCTCACGAATCTAAACCACCTCGCTTGTACTGCCTTCCTAAAGTCCATAAACCTGATGTTCCTCTCCGTCTAATAGTGAACACAATTGATTCGCCAACCTACCATCTGGCAAAATACCTAGCATATTACTTAAAACCCTATTCCGGCAACAGCCCTACTAATGTTTTAAACTCCACTCATTTTATAGAGCTAATTGCAAATATTGAACTAGGCCCTAATGATACACTAATCAGTTTTGACGAAACATTCTTATTCACAAACATACCTGACATAGACACTGTCTCCATTATTAAACAACTTCTACCTCAAGAAAACGAATTTGAGTACCTGGCCACACTCATTGAAAAATGCTTAACTTCTACCTATTTTGTCTTTGACAGATAATTTTACAAACTTCTGGCACATCCATGGGCTCACCTCTACCCCTATTGTGGCCAATATATTCATGGAGTCTTTGGAATCCATGGCTCTAGAATCCACAGAGCTTATAGAAATTGAATAGAACGGAACTCTGCCATTCGTTGACGTTCTGACGGAGCGCCAACACAACGGACGACTAGGTCATTCTGCATATCGAAAACCCACACACACAGATAGATACCTACATGCGTCGTCACATCATCATCCATCACAAAAATCGGTAATCAACTCTAGTCCACCGTGCAATTAAGCTTTCACAACCAGAACATTTATCTAATAAACTGACCCATCTGAAAACTAATCGTATAAAACACGGCTATCGCAACTCAGATATTGGCAGGGTAATGAACCGGCATCTGCACCCAACACAAACCATCAAACCACGCAGTAATTCCGACACGATCTTTAGCAATCGTTCCATATATATATACACACACACGCGCGTGCGCACGCATCCCCCATACATACATACACACACACGTGCACACATACACACATGCACGCACACACACACGCACATGCATGCACCCACGAACACATGCGCGCATGCACACACATGCACACACGCACGCGCGCGCATGCGAGCGCACACACACACACACAAATATTACCAAGCCCAAAAGATTCCGAAAACAGTCTTAAAGTCCCAGGCGTATATAGTATACCTTGCAGTTGCGGTTTAATATACATAGGAGAAATAGGACGGTCAGTACAGACTAGACTAAACGAGCATAAGTGATGCTTACGAACAAGCCAGTAGAATCGCTCAGCGGTGGCCGAACACCAACATGAAACAGGCCATACCATTAACTTTGCCAGAATTCCATTTTCTACAATAGAAAAATCAGAGAATCTGTCAAAATTACTAAAAATTCTAAAAATTTAAACAACGACGATGGCTAATACCTTTCTCCCATTTGGAAAACAATCATATGTTCACAAAAGCAGAGCCGTAACGTTCACTGATCCACTACAACAGTCCTCTCTATTCATGATCATATATGCATCAAGTTCTCGCCCTATATGAACTACCACTTTCACTACTTTCACCAGTTACTTTGCCACAAGACACCTTTTGGCTTAAATGGGCTGGTGAGTCTGCTAGTTCAGAAGTAACTTTCCTTACTCTTTCACTTTAACTTATCTACTTAATATTATCATTCTTATCTTTATTATTATTATTATTTTATTATTTATTATCTTTTCTTGTCCTGATGAAGCCCCTTACAAAAGTGGGTGAAACGTTGACCTTAGTTTATAAGATGACACGGTCCCAACCGGAACCATAAATATTTATAATGACTCTGGCCGTGAAAGCCTCCAACAATATCACAAAGAATTAATGTTATTACAGTTACAGAAAACGCCTTTATATTAATATTAATTTGTCACTTGCAATATAAAATAAATTATATAAAACAGCAAGTTTACAAATTTGACTTTCCGATAATAAAAATCCAACTACTGCATGTATGAATACTGGCAAACACAAAAAAATGCTGTTAAACATTAATTAACAACATTAATTCTTGTTTTTTATGTGATATTATTGAAATTGAATGTCCCAAAAAAATAATCAAATTTGCAATTTTATTTTTATACAAAACATCTAACATCTACTATAAAATTATTTGTAGATCTGACTTCATTCGTAGCATGTCAAATATAGTCAGTTATTCATTTAAATTTATTTTGGCATTCAAGAGAGCAAAGTTCAGCAATTTCATAACGTGCTTCTATTATTTTCAATTCTTACTCTTGCCATTATAACTAAATCACTTAAAGTACATTAGAACAAATTATTCAAAGTTTTAATAAATTACAATCTGTTATTAGAAATTTTAATGCTCTGAAATGTATTAATTATGTAAACAATCTATTACATACCTGTATCACCTTCACCATATTCTGCCATAGAATCAGTATCACTCTCTGGACCAACTTTTGATTCACTTCCCATTGAAGCTCTACCATGAGATTTGTTATCCAAGCTGTGATACAATTTGTTAAAATAATACACCCGAGGCACTTAACTTACGGTTGAGAATATTCATGAAAGCCTCCTTCATCTGGATAATCACGTCTACCATTTGCTTGTTCTCTTTCATGTACAGCATACTTGCCACCTCGATTTCGTTTAACAATACAAACAATAATAAGGACCAAAAGTAAAAATGCTATTGCAAGCATCATTCCGATGAACCAACCTGCTGTGGCTACATTTTCGCTATGCTGAATAATAGGTCCAGTACCATAGGTATCAACTTCCTGAGGTTCACTGGGAGTGTAATGAGCACCATCACCAGCTACAAGTACAAACTCATAGGTTTGTTCTCGTTCTAACCCTCGCACTTCCAAATAATCATTCTCGGCTTCTTCTTGAGTTGAAAGGTAACTAGATTCGCCTCTTTTCTTATACTTCACAAAAAGAAGGATCCTGGCCGACCTTTCAGATTAGGTAACCAATTAACACTAATTGTTGCAGTTTGTGAAGCCATCTGATCATTTGTATGCACTCGATGCCAAGTGAAACTGGGAACAGATGGCCGCATTACTGCAACAGACTTCAATTCTCGTTCTATAAAGTATCTACAAGAAAATCATTAGAAGTTTAATAAATACATTTGTTTAATACTTTGGTGATTCTCCAACTTTTGTAGTGGCAGCAACATATAGACGATATTTAACATTAGCCTCAAGTCCCCCTAGTTTTGCAGTTAACTGCTCTGGATCTGTTATTTGAGTTTTTCTTGGAATTAAATCTTTTACAGCGGTTTCTTCAACAGCTGCATAATATATATTGTAACCTGTGAGTATGCCATTAGGATGTTCAGGTTTCTTCCAAACTAAATAAAATGCTTGGGAACCTAACTGATAGGCTTGTAATGCTAAAATAGAGCCGGGTACTAAAATTTAAATTTAAACAATCTTACTTATCAAAACAAATATCTTTACCTCCTTCTGGCATATCAAAGCTAAGTGTTTCACTTGGAGGACCATTATATTTATCATTGTAGACATATACCTGAGCATAATTCTTACTGTATGGAACAAAATTGTTGACTAATGCTTTAGTTGCATCACCCTGAACCTGTATTTCACGATGACCATATTTATTGTCAGTCCAGGTTTTAATTTTATATCCTCTAAAATGCCCCCTAATTGATTCACGAGGAACTGAATTCCAGCTTAATAATGAAGCTGTGGGTGACTGAATTTGTATTAATGTGAAGTTTCCAGGAGCCATTGTGGGTTCTACAAAAGATATTGTTCTAAAGCATAAATATTTTTCAATACAATCACTTCTTCAAATGTATCGCATATTTTCACAAGTACAACAAAAACTCTCTCAGACTGAGTTAATCACATATTATAGCATAAAATACAACTTTAGCCAATAAAATGCAAAAAGTTTTTATAAGTGATATTTGCAAGATTTGACAATCCCCAACGATTGTAATTATTTGAATAGTTATATAATTTTTAATAGTACTAAAATATAAAATTTGTTTCAATGCAGCAAATACTTATAACCATAAAGTGCAAGAACACCAGAATTTTTAATTAAACAAAGATGCATAACAGTAGAGGAAATGATGGCAACCAACTAAACTCACACGTAAATACAAATTGTGAAAGGAATTAACTTAACTTGCCATGTTTAACTAAGCACTAAAGTTCTCACAGAGACATACCTAAATGAATCAATAACATAGTAATGCTTTTCAAATGTAATTATAGATTTACTAAAAATACGAAGGTCTCGACCACAATGTGTGTGCTGAATATTCAATGAGAAGAATAAATTTGTTTATGAAATCTAGTTTATACAATGCACAAAATAATGTTGGTATTGCTTTATTTAGTATTTTGGATAGTCAGCACTAGTCTATAGGAGCCAATATTATTAATCCTTTTATTATTCTTTCTAATGCTGGCTCTGAATTTTACAACTTGGACAATTCTTCAGTTTTCTTAAGTTTCTGTTATGGCCAATTGATTGTCTAATACTTGCAAATTATCAGCATAACCTGTTTGACAAGTTAAACCTAAAATGTGTTAGTGATTTCAATGAATCTAGCGTTAATAATTTCTGCAAAAAAATCAAAAACTAGAAGTAATCTACATTGTTACTGACATACTTTATTTAAAACGGCAACAGATCCTTTTGAATTCAATGTAATTTTATATATGGACGAACAAATAAAATGATCTGATGGTAAAAGTTTTGCTAAATTACTAATAATATACATTGGACCTTCAAGTTATAAACTAAAATTGTTAAGCAATACCATAGGTAAAACACAACATGTCTCTAAAGATAGACATTGTTAACTACCGTCAATACATATAAGACCACGTTCCATTTGCAAAACAGTCCTTACAACAAATCTATAGGTTGTTTAGAGCACACATTTTCATCTGTATGCTGTACGAAGTGATCAATTCTATCAAATTATATCTTGCTGAAAATTCGACTATCGGCAGATGATGCTGAAGATGTTGATGGTCTTCCAGCTAGTTTAGAAGAAACACCATATTTAGTCAAATATGTTTGGGCTACTTTTCCTTTGAAATCCAACTGCGATAATTTACTTTGATTTGTTTTTTTTGTATAAGGTTCAACTATTTTTGCGAGGCAACATCAAACAACCAAGTTATGATAGGCCACTACCACTTTTTACCTATATTACTATGCGATAGCATGCCACGTCCTGATTCATTAGATCAGTTCCACCCATGAAAGTATTATAATTTTTAATTAGTTTTGGTTGGATAATTTGTATATTTCACTTATGATTTTGCAAAAATCTTTTAACATTAGCAGCTTACTGGTATCACAGGAAGATAAAATCATAGTTACAATGCCATTATTCATCCATCGCACATACAACAGCCCACCATGCTGCTCAATAGCACTTTTTCATGCTAATAATTTTTCAGTAAGCGGGCACACTTTAAAAATATGCTCTTCACGAATAGTCCCTACGGCAGTATACCCACGAAATCTCAAAAAAAAGATAGAGGTGCTCCCGTGAACAAGTTGTCCATGCAAAAGTAAAGTTTATATTTCAAACAATTTATAGAAGTCATCATTTGACTCAAATTTTCTTCCTTGATAAAGCTCAAAATTTACTACCAAATATCCAATTTTGCTATTCAAACAATACATTTAGTAACTATATCTGATTGGTTTTCCGAGAATGAATTATTTGTACTTGTATTTCCTTAAATATTTGAACATACTTTCATTGTATGATAGATATTCCTCGGGTACAAAATTTTTGTTACATTTATTTTTAACATTCCCATGAGTGGGTGTACTTTTCCAAGCTTTATCATATGGAGTTGTGTTTGAATTATAGGTCATACACAAAACTCTGCAGATCTGTAGAAACCAATCCCTATGCATAATAATATGCGAATTTAAATAACTGTATTTCACCAGCTGTAATTTTTAGGTAAAAACAATTGAGAAACAGTGCATTTCCTCGTGTTTCCTTTACCAACTGCTCAATAAATTCATGATACACTAATTGTTGAAAACATAAGTTAGACATCTTTTCATATTTACTATAATCAGGGTTCCAAAATAGTAAAGAACTTTCCTTATCAAAATTGGCATCTATTTGCTACTGTAGATTTTTCTCTTTACCGCTAAATCACTCTGTAATCCACTTTGCTGTTTTTCAGTCACCGAATTTAAGTAGTGCAAGAGCCTAGCATTGCCATCCAGCTATGCTTGACTTCAACACGCTACAAAAAACATGTTTTTAAAACAAACTTTTGAAATTATGCTACATTATCTTTATTGAACTGATACTAATGTGTCCACAATAACAAAAATTATAATAAATTTGATAACACACCATTTACTCAAATTTAACACCAAATTATGTTGTATACTTCATATAAAGCAAATTATAAGCATACAATACTCTAATACTAACCAAGAATTGAGCATTCCTCAATTTATTAACCTACCCAAACGCAATGTCAATTAATTGTAAACTCTACCCTAGACAGAGCAATAAGAAGATGTATAAGTGTGTCCAAATGCCAGTAAACAATTAATATAGTTCAAAGCGCCATTTAATCCAATCACTTACTCAAGTTTTCTTTATTCATAACATTTTTAAAGAAAATTTCTCTGAAACCTATTTCCATTCATGTCAGCAACTGGAAAAATTCAATGCACTCCTAAACCAGGTGTTTAGACTATTTACACAGATTATCCACCTCTTACAGATGCGAAGGCTAGCGTTTCCGATTAATTGTTTTTCTTTGCGCATACTCCAAATAAGTGATTTTGTAATCAACCTAAAATTTTCTTTTTGTTAACCTAACTTTTTATTTGAATGATTGGTATTGTTGTATTGTTTATTTAGTGTTCAACAATCAATATGGACGGAAAAAATGAAAAAGGTGGCACATTTTGTGCTTTCAGAGGGTGTTCCACAAAATCTTCAAACAATATCTCTATGTTTCGATTTGGAAATAATTTGGGATAATTGATTGAGCAAGGTGAGTTCCTACACAGATTTATCATTAATATAAGATAATCTGTGTCTATAGCACATTTGTCCTGGATAGGCTGCACTTTTAGTTCTTCATTACAATATTTCTACTTCCACAGATGTGAGGAATGGTTAGCAGCATGTAATTGGAAAGATTTACTGGCAATGGATTCAGACAAGCTGTATAAAAATTATAAACTATGTGAGAAACATTTTCTATTACATCTAACTTATTATGTTGTCCTTCAGATAATACAATTAATACTAAAGAAGGTTCCAAAATGATTTTTCCAAAGGAAGTTACTACCTGCTCATATGTAGATATATCTGTACCTTCAACATCAAGTAATACTTATGATTTTAATGATTAGTGCTACTTTTTAATAACTCTTATACCTTACATACATTACAAATTTTCATAGTCCCAGAAAATTTCAACCGAATTGGATTAATGACAAAAAAGGCAATTTAAAAATGTAAAATTTACTTTTTATTAGTTAATTTCTTTAAAATGTACAACCTATAAGTTATGGTGTCTTTAACTCACCATAATTTTGTTATTATTAATTCGATAAGGTTAAAATCTTCTGGGTATATAAGATCTTTATGCTCCTTCCATTAAGGCAGTCATTTATTTTCGCATCACACTAGTTAAATAGTTGTAAATTAATCCTTTTTATCCATATAAGATATTCACAAATGCAATTTCTTATTTTTAGACAATATACCCTGCAGAGTTCCACCTTCTTCTAATGGGTCGCAAACATCAGCAAATAGGAAACAATGAGGGTACGTGTGTAACCAGTTCCAGGAGTGAAGACCTAATAATGATGATGATGTACAGATAATCGATATATTCCTGAATTTTCTTTGTAAAGCATTTTTAATTTACTTTTTTGTAATTGTTTGTGTTAATTAAAAAGCAGTTCGAACATGTTTTATTATTATAATATCCACATTTTATATGAATAGGTATGACTTCAAGGGCCTGTTTAATAAAAGTCGTTAATAAAATTAGGATTCGTTTGGCGTGTCTACGGCAGCTGTTGTTCAAAAGCCTATTGAACCAAACGAGAGTTTAGTGTATACTTGTAATGATAATGTAAATGATGGAATATGTAAGAAACAATTGGCCAAGCAAGAGAATAAAGTCACTAATCCCTGAGGTATGTTTTGATTTAGTACTAGTAATCAAAAACTGATGTGAATGTTAGTTATTAGAGTAATAAAATTATAGATAGTAGTAACGAAGTTGATGTATCAATTATGTGTATATAGGATTCATATAAAAATACTTGTATACCATGGTGAAGATACTCTCATGTTTGAATCTCTGAAGAAGAGAAAACTTGAGCTTCAAGTACGTAGGCTAGAACTTGAAGTATGAAAAAAGAAGCAATCCTTAAATGTGCAGCATTTACCCCTTACTAGTCATATTGTCCAACAAGAAGATGAAGAACAACCAGATATGAGTGATATATTTATTAATAGTGACGACTGTTTAGTAACTAACGAAAAGGACATTGTATTGTTAGATCGAGATGATTCAACTGTACAGTAACATTTTATTTAATACTTATATTGAATAGACACATAAGCAAACACTGTTTCATCCCAAAATATGTAAATGTATGTTTAAGATTAGGCTAAAGTACATACTTTCACTTATAGCAATTAAAGTGGTTGTAAAAAAATGCAGTTTTTCTTGAGCCTGGACTGCAGGCAATTCATCTTCGTCCTTAATAGTAGTCTCTGGTAAGTCTTCTACCTGTATTTCAAGTTCATCAGGCAATGCAAAGTATTGTAAATTACTCCTCAAAAGATTACACAACACTACACAGGTATTGATGATTTCACAAACAAATGTGGGATTCAGGAACATACAGCCATTCAGAACAGGACATTTTTCTTTTAATCACCGAATGGCACAAATGGCACACTCAATAACTCTCCAAGTTTTCTGATGAGATTTTGCAAGTCTCTGTTGAGATGGATCATTAATATTTTCAATTACTGGTGGAATGCGCCTAGATTTTAAAGGGTAAATAGAGTCTCCCAGTAAACCCAGTAAAAGGCTTACAACCTGCTTCCATCCTGTTGTATAATTCACTTAACCGCAAAACTCGTGCTTCACTAACCCTCCCAGGCCAATCTGCACATACATAATAAAGTTGTAAATTTGGTTTGTTTACAATCATTACATTTAAGGAATGTTTTCCATGACGATCTACAAAAGCTGATTCAAATGTAATAGCAGCATCAACTCGTATTAACGTTCCATCCATTACCCCACATACCAAAAACATATCTCCAAACTAAATTTAACCACCTCTTCTGCACATTCATTTGGCCTCCTCACCACATCCTTAGGAGTACATTATTTATAGCTGTGACAACTCGACAAACTGTCCCTTTCGAAACTCCATACATAGCACCTACAGAATGGTACTGAGCACCACTTCCTAGCCAGTGGAGAGCAATTTGAAGTTGTTGCTTTGGAGACAGTAAATGATTTCTTGCAGTTTGATGTTCCAATGTGTTACTTATATTTTTAAGCACAAACATAAAAGTTTCATGGTCTAGCCAAAATCTCTCATTGAACTCATATGTATCTTCCATGTAGTTGTAAGCTATTCTCGGTCGAAAAATCCTTGGACGATGAACATTAAACTGCTCTTCATCACTGCTGGTGTCACTATCTCCTATTTTATTTTGTTTTACACTCCGTTTTGTACAGAATATTAAGTATTTTATATATTTTTCTCTAAGCCGTTAACTTTGTTTGATCTAATAAAATTAATTATTAGACTAAGCATGCTAATGAAATAAATGTTAATATTATAAGTAAGTTTCATTAGTTGTGTTCGTTTATGTACAGTTTACCTTCAGCACTAATAATATTAAATAATCGTTTTAAGTATTCCACTAATATTATTAGGCAAATTTTTTATGAAACAGAACAGTAATAATATTAATTAATATTAATATTAATTAATAAGATAATCACTAATACTGTTAGTGAACGAGTTTTATGAAACAGGGCCCAGGTAATAATGTTGAACGACTTCAAAAGGTCATCTAGGAATTCAACGTTTGTGTGTGTATCTTTAGAATTTTAAAGTTCTGAGTTCAGATTTCTATTCATTGTAAACAAAAAAGTCCTACTACGAAAAATGTTTGCCTATTAAGAAAATGTTATGGGGATTTAAAGTTTCAATATTTGTATAATTAAATATTTTTTTTATTCATTTTAAATTTAAATGTGTGAATCACAAATGTGAATAATAACAATTCGTCCAAATATTTACAAAATACATAATTTAATAGGAATGGTATTAAGTCGTTTTTTTTCTTGAAATGGGCGAATTAGATATTTATTGATATAAATTCCAAGCTTCCCCACAAATTTCTATTTCAAGTGACCTATGTTTTGTTACACTTATACTTAGCAACATTGTCCAGTTTTACTTATTATGTCAATTAGGCATACATAATGAGTAAAACTTCAAAATATTACTGGTATACGTAACAAAACATTGAGGTTAGATTACTGTTAGAAACATTTTCGTAGTTTGTATTATTCACATTCAAATTTCCCGCAAAAAAAACCTCCTATGTAATGGCGGATTGCATTCAAGGTTATAGAATTTTACCCTACAAACTTCAAACGAACCGACAAAGACTTCACATCTGTAAGAGGTGGATAATCTGAACTATTTATTTCTATTTAGAACATTTCTTTAAAGAACAAACTCTAGATCGTCGGTACAACAAAATTATTCAGATAGTATGAAATAACTCTCATAAATATCTGCAATAGTATTTTGAGTCAATTGTTGTATCAGTGAGTAGAGTCCAACTTATCTGATCAATTAAAACTAATATTTGGAAAGTGCACAGTTCCAAAATTGTTATAAAAAAGTTAACAATGTTGTTGGAGTGATCAGATCTATCATAAAATCAGACACAATTATTCATCTGAAATTAATTGTATCATTGCTGAATATATTAAGAATTGTAGATAATTGTGAGAAACCTCAACAAAAAAATCCCCTACTTCATGCTTCCGTGATAAATCAAGACAAAGGTAGAACAATTGCTAAAGATTGTTTTAACATATATGTTATTTTTTTTAAACAATCAAAGTTGGCTAAGTATTTAAGTACATTATTATAAAATTAATATTGCTAGTGTATTATGTAATATAATAATGTACGCTCACAATGCTCAAATAAAAAAAAAAGAATTTAAGTTCAAATTATGTAATTTACTTTGTATTAGGTTCATGCAAACCCTACTACATACACAAAAAGGCTATCAAAATTACAATTGCTTTTCATATTAAACATTTGAATTGTAAAGTTATGATCAATGAGATGTAATAGCTTGTGATATTCAAATGTCAAAACTACTGAAATTACTGGTTACATTTCAAAATTTTATTAATTTTGGTTACTAGTAGATTTTGAATGAAAATAATGATAACAATAATATTGTATTGATAAACATGATCTAGGTGTTCGTATGGAAGGGTGCTACGGCTTTAAGAAATTGTTTGTGAAAATGCACTACGTTAATTTATGTAGTTTCATAATAAGGTTCTTAGTAATGTTACAAAACTTTCTGGTGATATATATATATATATATATATATATATATATATATATATATATATACTCATATTTAGACCAGGGTAGAAAATTAAATAATCACATCAAATAATTTTAATCACCGTGTATAATGAATATTATTAGATAATACGCGTTATTAAAACCGTGAAGCATAAAAATTTATTAGTTTCATTAAACATAAGAGATTTAAATCATGTACAAGACGCTTTATATCAAAAGAAGCAGTATTAAAAGCTCTGCGTGTAATGTAATTATTCCTAAACAAATGGAAATTACGTGCAAAATTTATCTTAATTAACTCTATTTCAAGTAACCGGTATTGAACAAAACGTACAGATAATATCTACAGAAACTTGTAAAACCCAATAAAATGCAAATCCTAGAAGTGTTAGTTAGAAGTAGGATGTTTGAACACACCTGCGTATTTTAAAAGGCAATTTCAGTTTAATTTGTTTAGATAAACATGTCGATTCTAAGGATATTGGAAACGGTCAGATGCTTTAGCACGAAATACAAAACAGGGTTTATTTAAAAGCTCATTCGGCGAAAATTTTGCAGATAATTAATGTTTACAAAGAATCTTGGAGAAACCGGGGCTTAATATTCACGAGAAGGTGCGATACGGGTTATTAAACCCAGATAGTCCACATGGACTAAAACATAATCGATAATAAAGAATATCAATTTGCACCAATACGAACAGGTTAGAAAAGGAAAGAGAAATGCGTCAAGCAAAGACACATATAGTAAAAGGCATGATTTAAGCAACGTCACGAGGGTCACAATTGGTTGAAAATAGGATGCAAATATCAGAGGTAGAAACAACAATTTCTGTACAAAATTAATTAGTTTTTCTCGGACATGTTTGCGTGCCGTGTGAGAATTTCTGAGATTTAAATGGGGCGAGTGAAAATTCGTAAAACCGACGCGCGAGCGACGGACTGGGAACATAGAATGAGAAATTCTTAAGAATTGTCTGTTTTGAGGACAAAAGCGACGTGCCGGCTATTCGCTATATATACCGGTGGTAATATGAATTTCGGCCTCTTAGACTTTTGACTATTCGATGCGTTAAAAGCTCTTACATCCGCGACTTGATTCAAGATGTTAAACAGTGCATTTTAGTTTGATAAAATAATTTAAAATTTTGCTCGTATATTTTAGTGATTCAAAATAGTTTGTTATTTACGTGCTAACATGAATGTACTTCAGTGCACTTAGATACAAGGTAATAAAATTTAGTATCACTGTACCAATTAGCAAAATTTACAACGACAAATGTATACACAAAAGTAGGCAGTTTTGGCATATCTTGGTGAAAGAAGTATGAATTTCTTTGTTATTTTTCCGGGGTATTAATACTTAAATGGTTCAAATACGTGTCTGGATCCACGAAACAAGGGTCAGATATACACAGATGAGTTCCGGAAAAGCCCAGAAACAACTTTAAATAAATGGTGATGGAGAAAATTTTAAAAGCGTTGAGAATTAGAAGCCGTAAATATAATCCTGTTGGAATGGTGTGATTAACTAAAGGGACGATGTACATTGAAGCTACGAGGACAGTAACCTTCAGGTAAATTATACTATTTTGTTTGACATTTTTGTGTGGGTTGAATAACTTTATAATTGATTTACTTTAAATGGACATTAGTGAAATTGTACTAACCATAAAATTTTAATTTTAAGATGAAATTTGCTTGTTTAAGTAGAAAGGGGTATTTAGTATTGATGTTCTGGATTATGATGAAATTTTAGGTATGTCTTTGAGCTCAATTAGACGAACCTGGTTAATTAACGTAAAGGGGTGGTAGATGCTCCCTTTTTATTCTGCTTATATTGTTATAGTAATTAGTAGGCATCCTACAAGGACTTTAATTCTGGATGCACGTTAAAATGATAAAAAAAAAATTTTTTAATCTTGAAAATTTTTGATACTGAAATTTATGCTGAATTTTAATTATGAAATTTTAATGTATTGTGAATATTGATGTAAATAGAGGTAACGTTGATGTTTGTGGTAGGAATGTATTTGTTTTTTTTTTATAATTGAGGATGAAGTTATATAGGGGAGCAGCCGAGGCGATTAACAGAAGAAAGTCAACAGACCAGGTAATTCAAGAGGTTTCACAGCATTCTTGGCAACCCAAAAGTGAGGCTCGAGTTCCAAATAAAATTTTTGATTTTATTCCAGGAAACTGGCGATCTGAGAGAGAGAGTTTCTGTGTGTGTATAAATTTAAGAGTATTTTAGAGTGTGTGTGAGTGATTAGAACGTATGCAGAGAAAGGAGTGGTTAAGGAGTCAAGGAGTGGAAATTGGAAGTGACGATAGTGCATTGTGTGGGAAAAATTCGAAAATGGAAGAAGCTGGAGGCAGTAGAGATCAGTCGAGGACGGAATCAGGGGATCAAGGAAACGAGATGATAATGAGAATGCTAGAGAGGATGAACGATGAATCTAATAGAGCTAGGGAAGAATCGAACAGGAAGTTAGAAGAGATTAGAGAAATGAGTGAGGAATCGAATCGTAAGTTTGAGCAAATTAGTCAGAAAATAGATAAGACGAATCAAGAAGTTTCAGAATTTAAAAATAGTCTTACCGTAAAGATGGGGAAGTTGAAAATAGGGTTGAAAAAATGAGCGTGATATTACAGGTCTTCGACAGGAAATGGGACATTTAAGGTCCGAAGTACGCATTTTTGTGAAGAAGAGATTAATGTAAAATGACTGAAGTAACGGACTCATGTAGGGATCAGTTAGGCAGGGTAGAACGCGAAGTTAGTAGTATCAAATACAACATGTCAAATTTAACGGGGGATGGTCCCAGATTTTCTACAGGTGGAGTATCATTGGACCAACACATGAAGTTTTATGGCAATAACAGGGTAAATCCACAAATTTTTATTAATAGTGTAAGAAATCTAGTGGGAAATTTATTTGACGAACAGACTAAACTGAATACGATAAAGGCTTTATTAAAGGACAACGCGGAAGCATGGTACAATTTAGTAGGACAGGACATAGACACGTATCAGGACTTTGAAAACAAATTTCTAAAGCACTACTGGAGTGACCACAGACAAGATCAGGTACGAGACGACTTAATCACAGGAAATTTAAGGGAGAATTTTCAGGAAGTAGGAGCAATATGCTATACGCAAGTATAGCATAGCAAAGCAACTGAACCCACCACTGACGGACCGACAAATTATTAAGTATTTATCACGACACTTCGAGGTAGACATAAGACAGCACGTAGCACTACAGAACATAGTGGACAGAGAAATGTTTTTGGAATACCTGCAGAGGTACGACGACGTAAGTAGTGGACGACCTCGGGATAATAGGGAAAGACAGATCAACACAGTTAGGTTTGACAATAGAAGGGACAACTACGCTAGACGGGGGAATAGTTACGGATACCAGCGACAGAATTGGGAACAGAGACGACCAAACGTTAGGAGGAATAGTTTAGGAAGGGTACCTGCACCGAGACCGGGACCTACCAGAATGAATAGTTCACCAGACATGAGCGGGACTGCTAATACAGACACGGAACGAGTGGAAACGCCTAGGACATACGCTGAGGTGACGGCTAGACCAGGACCGAGTAGGGAAAACAGACCTGGACAGGATTTTTAGAACGCGACAGACCACTAGATTTCAGTGTAAATGTATATGAACATCCACGTGAATTTTTCAAAATTGAGGAGGAAGTAGAGCCAGAAACTAAGGAAAATTTATGTTTGCCAATTATTAATTTAGAAATTTTTGAGAATAATGTAGAAGTATTACTTGATACAGGGGCAGAGGCGAGTTTAATATCGGAGGAATTCGTCAGCAAAATTAGGGATAAGGTTTGTGATAGAATTATGCCTATAAAGCGTAGCCATTTAGTAGCTCCAAATAAAAAGAAGTTTGCTGTAGTAAATAGTGTTGTGGTGCTTAGGATAGATATAGGAGGTTTAAGCTGTGAACAGGAGTTTGTAATTGTACCTGGACTGAAGTTTCAGAGCATTTTAGGTGTTGACTGTATGATGAAGTTAGGGGTTTTGATAGATATGGAACGGAAGGTAATAAGGATTAATGATAGGGTAGTGCCATGGAAGGGCAGGTATGAAGTCACAGAGGATGACACGGGGTTGAATATTAATGTAGTAGAGGTAGAGGATGATGAAGTTAAACAGATCAACACAATAAGATGTCCAGAGGATAGGAGAGTAGAGGTTCAAGCTTTAGTACTAAAACATGCAGAATTAGTGGGGGTAGAAGCAACAGCAGCATATCGGGAGCAGGTGAAGGCAGAATTATTTTTGATGAGGTTAAGTGGCAAGTTTGTTTTTAATAAAGTTAATTTAAGGAATTCATTCTGGCGGATTCCATTACACAAGCATTCTAGAAGGTACACAGGATTTTCCGTAGAGGGAAAAATCGATAATTGTAAAGTAGTATCGTTTGGTTTGTCGGCAGAAAGGGAAACAATAATAAATGAGAAACAGACAAGTGTAGGGACTAAAGAAGAAGCAGTATTTAAGAGTCAGGATAATAGGGATGATAAGTTTATTGTATGTGAGATAATAGGGATGATAAGTATAGATATAGAAGGGGGAGAAATAGGGATGAAGAATATTAGGATGGTGAGAAGAAAGACTTGGAGGGTCAAGAAGAGAGTTAGATTTAAATAACTTAATGAACAAAGGATAGAGATAGGTGAATTTTAGTATAGATATAGAAAATAAAGCTAAGTATAGGATAAATATGGGAGATAATTAGGAATAGGTTTAGGATGAGAATAAAGAGTAAATGTAGGAAGAAAATAAGATAGGTTAAGTGTAGATATTTCATATAAGATTAGTGGAGAGTTAGGAATAGAGTAAGAGTAGGATAGGCATATAGGATTAGGTAGGGGGAAGTAAAGTATAGTGAAGATTAGTTAAAAGTTAGGAATAGGATAGGTATATAGGATGTATATAGGACTAGATGGATAAGTAGGATGAAGTTAGGGATAATTTCAGTTTATAGAATTAGGTGAGAGTTAGGAATAGGATAGGGATATAGGATAGGTATAAATATTTTTTTGAATTGGAGATAAGGTAGGTAAGTTAGATAGATAAGGGTAGAGAGTGATAGGCAATTTTTTGTAATTTTTTGGGCTAAATGCTTAATATTTGCATTCAAATAAGTGGGATTATTTGTATTCAAATAGGGGGAAAATACTCATATTTAGACCAGGGTAGAAAATTAAATAATCACATCAAATAATTTTAATCACCGTGTATAATGAATATTATTAGATAATACGCATTATTAAAACCGTGAAGCATAAAAATTTATTAGTTTCATTAAACATAAGAGATTTAAATCATGTACAAGACGCTTTATATCAAAAGAAGCAGTATTAAAAAGCTCTGCGTGTAATGCAATTATTCCTAAACAAATGGAAATTACGTGCAAAATTTATCTTAATTAACTCTATTTCAAGTAACCGGTATTGAACAAAACGTACAGATAATATCTACAGAAACTTGTAAAAACCCAATAAAATGCAAATCCTAGAAGTGTTAGTTAGAAGTAGGATGTTTGAACACACCTGCGTATTTTAAAAGGCAATTTCAGTTTAATTTGTTTAGATAAACATGTTGATTCTAAGGATATTGGAAACGGTCAGATGCTTTAGCACGAAATACAAAACAGGGTTTATTTAAAAAGCTCATTCGGCGAAAATTTTGCAGATAATTAATGTTTACAAAGAATCTTGGAGAAACCGGGGCTTAATATTCACGAGAAGGTGCGATACGGGGTTATTAAACCCAGATAGTCCACATGGACTAAAACATAATCGATAATAAAGAATATCAATTTGCACCAATACGAACAGGTTAGAAAAGGAAAGAGAAAATGCGTCAAGCAAAGACACATATAGTAAAAGGCATGATTTAAGCAACGTCACGAGGGTCACAATTGGTTGAAAATAGGATGCAAATATCAGAGGTAGAAACAACAATTTCTGTACAAAATTAATTAGTTTTTCTCGGACATGTTTTGCGTGTGAGAATTTCTGAGATTTAAATGGGGCGAGTGAAAAATTCGTAAAACCGACGCGCGAGCGACGGACTGGGAACATAGAATGAGAAATTCTTAAGAATTGTCTGTTTTGAGGACAAAAGCGACGTGCCGGCTATTCGCTATATATACCGGTGGTAATATGAATTTCGGCCTCTTAGACTTTTGACTATTCGATGCGTTAAAAGCTCTTACATCCGCGACTTGATTCAAGATGTTAAACAGTGCATTTTAGTTTGATAAAATAATTTAAAATTTTGCTCGTATATTTTAGTGATTCAAAATAGTTTGTTATTTACGTGCTAACATGAATGTACTTCAGTGCACTTAGATACAAGGTAATAAAATTTAGTATCACTGTACCAATTAGCAAAATTTACAACGACAAATGTATACACAAAAGTAGGCAGTTTTGGCGTATCTTGGTGAAAGTATGAATTTCTTTGTTATTTTTCGGGGGTATTAATACTTAAATAGTTCAAATACGTGTCTGGATCCACAAAACAAGGGTCAGATATACACAGATGAGTTCCGGAAAAGCCCAGAAACAACTTTAAATAAATGGTGATGGAGAAAATTTTAAAAGCGTTGAGAATTAGAAGCCGTAAATATAATCCTGTTGGAATGGTGTGATTAACTAAAGGGACGATGTACATTGAAGCTACGAGGACAGTAACCTTCAGGTAAATTATACTATTTTGTTTGACATTTTTGTGTGGGTTGAATAACTTTATAATTGATTTACTTTAAATGGACATTAGTGAAATTGTACTAACCATAAAATTTTAATTTTAAGATGAAATTTGCTTGTTTAAGTAGAAAGGGTATTTAGTATTGATGTTCTGGATTATGATGAAATTTTAGGTATGTCTTTGAGCTCAATTAGACGAACCTGGTTAATTAACGTAAAGGGTGGTAGATGCTCCTTTTACTCTGCTTATATTGTTATAGTAATTAGTAGGCATCCTACAAGGACTTTAATTCTGGATGCACGTTAAAATGATAAAAAAAAAATTTTTTAATCTTGAAAATTTTTGATACTGAAATTTATGCTGAATTTTAATTTTGAAATTTTAATGTATTGTGAATATTGATGTAAATAGAGGTAACGTTGATGTTTGTGGTAGGAATGTATTTGTTTTTTTTTTATAATTGAGGATGAAGTTATATAGGGGAGCAGCCGAGGCGATTAACAGAAGAAAGTCAACAGACCAGGTAATTCAAGAGGTTTCACAGCATTCTATATATACAGTGCTTCCCAAAAGTAACGGATATATTCGATTAAATGATTATTGATAGTTTCTGAGTAAAAAGCTCTGACATGTCAATTTTTATTTTTAAATTGCCATTTAATTATGTAATTTTTAACCCTCCACCCTTCAACCCCTAAGCGCTAGCATCTCCTACTTAAAAATTTTAAATAGCAATCACATGTGATACCTCAATTAATAGCATTTTTCACGCAGAAATAAAATTTTACAAAAAAAAATCTAAATCGGTTGATAAATAACTGTTTTATTCAATAAACAAAACAAATAAAAAATAAAAAACAAACCCAATTTAAATTAAATGTTCAAACTGCTGTCCGTTAGTGGCTAGGCAGTGTTCTAATTTAGAGACAAACTCTTGCTGAACTTTGTTTACGATCTGAGGGGAAATAAACAAATTTCATTCCGAATTCTCTGCTTTAACTTGTTTACGTTTTGAGGCCTATTCAGATACATTTTAGATTTTAAATAACCCCAGAGAAAATAATTCAAAGAGGTTAAGTCGGGAGACCTTGCGATTCAATTTGTCCTCGTCTACCAATCCACCTCATAGGAAATACTTGGTTGAGATATTCCCATACTGGACGTGCATAGTGGGGAGGCACACCATCTTGCTGTAGTGAAATACTGGGATGAGGTGAATCAAGATCTTCTGCATTCGGATGTAGTACCGCTAAAGCCAGAATTAATGCAAATTGGAGAACATTTAGATATTGTTCTCCATTGAGTACGGTCCAATAACTTTATTACCCACTATCCCCGCGCAAACATTAATCTTTTGTGGAAATTGTGTATTTGCTTCTATCATCCAATGCGGATTTTCATCAGCCAATAACGGCAATTCTGCTTATTAACGGTAACATTTAAAGAAAATGTTGCCTTATCAGAAAACATAATATTTCTTTCCAATTCAGGATTTTCATTGCAAAGTTCCATCATTGTCTCACAAAATTGCGCTCGCCTATCAAAATCATCATCTGATAACTCTTGCACTAATTGCACTTTGTAAGGGTGAAACTTTTACTTACGAAGAAATCTATGAACTGCAATTTTTGTTGCATTTAACTGTGAAGCGACTCCCGCAATGCTTGAATGTGAATTTTCGTGCACAAATAGCAAGACATCCAATTCTGAATCTTTGTCTAAAGCTGATGGACGTCCATCTTTAGATTTATCTCGTACGTGTCCAATATTCCGAAATTTATTTTCAATTCGACTTATCGTTGATTGTGAGATTGGCGTGAGGTCGGGATGAATTTCATTGAATAAAATTCAAACTTCTTTGTGCGATCGAATTCTATCTCCAAAGCCAATCATCATAAAATTTCAATCCTTTCGGCTTCGTTAAGTCTCATTTCTGCTGGCTTATTAAAACAAGCAATACGCACTTAACTAACGTACTTTCACTAAACTTATTTGACACTTTACAAACATTTTGTTTGTCAAGGCATATCGGTATTTGACACTTTAAGTGAATAAGTTTTTATCGAATAAAACAGTTATTTATCAACCGATTTAGATTTTTTTTGTAAATTTTATTTCTGTATGAAAAATGCTCTTAATTGAGGCATCACAAGGGGTACATTGCTATTTAAAATTTTAAAGTAGGAGATGCTAGCGCTTAGGGGTTGAAGGGTGGAGGGTTAAAAATTACATAATTAAATGACAATTTAAAAATAAAAATCGAGTGTCAGAGTTTTTTACTCAGAAATTGTCAATAATCATTTAATCGAATATATCCGTTACTTTTGGAAAGCACTGTATATATACAGGGTGAGTTTTTAGTGTGGCAACGGTCGATAACTCCGTTATTATAAAAGCTACGTAAACCAAATTTGGAGGCATATTAGGCATGCCTAAAGTGCACATTTTAAAAATATTTAGAAGTTTACAGGGTGTTCCATAATTCCAGGGCATATTAAACTTATATTTTTTTAAATGAAACACCCTATATATTATTACATTTTTGAAAAGCCCATAAAAAGAGCTTTAATTTGATATCAAATTGTATCTGTCTATTCCTTTTAGCTTTTGAGATATTCAACTGTTTTTAGAAAAAATGACCCTAATTGAATACATTGCCACTGCACTAATGCACAACTTATGTTAATTTTCAAGATGCAGAAAATTTTACCATATACTATAGTATATTTATAAATATCACTTTTTTGAAATTTCTTCCCAGTATACAGGGTGTGTCAGGTTTCGCAAAATGCAATTTTTTAAATTTTTTTTAAATGGCACCCTACCAATTTTATTGCTACAATGGATAGTTCATTAAGTGTCCTTTCATTTTTGTTAAGCATTCCCTATACCCAAATCCATTACTTTCTGAGATATTTTGATTTTCTTTAAATTTTATGAATGTTTTAATTTACATAACTAAAATAACTTACTATTGGAGAATATTATAAAACAATTAATACATTTTGATTAACAATCAACTACAGTTATCCAATAACAATTTTCACTAAAGATATAACAACCTACAATAATCGCTATCAACAGAATTCTGCCAGATCAACAATATGCATTTTATAGAAAATGTTCAAGCAGGAAATCAGGCAGGCTTTGAAAAAAATAACTATTACATGTAAAGTGTCATTTAGGTTTATTAATTGTAGTGTGTTGTCATTTAACATGATATCTCTCTTGGTATATTCTTGATGCAAGTAGGAAGTTTTTTAAACTTGCTCTCAATACCCAAATCATATTTATTTGTTCTTCCACTGTAAAATTCATTTTGAAAACTCCTTCAAAGATTACATTTAAAACAGAACTGATAATGTGTTAAATGACAACATACTACAATTAATAAACCTAAATGACATTTTGATTGTAATTGTTATTTTTTTCAAAGGCTGCCAGATTTCCTGTTTGAACATTTTCTATAAAATGCATATTGTTGATCTGGCAGAATTCTGTTGATAGCGTACATTGTAGGTTGTTATATCTTTAGTGAAAATTGTTATTGGATAACTGTAGTTGATTGCTAATCAAAATGTATTAATTGTTTTATAATATTCTCCAATAGTAAGTTATTTTAGTTATGTAAATTAAAACATTCATAAAATTTGAAGAAAATCAAAAATATCTCAGAAAGTAAGGGATTTAGGTATAGGAATGCTTAACAAAATGAAAGGACACTTAATGAACTATCCATTGTAGCAATAAAATTGGTAGGTGCCATTTAAAAAATTTAAAAATTGCATTTTGAAACCTGACACACCCTGTATACTGGGAAGAAATTTCAAAAGTGATATTTATAAATATACTATGGTATATGGTAAAATTTTCTGCATCTTGAAAATTAACATAAGTTGTGTATTAGTGCAGTGGCAATGTATCCAATTGGGGTCATTTTTCTAAAACAGTTAAATATCTCAAAAACTAAAAGGAATAGATACATAGAATTTGATATCAAATTAAAGCTCTTTTTATGGGCTTTTCAAAAATGTAATAATATATAGGGTATTCCATTTAAAAAAATATAAGTTTAATATGCCTTGGAATTATAAAACACCCTGTATGCTTCCAAATATTTTTAAAATGTGCACTTTAGGCATGCCTAATATGCCTCAAATTTGGTTTAATAGCTTTTATAATAACGGAGTTATCGACTTGCCACACTAAAACTCACCCTGTATATATATATATATATATATATATATATATATATATATATATATTTTTGACTGGAGATTAAAACAACTTGAGAATTAGAAATGGCATTAAGTAAGGCTCAATTTGGAAATATTTACACAGATACAGGGCATTTTTTAAAAAGTACTACTAAGGGTAGTATTATTTTAAATGGAACCATATAGTTTTGATATAATATTGACCAGTAAAAGCACTCTTTAACCCCAAATTTTCATTTTAACACATGCAGCATTGCCAAGTTACAGCTACATTTCTGAGATTTTTGGATTTTTAATGTTTGGACTAATATTAACGTAAACTAGCGATTTATGTCTCAATATTAAAATTATTTGACAAATGTGTTGTACTAAGATTTGCAAATCCCATAATATTATTACAATACATTTTCATTATACTGAGTGTCTTAAAATTTAATGTCAGATTGAAGAAATTTTGAAATAAAATATCAGGATCGTTTCAAATGCAACGTTCTGAATTTTAACATGGTTATGGAAAGACCTTTCTATTACCTTCTTCCCAATGCCAATAGGTTTTAATTTAATTTTGAAAGTTGTTGAGAAAACCAATTTATTTCAAAATATGGAAATCTCTGCATCAAGTACAATCTAAAATATAAATTAACTTTGACATACATAATTTAAAATTTCTAATAAATTACAGCAAAAAAAACAACACACATGCAATTCAAGTAACTAACAAATATTTCTATGTCCTAAATATTACACCAAAGTTCATAAATTCATGTCTCTTGTTTAATTTAACAATACTTGCAATAAAGTTAATGTGGAAATTCCATTTGAAACAAGATTTTATGGAATGGTAGGTTATGGAAATAACTGTCAGTAATTGTCACATTAATTGCTGTTGGTAATAATCGTTTTACCGATCATCATCATTGAACTTTAGTCCTGGAACTGGTTAGTCGCGTACCTACATTGTTTCCTATTCTGAGTTAACCTACACATTTTCTTGAAATTCCCACAATCTACATCTTTCACTATTTACATGCAATAGTTTGATCTAGGTAACCTCTACTTCTCTTTTTACCTATTCCTGCCTGTAATATATCCTTCACTATTCCCTAAATGCCTTAGAATATGTCCTGTCCTTCTATTTCTCCAATTTTTGTTTTCTTTTCCACAGATATCTTTTTTCCTCTACTATTTCTAAAAATTCTTTGTTATTAACTTTGTATGTCCAAGCTATCATTATCATATATCAGAAGTACCACATTCCAAAAGGCTTTTATATTATTTTCCAGTCTGCTTCTCCTACTGTCCGTATTTGATCGCCGTACAGAGCTGTGCTTCACACATATGCTTTCAGCATTCTTTTTATTGTTTCTATGTTTGTTGTCTTCGAACATATCAGCTGCTCTCTCTTGTTAGATACATTACATTACATGCGATTTTCCAATGCTCCTCCCGAAGGTACTACATTGGCCAAGAAGCGAGTTTTTTTACCTGGAAAATTTTAAATTTTGCCGAACTCTTGCTATTCCAAGCACAGTAGGAATCTTTAACGTGCGTGACAACACACACACGGGACCTCCATTTTTCCGCTCATCCGAACGAAGGTGTATTTTTGTGAAAAATGCTCGCCTAACATTTTTCAAGCGGACCGTGTCGGAATTTGAACCCGGGACCTTGGGCGTAGTAGTCTCATGCATACCACTACGCCACGAAGCCGTCTTCTTGTTAGATATAGCTTGGTTCCCCTTCTATTATTTTCTAAATACATATCCTATTTCACTAATATTCAGTGTTATGTGAAGAGGGTTAAGCAACCTGCGGCTACCAAGATCTCCATCACTTAGACATTTGCCGAATTAAGAGTTTTTCAATAAATTCTTTCGCACAATCAACATTAGTTGAGAATATTGCAAAACCAACACCTTTAGTTGTTTATAATAACCATTAGGTTTAACTACAATTATTTTTTTTGCCCTTAGGTTTTCTGCCTTGGAACTGGTTGAACGCATAACTCCATTGATTTCTATTCTGAGTTAACCTACACATTTTCCTGATATCCACAAAGGGTTGATTTTAGACTATCTGTGTACAATAATCTAACCTAAGTCTAGATCTATCTCTCTTTTTTTTCCTATCTCTACTTTTAATATATTCTGCACTATTCCCTTGTGCCTTAGTACGTAACCTATCATCATCCTATCTCTCCTACTTTTTACTGGTTTCCACGTATTTGTTTCTTCTCCTGCCATTTCTAGAACCTGTTTGTTCTTAACTTTATCTGTCCATGATATCTTCATCATATGTCTGTAGCATCACATTTCAAAGACTTATATTTTTTCTGTTCACTTCTCATACTGTCCAAATTTCACAACCGTACACTGCTGTCCTCCACACATATCCTTTCAGCAACCTTATCCTTGTTTCTATGTTTGTTGTCTTTGAACATAATAGTTGCGTTTTCTTGTTAAATGCAGGATCACTTTGTACCAATCTTTGTTTTATATCTATTGTACTTTTCTCATCTTGCATTATTTGGCTTTCTAGGTAGCAGAAATCCTTAACCTCTTAAAAGTTCTCACTTCCTATCTGTATTCTGGTTTTTGACTAATTTTCTACTTCTTTACATACTAGTACTTTAATTATATTTTTGTTAATTTTCATACCGTACGTCTTTGTTAGAAATGTTTCCATTTTATTAGGAGCTGCTTCTAACTCTTTTGTGCTAGATGTTAATATCGCTATATCATCTGCAAATCTAAGCATATCAATTTTTTGTCCCTGCATAGTAATTCCAAACGTCTTCCTGCATTTGACAGTATTAATTGCCTCTTCTATGTATATGTTAAAAATTAATGGGGATAAGGCACATCCCGGTTTCACCTTTTTCCTAACGTTTACTTCTCTATGTTCCTGCTCCAATTCTATTTCCGCTGTTTGCTCTTTGTATAAGCTATGTATTATCCGTTCCATCTTTGTTTGTACTACTTTGCATTTTTCAACAATCCATTGTTATTTAGCTCTCCTGCATTTTAGAATACTTTCCCATTTTATAGCTTTGTATCTGTTTTCCTGCTTTATCTGGTCTGTTTTTGTGTTTTGTCTTTGTTCTATTAAATTCAGGATATCCTTTGTTATCGACGGATTCTTATTTTCTTTTGTGTATACCCCAGAATGTCTCTGGCCGACATGTCTAAGCTGGGTTTAATGTTATTCCATTCTGTTTCTACTTCCTTTGTATTAGAAATTTTCCCGACATCTTTCGGGAATTCGTTTGACTTTCTCAAATATTTTGTAAATATCTTTATCTTTTAGTTTCTCAAAATCAAAATGTCTTTTTCCGTTCCTTTTTTCAAATTTTTTAATTTAATAGCGGCTTTCATAATTACGATGTTGCGGTCAGTGTCTATATCTGATTCTAGGTAGCTTTTACAGTTTTTTACTAGATTCCTAAACCGTTGTCTAACAATAATGTAATCTATTTGATATCTTCCTATATATCCTGGCATCTTCCACATGTGTCGTCTTTTAGCATGATGTTGAAATAACATTGTTGTGACAGTTAAATTGTGTTTGTCGCAAAACTCTACCGGCCTATTTCCCCTGTCGTTTCTTGTGCCTGAGTCAAATAAAACTACTACCACTCCTTCCCTACCCACGCCTATTACTGCATTAAAATCTCCGGTAATTATTAAATTTTCATGTCCTTTTACGCATCTCAGTATGTCTTTGATATCTTTGTAGATCGCCTCTACATCTTCCTCACTGTAGCTAGAAGTAGGCATGTATACTTGTATTATTAATGTTTTTACCCATTTGGATTCTAATCTATGCATGAGTATTCTTTCATTCTTTTGTAAGTAGTTTTCTACAGTGCCCTATCTTTTTTCGCATAACTATCTCCACGCCCAAATTTCTTTCCTTTGCTCCTGTACGAATTATTCTAAAGTCTCCGCTCCACAAATCCCACGCCTCTGGCCACCGGACTACGCTAATCCCTACTATGTCTAACGCTAACCTATCCATTTTGATTTTCAAGTTCTCTAGCATACCAACTTGCTTCATATTTCTTACATTCCATATTCCGACTCGCAAAATATTCCTAGCTCTTCTTTTCAACTTTCCAATCACATCCTCCAAAGTAGTCCCCTCCTGGAAATCTGAATGGGAGACTATTTTAACTCCAAAATCTTTTACCCCAGAGGATGCCATCGTCTTAAATAACAATTTAAGTACTTGGGAAGTAATGTGGTTGTTTCCCATTGCCTTCCACATCGCAAATAGCGTATCTTAGAATGCCATACCAACCCCTATGGTCTCTGGCATTCTGAGCACCAGAAGGCTGCTGCTATGCTTCGGGGTCCTATCTTAGTCTGCTTCCTCAATAAAGACCCCACTAATTTGGTTAGACATTTAGTTAGGCTCTTTAGCTTACTGAAACCCAGAAGCCATTCCACCAGTTCTAGTAATTTTGAACTTCATTAAGGTGACATTTTATTCAAAACGGGTTTTACCAATAATTATTGAATTAAAAATTTGTTTAAAGTCAAAATGAGTAATTATTCTTAACAAGAATTGGTCGTTATGGTGTATACCATTCGTGAAAGCTTTGGAAATAATTTTTTATCATAGAGGAGTTATTCACAAAAATATTCCGAAAGGTATCATCCAGATGCAAGAGCATTTGCTAATCTGAAAAAAAGGTTTGAGCAAACCCAAAATGTGACTTAAGAGAAATTAACTAGACGCAAGACTGTTTTGCATGAGACAAACCAATTATCCATATGTTTAGCTGTGCAAGAAAAGCCTCAAGTAAGTGTTAAAAGAAATAAGTAAAAATTTTGACATTTGTTAATCACCTGTGACTAAATGTTTAAAACAACATAGGCATCATCCATTCCATTTGCAGCTTCACCAAAAGTTAATACACACTGACTTTGAAAAAAGGGTTTGTACATGGGCACAAAATAAGAAAAGAGAAAATAGAACTATTTTTAAAGAACGTTTTATTTCGATATAAAGTGATTTTCACAACAACTTTCAAAATAAATTAAAACCGATCGGCTTTGGGAAGAAGGTAATAGAAAGGTCTTTACACAACCATGTTAAAATACAGGACGTTCCATTTGAAAAAAATCGCGATACTTCATTTCAAAATTTCTGCAATATGACATTGAATTTTAGACACCCGGTATAATGAAAATGTATTGTAATAATATTATGAGATTTGTAAATTTTAATAGAACACATTGGCCAAATAATTTTAAAATTGAAGCATAAACGCTAGGTTATGCTGATATTAGTCTAAGCATTAAAAATCCAAAATCTAAGAAATGCTGCAAATTATCCCTTGACAAATAATTTTTATAAAAACTAAAATCTTATTCTAGCTTAATTTACTCTGTACTCAAATATCCTATTAGGTTACAAAAAAAACAACAAAATTATACTTGCAGTTGGGGTTGTCAAATAGCGCTTATAAAAACATCATTTTCACTGTAATTAATGGCATTGAATACTTCCTGGTTCCACTTCAAATATCTATTTATAATTAATCTTAAGGTTGAAATATCAGTTTGAAGTGCATTTATTATTCATTGATTAAAATCAGTAGTTGATTTTGTACCAAGATTATTTATATTAATGTGATAAACCTTCACTGTAGTCTATCAAATAATTATACTTCATAACTTCTGTTACTTGTGGAACACCAATAATGTAGGTTATAAATTACTCAAAACATATATGTTGCATGTGGTAAAATGAATTAAAGAATGAATTTTTACTAGAAACTTACAATGTTGCTTGACTTTAGAATGAATGACACAGTTCTAATTCATTTGCATATTGTATACTAAAACCAATCCAATACGTCATCTTGGATTGTTCTTGAAGGATGATACATTCAGGAGATGCAATATTCCACTTTAGTTTCGCACTTTATTTCTAATTAATTGCGGTCAGTATAATTTATGGCTATCGTAAAACATCTTCCATTCTTTGTTGATGCATTAAAACCTATCCATTATCACTATCTTAAAGCTAATAACCTCGTTATCTCGGTTTTATGGCTTTCCCGGAAACTTCCTTAAATTGGGGTGTTTATTCATAGACAGAAAATAATTAGCTTATTTAATAGCTTTTAGAACATTTCTAGTAAAATGACGTATACTTTTATTAAATAATGTAGATGTTCAAACGTTCTGGATTATTGGTCTTGTCATAAATGCTCTAAAGAATATCTACACACGGAAAATATGCTTTGCTTTATAAATGCATAAAATTTATATTTTTTTACAACATGAGTTATGTATCCCCCAATCTATGTATGTATAATAAAATTGAAGTAATTAGGAATTATTAGAAATTGTTAAAAAAATCATTAAGTGAAGTGCAACAATGGTATAGAAGGACAATTAATAAAGTTTATTAACAGTTCATGAGAACGGATGCAATACTTTGTATCCAGACGATAGTGACACTGCAAGTGGCAGGTCACAGACGGTTAAGATACCGTGGTTACCTAAAAAGTAAGATTATAACAATGTAACAATGAATAAAATTAAGAATAAGCAGACATGAGTTCTGCAAGTTCCCACAGAATTGTGAGGGGCAGACATTATAAATAGCCCGGGAGCCCCAAAACCCGGCAATCAGTCAAAGTATTCAGCTTTAACATTGCAGTTGCTTAGGCTACTCAAAATAGTACAATTAATTCTTTTTTCGACTTAGTTAATTTAATCAAGTTTGTAAAATTCCACATTCAATTCTGTATTAATCAAATAAATTTTTAAGAAGTCTGGAAGTAGTTTCTAAAAGCATAGCTCCCAAGGCCCGAACCTTAACCCGTGTTCTATGGTAAATGCAATGAAATTTGGTATTTATCAGGAGAATAGAATAATTATTTATGCACTGCTGAAAATAAAGCTTTTATTTTCACGTATTTAAAAATCGGACTTGCAACCAACATCCCTTTAATAGTAATCAGAAATAGCTAACGATCAGTTGTTAAAAAATTAAAAAATTTTATTTGTAGTATTTGGAAGTAGACACATATAAAGCTGTTTTTGTGTACTTAATTAAGTTTAATGTTTGATGCACTATCCTAACACTTTTTTATGTATTTAGGTGTTGATATTTGGTGTATTCTCCATAAATTCTGTGCAGATAGACTACTTTAATGTAAAAAATATTGTAATTATGAAAACCTTCAGTGGCTCTATTTCTTAATGCTCTGTCAGTAAATTTTAATTAATAATAGTTATTAACATAGATAGCCCAAACAAATAAATATCATAAATATTTTACATATCTCCTAATGTATTAATCTATTTATTCGATTTTCTCAAATTTGGTACACTATTATGATGCATGTCACAGTCAAGGGTCATATTTGTAGGTTAATGAATACTGGCGGCTCTGTGGCGTAGTTTGTATGTGTGATTACTATGTCCAAGGTCCCGGGTTCGAATCCTGACAGGGTCCGCTTGAAAAATGTTAGGCAAGCATTTTTCACAAAAATACACTCTCGTTCGGATGGGAGGTAAAATGGAGGTCCCATATGTGAGTGTTGTCATGCATGTTAAAGATCCCTACCTTACTTGGAACAGCAAGGGTTCAGCAAAATTCCAAATTTTCCAGGTAAAAAAAAACGCTTCCTGGCCAATGTAGTAGCTTCGGATGGAACATTGGAAAATCACATGTAAGGTTAATGGATACCATGCTCTTCAGAAATTTAATTCTAATGTTTTTATTGGTTTAATAACCTGGCACAGTGTTTAAATAATTTACCTAGAACATTATAAGTATTGAAAAGATTAGTCAATGCTTCTACATTGAATTTTAACTATAATAATTAACTGGCATAAGTATTTAAAACAATTTAAAAATTTTGCCCAGTTTGAAGTAGTTGCAGGTAAAGCTCAATTTCCTTTTGTACATTTAATTAAATTTAATAATCGTTGATGCTCTATACTTAAGTTTATTGTATAATTAAGTAAATTAATAATATTTTTAATATTTAGTGGACTACACTGAGAGATGTCTAATGGTAACATTTGTGTTAGACACTACTGTAATCCATGAAAGCGCAATTTAAAGTTATTAAAGTCCCTTTTCCATTCCAAAGAACTTCTAGATTACTAGAACGGGTGGAACGGCTTGAGTGTTCCAATTAGGTAAAGAGCAATACTAAAGGTTTATCCAAATTAGTGGGAGTCTTGAGTGAGGAACCAGACTAAGACAGGTCCTCAAACAAGGGCAGCAGTTCTTTCGGTACAGAGTGGCAGAGACCATAGGGGTCAGTAAGGCATTCTAAGTCACACTACTGCAATGTGGAAGGCAACGGAAAACCACCACATTACCTCCCAAGTATACAGCATACTTAAATTGTTATTTAATACAATGGCATCCTCTGGGGTAAAAGATTCCTGAGTTAAAATAGTCTGCCATTCGGGTCTCTGGGAGGGGTCTACTTCAGTGGATGTGATCGGAAAATATAAAGGAAGAACCAGGAACATTCTGTCAGAAGTATGAAGCAAGTAGGTAATCTAGAGAACTGGAAAATTAAAATGGAAAGGTTAGCATTAGACATAGTAGGGAGTAGCGAGTTCGATGGCCAAAGGCGAGGGATTTTTGAAACGGAGACTTTAGGATAATTCATACAGGATCAGAAGAAAGAAATTTGGGGATGAGTATAGTTATGCAAGAAAAGATAGAACAATGTGTAGAAAACTACTTACAAAAGATTGAAAAAGTACTCATAGTTAGATTAGAGTCTAAACCAGTAAATACAATAATAATACAGGTATACGTGCCTATCTCTAGCTACAGCGATCTACAAAGATATTGAAGACATACTAAGATGCATAAAAGGACATGAAGATTTAATAATTACGGGAGATTTTAATACAGTAATAGTCGTGAGTAGGGAAGGAGTGGTGGTAGTTTTATTTGACTTAGGCACGAGAAACGACAGAGGAAATAAGCTGGTAGAGTTTTGTGACAAACACAATTTAACTATCACAACGTTATTTCAACATCATGCTAAAAGACGATACATGTGGAAGATACCAGGAGATATAGGAAGATATCAAATAGATTACATTCTTGTTAGACAACGGTTCAGGAATCTAGTAAAAAACTGTAAAAGCTACCCAGAAGCAGATATAGACACTGACGCAACATTGTAATTATGAAAGCCGCTCTTAAATTTAAAAACTTAAATAAAGATATCTACAAAAGATTTGAAAAAGTCAAACGAATTCCCGAAAGACGTCGGGAAAATTTCTTATACTAAAGAAGTAGAAACAGAATGGAATAACATTAAACCCAGCTTAGACATGCCGGCGAGACATTCTGGGGTTTACACAAAAAGGGGGCGGCTACGTTGCGTAGTGGTATGTGTGTGACTACTACGCCCAAGGTCCCGGGTTCGAATCCTGACGTGGTCCGCTTGAAAAATATTAGGCGAGCATTTTTCACAAAAATACACCCTCGTTCGGATGAGAGGCAAAATGGAGGTTCGTGAGTGTGATGTCATGCACGTTAAAGATCCCTACCTTGCTTGGAACAGCAAGGGTTCTGCAAAATTCCCAATTTTCCAGGTAAAAAAAGCTCGCTTCCTAGCCAATGTAGTACCTTCGGGTGGAGCATTGGAAAATCACACGTAAGGTATACACAAAAAGAAAATAAGAAACCGTCGATAACAAAGGATACCCTGAATTTAATAGAAGACAAAAATACAAAACAGACCAGATGAAGCAGGAAAACAGATACAAAGCTATAAAATGGGAAAATATTCTCAAATGCAGAAAAGTTAAATAACAATGGATTGTTGAAAAGTACAAAGAAGTACAAACTAAGATGGAAATAGGAAAGACAGATAAAGGATACAAATTAATTAGAATGAATTTTAGAGATATAAAACCGTATAACAAAAAATATAAGAGACGTGGAAGGAAACATCATCATAGAAAATGTAGAGAAAGCGGTTGGATGGCAAGAATATATAGGGAATTTATATGCAGGACAGGAACTAACAGCACTAGAACAGGAATTAGACATTGAAAAAGATGACTTCGGATATCCTATAGTTAGAGATGAGTTAAAATTAGCATTAAAGGGTTTGAAAAATGGTAAGGGACCAGACATAGATAAAGTGCAAGCAGAAATTCTAAAAGCCGCTGGACAAGCAGTAACAGAATGTCTCTTCCAACTTGTAAGCTATATGTATGAGACAGAAGTAAATATTAGGAAAGGCGCGAGACAGGGATGTGCCTTATTCCCATTAATTTTTAACTTGTACATAGAAGAGGCAATGAATACTGTCAAATGCAGAAAGACGTTTGGAATTACTATGCAGGGACAAAAGATTGATATGCTTAGATTTGCGGATGATATAGCGGCATTAGCACCTAGCACAAGAGTTAGAAGTAGCTCTTAATAAAATGGAAACATTTCCAACAGAGACATACGGTATGAAAGTTAACAAAAATATAATTAAAGTACTAGTATATAAAGGAGTAGAAAATAAGTCAAAAACCAGAATACAGCTAGGAAGCGAGAACTTACAAGAGGGTAAAGATTTCTGCTACCTAGGAAGCCAAATAATGCAAGATGAGAAAAGTGCAATAGATATAAAACAAAGATTAACACAAGGTCATGCTGCATTTAACAAGAAAAAGAAACTACTATGTTCAAAGACAACAAACATAGAAACAAGGAGAAGGTTGCTGAAAGCATATGTGTGGAAGACAGCACTGTACGGTTGTGAAACTTGGACAGTAGAAGAAGTGAACAGAAAAAAAGATAAAAGCCTTTGAAATGTGATGCTACAGACAATGATGAAGATATCATGGACAGACAAAGTTAAGAACAAAGAGGTTCTAGAAATGGCAGGAAAAGAAAGAAATATGAGAAAACATTAAAAAAACAGGAGAGATAGTATGATAGACTACATACTAAGGCATGAAGGAACAGTGCGGAATACATTAGAAGTAGAGATAGGAGAAAGCAGAGGTAGAGGTAGACCTAGGTTAGACTATTGCACACAGATAGTGAAAGATGTAGGATGTGGGAATTTTAGAGAAATGTATAGGCTAGCTCAGAATAAAAGTCAATTGAGGTACGTGTCCAATCAGCTCCAAGACGGAAAACCTAATGATGAAAAAATAATTGTACTTGAATATGATGATTATTATAAGCAACTATGGTGTTGGTTTGGCAATATTCTCAACTAATGTTGAATATGCGAAAGGATTCATTGAAAAACTATTAATTAGGTGAACGGTTAAGTGATGGGTGATCTTGGTAGCAGCATGTTGCTTAACCTCTCTTTACATACACTGAATATCGGTGATATAGAGTAAATATTTAGAAAACAATAGAAGGGGTACCAAGCTGTTTCTAACAAGAAAGAGCAGCGGCTATGTTCAAAAACGACAAACAGAAACAAGGAAAGAATAGTTAAAAGCATATGCTTGGAACACAGTATGGTGTGGCTATGAAATAAGAAAAGACAGTAGGAAAAGCAGACAAGAAAAAGATAGAAGCTTTTTGGAATGTGGTGCTTCAAATGTATGATAATGATAGCATGGACAGACCAAGTTAATAACAGAGGTTTTAGAAATAGTAAGGGAAGAAAGATATCTGTGGAAAATAAACAATAGGAGAGATAGGACAGGGCACATTCTAAGGCAATTGGGGAATAGTGTGGGATACATTACAAACACAGATAGGAAAAAAGAAAGGTACAGTAGATTTAGATCAGACTATTGCACGTACATAGTGAAAGATGCGGACTGTGGGAATTTTAGGAAAGCGCGTACGTTAGCTCAGAAACAAAAGGTATGTGCCTAATCCGTTCCAGAATTGAAAACATAATGATGACTAATAAGAGAGTAGCCCAAGCGAGTACCAGAATATTGCATTAAATGTGAAATATGCATCCACATCGAATATGATCACATACAGCTCATTGACTTTTAATTTCAAATTGAAAAATGTAGTGAACCCTTGTGTAAACAACGGAACTTACTGTATAGAAATATCTACACTTAATTGAATATAGCGAATTCTGTGGGCGTGATTTCAAAATCACTTATAACTGCCTATAGTTATTTCTTATTCTTGTATCAGCTTTGTGACTATGCCAAATAAAGATTGTTGATGGGATATGACACTTCAAGCCCTGGAGGGTGCTCTAAAGATTACATCAAGGGATATACTTGAAATACCTATAATCAAAACTAGAAAATTGTTTTCATTCTGGATTGTCTAGTTAAACACTACATTAAGAGTTTGCATAACTTTTTACTACAAGACCTGGTTTTTAATCTATAAAGATCAAGTTAATTATTGAACTAAATTTTGTGTTGATGTTCATGGTGTTCAAAATTATCAATTCTGCATATTTAAACAACATAACAATCAGAAATTTACAATAAAAGAAATAATACTGCTTTATTTACTAGTTTCTGCAAAACTATATTCTTTGTATAACATTATGGGAAATTAATTAAATTTTTATTATAGTCCAGTGATGATCTGTTTACAATGTTTGTGATTATATCAATCACCTAACACAAAGTAAAACGTTTTCAAATTATGTCTAATTGTTAAGCAAATATACGCATCCAGACATATAAATCATAAAACTAAGTTGAAATAAATTCATCTTAGAATTTAGTAACTGCACATGCATGCAAAGGATATTTAAAACTCAAAAATATTTAAAAATAATACACGATATATATTACATAAATGCAAAAGACAAAATATGTTATATGGGTTTAAGCCCTGCCATTTGTGCATACAGTAGTCATCAATTTGTCCACTTTTGTAACATCTAGAGATAATTATATAACTATTAGATGTGAATATCCAAATGCATGCTCAGTTAAGTGGTGCTCTGCAATAAAGTAGAGATTACAAAAAAAGAAGACATTTCATAACAAAAAGCGAGTCGTCTTTTTCTTGTATTTGCCATAATCACCACTTAGTTTAATTTGGTATCTAAACCTATACATTAAGAAGTAGAGATTTGTTGCTGTTCTAATATAGCAAGTCGTTTACTAAGTGAGTAAAATGTTGGTTTTATCACATTCCAGCTTAAACATTGAAGATGTATCAATAGTCACGATTGTCTACAGCTATGAAAGACTGTAACAGAAACATACTAAGGCAAAATTTCCATCAATGCACGCTCAAATTCAATCAAAAGAACTTAAAGGCAGGGCAACAGGAGCCAAAGCATACATTCTATCAAAAAATTTTAAGCTTTATACACATTCATGCATACATTAACTCACACACACACATACAAAACACATCCATGAAATGTATATATACACACACCCCACACGTGCACACAACATGCATGCGTGCATGCACACACACTTATGCATGCATGTACACACATGCATACATGCATGCATGTATGCACACACCCACGTGCCCATATATGGATATGTTCAAGCCGTGCATGTTCATGTATGGAATTAGAAACCAGGTAAATTATAGAAAAAATTTTAAATGACAGAGAATATTCGAAAAAGGCAGGTCTAGCTCTAAAAGCATTATGGAAGAAGTTGGCAGTAATAGATATTGTACCAGAACGTTTTCTAATTCCAAAAGAAATCACTAACAAAATGATACTAGCAGCTACCAGAAGGTATTAGGACGTTTCATGATTAACAAGTAATTCAACTTTTTCTTTTGTACAAATTAATATTAAGCAACAATAAGTATCCTTACCTTTATAATTAATATTGGTTTCATTCCAAATATATAATACAAATTTTTAATGTAGGTTAATTACATTTAAATTTTATTTAAAACATACACCAACCAAACTGTCAGCTATTTGTCACTTTAACTTTAATAATTTGCAAATATCTATTAATGCAATTATCTTATTTTATATAAGACAATATGCAGGTATGAATCTGAGCTTAGAATTATAATGAAAAATTTCTAGTTGCTAACAAGTTAAATAATATGATTCAAATATCCTTTGGTACATTCTCCATAAATGATAGATAAATGCATATTATTCAACTCAAACTGTATTGCAGTTGTAAAAATATAAGTTTCAATTATATGAATTAAATTAAAATTCATGTTATACCATTTTCACCGGAATAACCTATCACTTCTTTGGGTGCAACATTAGATTCACCAATTTCATTGCTAGCAATTACTTTAACACGATATTGTGTAAATGCTGGTTGATCAGTAATAACTACTGTGGAACCTTGTTCCCAATTGTTTATATCTCTCGAAAGATATGTTGCTCCGGGTATATCTGGCTTCCAATAAACAGTATAACGAAATTTAGGAGCATTATGTTCAATTTGTGGCATTGGCTGAAAGAATGTAAAATTAATTTTGCATTAGTGTTTTGCAACTTACCGTCCAACTTATAACTATATTGTCAGGTTGAGTACCTTTACCCTCTACGTTATCAGGATTTTTATGCGGAACTTCAGGAGAAGTGCTACATACTGCAGAATGACCAGAAGGTTCAGAAGGGCCAATCTTATTCCATGCTATTACTCTAAATGTATAGTTAGCCCATGGACTCATGGGAACCTAAATGCACTCGATATTATAAACAGGACAAATATAAGTTCTTACATTATAGCTCATAGCAGCTGGTGAAACCTGATCATGTAAAACTTCCCATTTATTAGGTGTAAAACTAGTGTTGTATTCAATAATGTAACGTAATATCGGTGCACGATTATCACCCATAGGCACCCAATGAATTGTTGCATCTTTTCGTTTACATTCCACATCTTTAAGATGAGGACGATTAGGCACATCTGCAAATAAACAAATATGTTTCACGTCTAGCATTAATTCAAACTTTTCAAATCACCTTGAACAGTAAGAGTAGCAGATGCTTCTGCTCTATCAAGACGTGTCCGTGCGACACATGTGTAAGTTCCAGAATCCAATTCATGAGTTTTAGTTATAGTTAGGGAATAATCTGAAGATTTTACAAAACGGGGTTCACCTTCATGATCAATCTCCTGCCCATTGTTTAGCCATATAATTTGTAAATCAAGATTTTTGTCATGTAAAGCATTACAACGAAAAACAGCTTGATTTTTGGCTTCTACTTCATAGTCTTCAGGTCCATCTCGAATTTCAGTATGTTCTAAAATGAAGAAATGATTATACTTATAAAAAAATAATGTATGCAAACAGCTTACCTCTAACTATAAATCTACAAGAAGCATTTGAATGGCCAAATTTGTTTTCTGCATAGCAAGTGTATTCTCCTGTATCCCCAAATTCAACACCACTGATATATAAATCACCACTGTCTAATACTCTATACCTTCCTCCAGTAAGAGCTTTACCATTATGGATCCATTTAACTTCAGGTTTTGGAGCCCCATGTACTTTACATGTCATATTTACATCTTTTCCATCTACAGCTTCCTGATCTCTGGGCGCTTCCACGATTTCCGGTGCCAATGCTATTTAAAATATAAACAATAAGCTTTCCTTTAAACTACAATACTATTCATATGCAGTATAATTAAATTAAAGCGATTTACCAAAAAAAAACTAATTTAACTTAAAAAGCTATGCTAATAATAAACAATCAATTGATAAATTAAATCAATAATAAATTTCTAACAAAGTGATTTTTCATGGTTTATAATTAAATAAACACAACTTTTTTGGATGGAAAAATAGAAATTGAGAAGTTGAGTTCACCAAATTCTACATTAATATGGTTATTAGGACTACAAATAAGAATTGTGGTAGTTTAAAAACTTTAAACTAAATATCAACTTATTTGAAGTGAAATATTTAAGTTGAAGGCCCTTTATGATATTAGAAAGAAAATAAAATTGGGGTGTAGAAAGTTTGATTTGGAGAGTATACTTATTGGAAGTAAAATATTTAACTTGAAGACCCATTGCAGTATTTGAAACAAAATAAAATTGGAGTTTAGTTTGATTTGGAGAATTCTTGAATATTTTTTATTTGTTAAAAATTATGTATCTCTTAAAATTGAGCTGTTTGTTGCACGCTCCCTATTTTTAATAAGACACTGACATTGACATTATCAATTTTTTTCAAAACCAAAAGTAAACCCCTTATTCATTTTTATTTATTATTTGTTACGCTCCCTTCCTGTCAGCGTACTTAAATTGCATCGTTCTTTGGATCGCCGTTTGTATAAATTGAATACTTCAGAATAGTTTCAGAATTGTATGCCATTTAACTCGTGTGTATTAATTTAAAGGTAGATTAATTGAAGACTGATTTTCATTAATAAATAATTTGCAAGAAATGAATTTTTAAATTGGATTATTCGTGAATTACTTTCCAACTTATTGAAAATTATAAACAGCTTGTAATTAATTATTAGATAGGATTGCTGCATTTACTTTTTGGATGTTCAAATAAATACTTAAATAAATTCAAATAAATACTTAAATTGCATCGTTCTTTGGCTCGCCGTTCGGATAAATTTCGTTCCTTATGTTATTATTCAAGTCTATATAATAGACGATCAGAGGTTATGGGTAACAACTATTTTATATCAACAGATTTGCAGTGAAGTGAAAGTTCGTGATAATGTTAATTAGTCGGTACCTTATTGCAATAAACCGTCGAGTTATACATTATCACTAGGCATTATTTTGTATGAGTTTTGTCATTGCTGTTGTGCGGCTCTTCGAGATGTTGATCTGCGTTGGATGGATGGGCCACTTCGAGGATTCAAACACCTGTTTTGATAATCTTGGTATGAAGATTACGTGCTAATATAATAGCAAGCGAGTACGACACTCTCTTTTCTGAATTTTTGTGGCGAACAACACTCTCTTTTCTGAATTTTTGTGGCGAACAACACTCTCTTTTCTGAATTTTTGTGGCGAACAACACTCGATGGTTCAATGTCTGGCTGCGTGTAATTCGCACTTGTCACTTCCTGTAATATACTTTCACTTTGGATTGTCCTGGCACACATTTTGTGTGCTTTTCTGCGGTGGGCATAAAGCCTACGAGAATACAGGGGATGGTACTACTACTGATAGCTCTCTGGCGTGCTTCCGTATCTGTCTAGGGACCGTTGCGGCTGGAAGCGGGTTGCTCCAGCACCGTTGGGTTCCGTTCTTCCTCTCGGAGCACTGAGTGAGTTGTTCTACTGAATCTGCGCTGCAGGTATGTGTTTTTATTTTGGGCTTGACAAAACGATGATCGACCTAAGCGGATACTGAACTGTACTGTGCTAGGTGTACGTGTGTCTATATGTATATAGGTATCTAATTGTGACGTAAAAAGAAAAAAAAAGCAAAACAAATTAGTCTTGAGTAATTTTTAAATATTTGAACAGAAAAAAAATCAATACTACTGGATTACTCATATCAATTGTGCTCTAATGCTGTTTGATTTATGGTTAATTGGGGTGTGAGGAAACGTTTCTGCTACTCCCCAATATTACTTTCCTTTATAATAAAAGTTTTTGTAATGCCTTATCGTTATTATATTATATAGATTATACAAACAGTTATTTACCTTTTACAAAGTACGGAATAATTTATGCTTGGTCAGCATACAATCCTTATTGTTTTATTGCAGGTTTGTCTGACTAATTTTATTACAGGAATGGTCACTAATTCCCTACGGCCGCATACATGATATGTGCGTCTGCTTTCTACCCCCCCCCCCTAATCTCCGATTGAGCCCGGTCATTCCGTTGGTTGTCTTTGTGTTACGCACGGTCTCGATTAACGTAACATATTTAAAGGTTTCTCTGGCATTTAGATTTAGCATTTAGGACACACGCATGCATGTATGCATGCACGCATGCATGCATGCACTCATGCAGGCATGCACTCATGCAAGCATGCACTCATGCAAGCATGCACGCACACACACACACACACAACACACGTGCACACACATATACACACATAATACATGCATGCATATATGCATACATATGCATGTGCATGCACAAATGCATACACACACATGAAAGCATGTACGTGTGTGCTCTCTTGTGCATGCACACACACACTCCAACTGTAATTTAAGGTGAAATTAAAACTTTTTTGTTTACGAACCTCTTATGTAATTGTCACGTATCAAGAATTTATTTCCTTTATATCAACCAAACTTGTAAAAGTAATTTAATTTGCAATTTTTGCTTAATTTTGAGCTCAACAGATTTGCTTGATAGTTAGTAATCTTTTTTAAATATATATATATACCGAAAACTGAGAGCAAAATTGCTTTAAAAAATTTTCCTTTTTAAAGAACGTGTTGGCATTTTAAAAAGCTCCAAAAACAATCTATACTTCCTAAATAAATTTTCCTTTTATTGAAAAACTCTCTCACAACTTTATTTTATTTATTTTATTTATTTTATTTAGTAATTAGATAACAATTTGCACGAATATTTTTAAAACGGATTTTATAAATTTCACGATCCATTAATTCTCAACAAGAAGTAGAAACTATAAATAATTTCATGATAATTTACAAATCATTTTTCATTTTAACAATTTAAATGTTGACGATAATACGTTAAAAATGAAAACCAATTTTCTGCATACATTTTTTCTGCTAATGCAAAATTTACCAGCAGAAAAAGATAATTACAAAATTAAGGACAATCTATTGTAACATGTGTTATTGCTGAGACTCATAAATAGATGCAGATTCTTTATTTTACTACAATTAGTGGTCTCTAGCATAATTTGATAATGCAATAATTTATACATACAGAATAAGAAGGGATTTATACTGAGCTCATCATAGACCTGGGAAAAGTAAGTTTAGGGTTTCAGGATAGGCCCATCTGATATTAAATGAAATGTTGAAGAATAGAGGAACCTAAAATTCACGAGAATTTAGATTGAAATGAAGTGTGAAATATTTTATTGTAAATAATTTGTAAATATTGAGATTGTGTGAAACATAATTTAGGTCACTTGAATAAAAGGGTGTATGTTTTGTCAAAAGATTTTATTTTATTTTTTTTTTAATATAAAAGTGTTGAGAGAGATGAGTAGCCATGGAAGATTAGCTTGGGGAAGTATACATTGTTTTATTTAGGTAAAGATTGGAGGAGTTTGGTTTTGAGTTCAGCTAGGGTAAGTAAAAATTCATAAGTAGAAAGCGATTCCATAAAGGGAACACTGCAATTTTTATGATGCCGAAAGTGAGGGGCACGAAGTAGCGAGCGGATTCCAAAGCAAACACTGCAATTATGGTCACCCAACTTTGGGGCACGATTTTTAGGGTTTCTTTCCAGGTAAAACACTGCAATTATATATATATATATATATATATATATATATTACTAGGGATTTTTTAGGTTAGAACTGATGGTAGATAGGTCTGATAAATATTTATGACAGGGTACACCATGTATATAGAAGGCATGTAATAATTTGAAACATTTTTTTAAGCTATAGCATAAAAGCAAGGATAAAAATTAATTACAATGATTAGATATTGGAATTGTAGGTCCGTAAGGTAAACACGTGCATTTATATGTATAAGTACCATACAAAGTTAGTAGTAAGAAAGCTTTTCATTTCGTGGCATAAAAATCAATAATTAGAAAAGGGTGAATTCTTTAAAGATTAACTTTCAAAGTGTAATTATTCTATTTGTGTACATAACTTAAAGTAGGGTAATATAAAGTTGAAACATCAATAATATTTCAAAGGTTAGTGTAAGATATAAAAGAGTTGGCAATAAACAAGTTAACTATTATGAGTTTCTAAGAACGAAGCGATACATTTCCAGTAAAGTTTAGCATCCGGCATATTAATTTAAAAACCTGTAAACAAGTAAAAGATCGTTAAAAATATAGAGCAAGTCTATGTTAAAGGCTACATACAAAAATGAATCGATAAAATAAAGAGAAAAATTGTGTTTTGCATGAGGTAGCAAGCAATAAACGATAGCATATGGTTAGTTGTCATTGACTTTGAAACGTCTGTGACAAGGAAATTTTAAAGGTAAATAAGCAAGACTGAGATGTAGCGTGTTTTCATAACACATTGGTTTGGAAGGGAATTGAAGAGTACGGTGTAACAATTTTATTTTAGCAGTAAAAGAACCTATTCATTAAACGTACAATGAATATTGAAATACCTTTATTAACTAAAATAAAGATTCGAATAACAATCAAATTTTTATAGTATTACTATATCTAGGATTAGTAGTCTATTTGTTTCGGAGTTCGGTGCAATTCCACAGCCACTGGCGCGCGCGTGAGAGGTTCGAGAACCCCACTTATGATCCTCCCACCATGCAAGAACGCAGCGAGCGCACTCGTCGATAGTTAAAGGCAGCGTGAAGATGCATTCAAAAGAATGGCGAGTGACCTCCGGGTCGCCTTATTTTGGTGAAACACTTCCTGAGTAACGGTTAGTACTTAATCCACATTTTGCATATTCGTTATCATATTAGCTAATTTAAAATTTATTTAGCGCAACGACATGTCAGAAACCGCAACAACACGTCAGAAACTGCAACGATAAATTAGAAACCGCACGACCACTTTGAAATTACAATGTAGAAACCTTAACTTATGGACTACACAATGAAAGATTATATTTGTAAATAAAATTAGAAAACGGAAGATTACGCTATGAAGTAATGCTGCCTTGAACCAATGTGAGAAATCCGCTTCGCTCCTACATCTGTATTAAAGCATGGAAAACAAGCATATTTAGCTGCAGGCCCCGCACTGCGAAGTTGTTTCCATTGCAACCAAAGACGACAGCCGGTTTTGGGTTCGTAATAGAATTAAGAATTTCCTCAGTACTTCCTTCTGAAAGTACATTATTTCATTTTGTTTGTTGGATGTACAAAATTGTTATTCACTTTACCTGTGATTAGACTGGTTTTCCCCAGTATCGGGTTTGATTTCACTTAGTTCCGTAAATATGTGACTACACGTGGCTACAACGTAAATTAACAGCTGCTATTACGTCACCTGTTTGTTTGAACAATGCCGTCAACAATTGCACAATGGCTAACAGATGTTTAGCATTACAGTACTGCCACTTTTGATAAAATTAGAGAATATCTTGGTGATTCTTTTGACTTCAAACTAATATTAATTTTGTTAAATTAATGAGAAAATTTCGTATATTCATTTGTAAGTGACCTACACAGATCTGGTTGGGTTATAAAAACCTTAATATTGTTAGTTACACTGAACTGTAATATATTTGAGTAAGGATCAGTTGATAAACCTTACAACAATTTTGCAAGAATATCAAATATTTATTTTATTTAATTATAATGAAATTTTATTTACTGAAACAAAGAAAATTCTTTCTAGTAAATTAATAATCTACCTTTAAAGTTTTTTATTCTGATCTGGTTTGATCAGACCTGATAAACAAAAGACAGCAAGAGTTAAATTTTATGATTCCATTATGTAGAAAATATTCTCTATGCATTTTAGGTATACTTGAGGGACGCAAATAGTGTTCCCATTTTTTTTAGGTAACTTAACTATTATTCTTTCTTACAGGAGCAGTGTCTTATTCTGTTAAGACAAGTTTGTATGTCAGCGAAGGCGATCTTTTTTTCTTTGGGTCTCCACGTCCGCCTTAGAAATTTGCTATGCCATTAATATAAATCCATCTGGACTTGGTGGCGCCTGTTTGTTTTAGTTTGAGTGTGACCCCCACAGATTTCGACTTACCCCCCCATTGCTCATAGCTCTACCCAAGGAATAGACCCCTAGTTACGTCGGAAGACTTTGTTTTGCAGACACCTGACTTGAAGCATGGTGATAATAAAGTAGTGTCGGCCAGGAAAATTCGTTTCACTAGCGCCCATGCGTGAGGCTAGCGGAGCCAACAATTAGAGAGAGAAAAAAAATCGTTACACTATTATTATTACACCTGACTTGAAGCATGGTGATAATAAAGTAGTGTCGGCCAGGAAAATTCGTTTCACTAGCGCCCATGCGTGAGGCTAGCGGAGCCAACAATTAGAGAGAGAAAAAAAATCGTTACACTGGCGCCGGCAACGTTTGGGGCTTCGAAATTTGTTTGTTCATAGTTTGATTTACTTCGAAATTTGTTTGTTCATAATTTGATTTACTTCGAAATTTGTTTGTTCATAATTTGATTTACCTCGAAAATTGTTTGTTCAAAATTAATTCTACTTCGAGATTCGTTCGTTCAAAAATTATTTTTACTCTGAAACTTGTTTGTTCAAAAATAATTTTACTTTGAAATAGTCTGTTCAAAATTTATTTTTGCTTCGAAATTTGTTTATTCAAAAATTTAATTTGCTTTGAAATTTGTTAGCTCAAAATTTATTTTGCTTTGAAATCTATTTGTCCAAAAATTATTTTGCGTCGAAATTTGTTTGCTTAAAGTCTATTTGACATTTAGATTTGTTTGTTCGCTTTTGATAAAAGATTGGTTGTAACGTTAAACCACAGTCAATCAATTAATTAACTTAGTTAAATTTATTTTTAACTTTCATTCTATTTTGACCCCATATAATTTTTTTGATATTGTTTTGGCAAAAATAATTTTACCAAAAACATTTTTTTGATTTTTACCTTTAGCAGTACGAATTTGTTTTGATCACTTTTGTAAGGTTCAGATCATTTAGATCTTTCAGTTTGATTCCATTAGGCTTTTGTAATCATGTCGGATATTCCGAATTGTTTGTCTGCTTAAAGAAGAACGGGAGTAGTGAGTGAGAAACCAGTTTTGAGGAAAATTTTAGGAAGACTGTCAGCTAAAGAAGCTGATAAGCCTGTTGTTTGATTTGTTTGAGTCAATAAAGAACATCTTTGTCGAAATTTGATGATAAGGCTAGAGATTCTATTTTGAAGGTACATTGGAGTGAGCTGTCGTTGTGTCGTTTGAGAATTGCTCTTTGTGCATAAGCACGTTTTGATTTTGTTAGCAGATTTTGTTTAGATCGGCATTGCAACGCAATTTAGTCTAGGCGGAACTTGTCGTCGTGGTTGGTCGCTCAGCAGTATGTCAGTCCAGACGAGACTCAGGAAGAGTTGGTCGCTCGGCTTTACATAAGTCTAGACGAGACTCGAGGTGAGTTAGGCGCTCTAGAATTTTTTTTTTGCATCTTTTTTTGATTTGATGTAAATTTTGGTATTGTTAGTCTAGGTGAGACTCGTAGAGGGTTTGTCACTCTAGCATATTTTGGCGTTGTGAAGCATTATAGTTGTTTCGACAGTTCAATTGGTAGTAGGGTGTGAGTGTACCTGAACACTGATTTTTTTTGTTAGCTATCGTCATGATTAGTTTTTTTATTGATGACTCATAAGCAGGTAAATGACTTTTAGTTGTTGGTGATTGGTTCTCAAAGTATTCGATTTTGCAACCTTTACGTAGTGCCACGGCACATTTGATCGAGAAATTTTTGGAGGAAAAAGTATTTCTTGTCTACGGAGTACCACAGTTTGTTATTTGTGATAATGGTCCACAATTAATCGGACGTATTTTTAAAGCTTTGTGTGCAAGGTACGAAATTCAAAAGATTTGGTATAATGCTGTTTATGCTCCTCAATGCAATTTTGTGGAAAGAATCAATAAGACAGTTGGTACAGCAATCCGTTCATACGTAGAAGAACATGATACGTGGGATATGGAGATATCAAAGATCCAATACGCAATCAACTCAGCAAAACATGAGTCCACCAACTATTCGCCAAATTTTTAGTTTTGGTCGTCAGGTACCTTTAAGTGGAAAAGCTTATAATGATAATTTTATACCGGGTGAAGATGTTGATGTCGTCTCCAGTAGTAGACCTTCTTATGTTTTGGATCGTCAACCTTTGTTTGATATTTTTGGAAATGTCCGTGAAAATTTGCATGTAGCTTACCAACGTTCGAGTAAACGCTACAATCTTAGGAGAAGAGACATTTCATTCCGAGTCGGAGAAAGTGTTTGGAGAGCTAATAAGGTCCTCTCGAGTGCTAGTGATAAATTTTCCGCTAAGTTAGCTCCTAAGTTCGTTATGAGTAAAGTTCGGAAAAACATTCCAATTTAGTATATGAGTTAGAGAACGAAGATGGGACAAGAGCAGGAAATGGCACGTAAAGGACTTGAAACCAGTTGAAGCGTCGTATCCAAAGGAAAATGATGATCCTGACGATTAATTCCGGTCCGATCATCTCTTTGATATTAAGTAATGACGTAGTGGTTTGTTTTATTTTGTTCCGATTTTTGATTTGGTGTCGGTTCACTAATATTGAGTATTTTATTTGAGAAGTGAAATAAGTGGTTAGAGATTTTGTAAATTTTGTAGGTTTGAGGTGTGCCTTGGTGTGCACGCTGGACATTTTGCTCGCGCGTTGCTCAGAGATGTGTTTGGAGGATGTCTTTGACAGATATCCTTACAATGTAGAAGTAGGTGGGCTATTTAATTGTTGGTCCTGATTTCTACATATCGAGGTAGAGAGAATATTAGATTATTCTTTCCCTTGTTCCTTTTGACCGTTCGAAGTTCTTTGATTTGATAAGGTCAAAGTTGGCTTGGTGAGTCTCACCATTTGGTCCATCACTAATGAGACCAGTTGTTTGTTAGAACTTAGTGATAGGATATTCAGTAGGGTGTAGGATAGTACAGCCCTGACTGGCTCAGTTTTGTATTTGAATTAGATAAGTAACCTTATGGTTAGGTTACCTTTGTTTTGATCATCTCTTTGCGATGAAGCGATGATATTTTGTATTTGGATTAGATAAGTAACCTTATGGTTAGGTTACCTTTGTTTTGATCATCTCTTTACGATGAAGCGATGATATTTTGTATTTGTATTTGATAAGTAACCTTATGGTTAGGTTACCTTTGTTTTGATCATCTCTTTACGATGAAGCGATGATATTTTGTATTTGCATTTGATAAGTAACCTTATGGTTAGGTCACTTTTGTTTTGATTATCCCCTTGTAGTGATGATGTTTTGAATAGTTATGCTGTCTTGATGAGGAAGCATTCCTTTTTTTGTAGATAGAGCTAAATGAGCTCCTGGAAGTGAAGTTTTTTTTGAAATTAGAAGTAAATCGTAAGTGTTTGGTTATAGGTAAGAAATATTAGCCTTGTTAGAAGTATGAATCTCAAGTCAGGAAATATTGTAAGTTTGAATTTTTTTTGTCCCGTGGAGTGTTTGACTTTCTAATTTGACCCCCTCCCAATTTTGATTATTACCGATTGTGACTCCCCGATTTTGTCTCCCGATGGACGTCAGGTACGCGTAGTTACCAACACACTCATTTGTAAATATTTGTCCCCCCCATTTGAATAAATTTATAAAATTGCATAGTTAGTTAGGAAGGTAGGAAAGGCTAGTATTGTTATAAAAAATTTTTTTTGTATTTGTCATATTTGAAGTCTTTCTAAAAAAAAAAATTTTTTTCTTTTAGGAAAGGGGTAGTGTAACAATTTTATTTTAGCAGTAAAAGAACCTATTCATTAAACGTACAATGAATATTGAAATACCTTTATTAACTAAAATAAAGATTCGAGTAACAATCAAATTTTTATAGTATTACTATATCTAGGATTAGTAGTCTATTTGTTTCGGAGTTCGGTGCAATTCCACAGCCACTGGCGCGCGCGTGAGAGGTTCGAGAACCCCACTTATGATCCTCCCACCATGCAAGAACGCAGCGAGCGCACTCGTCGATAGTTAAAGGCAGCGTGAAGATGCATTCAAAAGAATGGCGAGTGACCTCCGGGTCGCCTTATTTTGGTGAAACACTTCCTGAGTAACGGTTAGTACTTAATCCACATTTTGCATATTCGTTATCATATTAGCTAATTTAAAAATTTATTTAGCGCAACGACATGTCAGAAACCACAACAACACGTCAGAAACTGCAACGATAAATTAGAAACCGCACGACCACTTTGAAATTACAATGTAGAAACCTTAACTTATGGACTACACAATGAAAGATTATATTTGTAAATAAAATTAGAAAACGGAAGATTACGCTATGAAGTAATGCTGCCTTGAACCAATGTGAAATCCGCTTCGCTCCTACATCTGTATTAAAGCATGGAAAACAAGCATATTTAGCTGCAGGCCCCGCACTGCGAAGTTGTTTCCATTGCAACCAAAGACGACAGCCGGTTTTGGGTTCGTAATAGAATTAAGAATTTCCTCAGTACTTCCTTCTGAAAGTACATTATTTCATTTTGTTTGTTGGATGTACAAAATTGTTATTCACTTTACCTGTGATTAGACTGGTTTTCCCCAGTATCGGGTTTGATTTCACTTAGTTCCGTAAATATGTGACTACACGTGGCTACAACGTAAATTAACAGCTGCTATTACGTCACCTGTTTGTTTGAACAATGCCGTCAACAATTGCACAATGGCTAACAGATGTTTAGCATTACAGTACTGCCACTTTTGATAAAATTAGAGAATATCTTGGTGATTCTTTTGACTTCAAACTAATATTAATTTTGTTAAATTAATGAGAAAATTTCGTATATTCATTTGTAAGTGACCTACACAGATCTGGTTGGGTTATAAAAACCTTAATATTGTTAGTTACACTGAACTGTAATATATTTGAGTAAGGATCAGTTGATAAACCTTACAACAATTTTGCAAGAATATCAAATATTTATTTTATTTAATTATAATGAAATTTTATTTACTGAAACAAAGAAAATTCTTTCTAGTAAATTAATAATCTACCTTTAAAGTTTTTTATTCTGATCTGGTTTGATCAGACCTGATAAACAAAAGACAGCAAGAGTTAAATTTTATGATTCCATTATGTAGAAAATATTCTCTATGCATTTTAGGTATACTTGAGGACGCAAATAGTGTTCCCATTTTTTAGGTAACTTAACTATTATTCTTTCTTACAGGAGCAGTGTCTTATTCTGTTAAGACAAGTTTGTATGTCAGCGAAGGCGATCTTTTTCTTTGGGTCTCCACGTCCGCCCTTAGAAATTTGCTATGCCATTAATATAAATCCATCTGGACTTGGTGGCGCCTGTTTGTTTTAGTTTGAGTGTGACCCCCACAGATTTCGACTTACCCCCCCATTGCTCATAGCTCTACCCAAGGAATAGACCCCTAGTTACGTCGGAAGACTTTGTTTTGCAGACACCTGACTTGAAGCATGGTGATAATAAAGTAGTGTCGGCCAGGAAAATTCGTTTCACTAGCGCCCATGCGTGAGGCTAGCGGAGCCAACAATTAGAGAGAGAAAAAAAATCGTTACAACGGTAAAGGCTACAGACGGTGTAAGACTATTAGACTGTGTATATATGAATGAGAAAAACGATAGTGTAGATTGGTAGGGTAGAATAAAACTTATGAACAGCGGGGATAAAGGAAAAGAAATATGACATATGATTAGACAAAGATATAAGAAACGGATAACTGACATAGAAAATTGAGAAAGGGTACAAGACAAAGGACAGAACATTTTGGATGCATGTTAGAGAGAGGTAACCGTATATGCGTATATAAGAGAGGCATTTTTAGATGCTTGGGTTGATGCCAGTCGCCGGGACGAATTTGACAGCCGTTGGAAATTTTAATGAGGGTTTTGGAGTAAAATGTTTGTTTGTTATTGTAAATTCTGAGATTTTAGAGACGATTGGTAAACGGCTGCCAAGTTTACGGTGAAAAGCTGAAGGTTAATAGCTGGATTTGTAGAATTGAATGATGGTTAAGTTGTGTGCATGAGTTTGTCGAATCGGTAGACCGTTTAACAAAGTTTACCAAGAAAGCGTGTTTGTGGGGTGATGTGATACGATTCGGGGGAAGGGGGGGCATTTTTGAGTCTATATAAACCAAGAGAAAGCGGTAACCGCTCTCTTTCTCTTTCGATCTCCAGTCAAGCTTCGAACTACAATAGTAAATTAGTTAAGTGACTAGTGAGTTTGAGATTTTAATAAATTAAATATGCACAAGTTGGTGCCAGATTAAAATAGCAGTCGTAAACAAATAAAATACATTTTGAAAAGCGAAGCTTGATGTACGTCAGTAGACGTCTTCATATTTTTGGTTGGAGGTGCTTGTTGTGTACTGACTTGGAGTAGTGGATGTTGATGGACCAATAGCGGATGTACGTTGGTTTGGGAGTACCGTACATTGGATGCAGAGAGATCTGGGTAGATGATTGCTGTTCCTGATGGTGGGAGTCAACTTGGGGTGATTCCTGTATGTGCAGTCAGGTAGGAGGACTACGTCAGAGATGGTTTCAAGGCAAAGATCTGGTAGTGCTACATTCAAGGTAACTAAACTTTATAAAAACTTTTTAACTGTACTGATTGTTTGGTGATTATGACATTTTGTGCTTTTTGGGTGGATTTTGTTGAATTTTATGGACATAATTATTGATGATTTACCTTTGATAAAGAATTCTTTGAAAATATGTTTATGTAAAATTATGTATTATAAAATGAGCGTGTAATATTGGCTTTTGTAAAAAGTAAAAGGGTTTTTGGTAATTTTTTTAGTGCAATAATTAGCACTTAGATACAGAAAGGTTTTTACTATGAGCTTGTATTAGACCTGGTATTTTAAAATAGTATTTTGGGATACACCCAGTTACTTTTAATAATTATAGGTGTAAATAGATAAATTTTGAATTATGGTGTTTTTAAAATAACTTCATTTAAAATTGAAGATTGTTGTTAGATATCCGAGGTGTGTATTAAGGATGTTAAGACAAAGATTTTTGGGTAGTGACTTGATCTCACAATAAAGTGTGATGTAATTTTGTTAGTCAAATTTTTTTTTGAATAGTAGGGTAGTATCTTCAAAGAGCAACTGAGCAGCCGTGACAAATATCCCTGAAGAAGCAAAGCAAAAGGGCTGGAGGTTAGGTTTGGCGTCTTACATGTTTCAGGTAGTTTCAGAAAATTAATGGCGTCCTATGTTTCCAGGAGGAGCTCGCAGAATTAATATCGACCCAACGCTGGGGCTTCGTTGTCAGGTAACTTTAGAGCATTTATGGCTGCCCTTTCGTGGAGCTTTTCCGCAGCAATATACATATACATTGCTATGATAATAGGGTTATTTAGGAGTATATTGAGTCATAAGGGTCGTACACTACATATAAATAGCACTAAAGTTTAGAAAACTAAACGATTTCATCATAAAATGGAAGTAATTCGCCAATTATGCAAAAAGCTAATATCGAGCACACTGTATAAGAATCACAATTAACTGTAATCAATGGAAGGAAGCTCATTCTTCAATAATACAATCACACTCAGTAAGATAAATAACTCTGTACGCAATCAAATTCATTTTAAACAAGCAGGGCATTCATATATTTTAAAAGAATACGCATTAGGGGCATGAAAATCATGAAACAAATCTTATTAAAATAAATTTTCATTAGGGCAAGGAAATAGCCACGCATCCTCGCAATAAACATATCTTTCAAAACAAACATGTTTCATAAACGCAGAAAGTAAATAAACGCATTTTAAACTTACGTCAGTGTAAAAATTTCGTCTACGTGATCTTTAACATAGTCAATACAAAACCCAAAAATTATCTTGACAAAAATAAAAGTCATACGTTGTCTGCGTGCAAGGTCGAATTATAATTTCCCACATCAAAACAAGGCATGACGGGTGAAAGTACAATGGCTCTAAGAATACATTATACAAACTGGATGTATATGTGACCGACGCCAGTAATTCCACAAGCTATTATCAAGTTAATACCATAGAAAGCCCAATGTATAGACAATAACCTAGAGCACGCCTCAAACTTTGACCAAAGGACGCGGATAAACCAATGATGTCAGGTGGAGGCGTTGTTTTAAATAACACACAAATTTGATAAACAATCAGTCTTTCTTCAACGAAGGCACGCTTTGTAGAAGTTCAAGTTAGAAAATCACGCGAAGTGAACATAGTAAAATTAAATAATTATATTTGTGGAAGTCGTGATAGAAAAGTTTCAAAATAATAGTAATAGTGCAAATATACGAGAGACGTTAGCCGTTGACTGAAAAACGTAAGTTAGATTTTAATATTTATAACCTAGAGCGCTAAATTACCATCAACATTACCATATAAATTATTATCTAAATAATCAAACATCTAATGAACCATCTAATTGATCAGCTAATTAAAAATCTGAATTTTCATCTGAATACGAATCTAAACATTGGTCTGGAACTTTAAAATATAACTCTAAATTTGCATCGGAGCAGTAAACAGAGTATTATTCTAAACATTGAACGGGTGTTTGGCCAAGCTGTCTTACAAAATCAACAAGTAAACTCAACTGAAAACAATCCAGGGGTACTGGTCAACCACACGCAGCAGCAGTTCAAAGAATTGGAAACACCCAGGGAAAACACAGCTCAGAAATAAGAACAATTTTTAATAGCATAAGGCATTAATTTCATTTTAAACACTTACATTTTTCATATATTGAAATATTTATGTAAAGTCAACAAAAATCTTTTAAAAATGACGTAGAGTGAAAGGAAAAAGTCATTGAATGTTCAAAGGTATTTCCAGTAGTAAATAGTGTTATTTTTGCTTGCTTTAAATTGATTTAAAGGAGTTACAATTTGGGGACAAACAAATTGATATTGTTACTTTGATTCAGAAATACATAAGCTAAAATGATATAAAGCATAAATAGAGAAAGCAACCTTAAAGGAAAGCCCATTTTGATTCATCTGTCCTAAGTTTGCCAAGAAATCTTAGGTAGTTTTAAAGCAGTTTCTTTGTTCAAAGGAAGACTCAGTTTTTAACATACCGACACTCAACAGGTCGCTTTGGTATGGTACATACCTTGAGTAAAAGATCGCGATTTAAACCAAGTGGCTTTACATGGTCGGATGATCCCCTACCAAGCGACTCAGGTTCTTTTTTTAGTAGCAGATTGGTCCCCCAATGGTTCAACACCTGGGTGGAAATTAAATTGAGATGTCCAAGCGTTAACAGAGGGAAAGAAAACATCTCGCAATGGTAATTTAAAAATCAAATCCATAAGAGAAAACTGAAACTATAAAGGTTAGTACTTGCATGTATTATTGACTAACCTACTTACAAATGCGTCTGTGATTAGATTAAGTTTTAGCTAATAGGTTTCCATTTTTAATCGGTAGATTTAGGACATATGGGACTTTTCATATTTGTGTAAGTTGGAACTGCGTGAATGCACATGTCATAGAATTAATAAGGTTGTAGTAAATTTTGTAAAGAGTGTATATTTATTTTGTTCATTATTGTAAACGGTATAGTAACAGTTTTGCCAAAATAAATTAACTTGTGAATTTTGTTTGAAGCGTGATTTATATTTCAGATATTATTTAACCTTTACTTTCAGAAATCTTCTTGGCAGTTAGCAGTCATAAATAGATCTACGTAGTTAGGTTTGGGTAAGATTTAAAATAATGTTTGTTTCAATGAATTTTCAGGTATATTTGTAAGCCAGAATCACTCCTGATCTCAGGATTTTGGCATCCCCCTTTGTTTATTCATTCTCCCCAGCATTCCTGCAAGATTAAGTGTTGTCCAAGAAATTTCCCGATCAAGACCACATTTCATATCCAATAGCATTCTAGAGCCTCTGTCAAACACTTACACCATCCGTCCCACTGAGATAGTTGGCGGAACAATCAACATTTTGTTCGCACAGTTGAGGTTTCGGTATTTTACAGGCACGGAATTTTTAGCAGAGTAATCCGTGCATTTATATTTCCAATGCTCCACCAGAAGGTACTACATTGGCCAGGAGGCGAGTTTTTTGTTGCCTGGAAATTTAGAATTTTGCCAAACCCTTGCCGTTCCAGGCAAGGTAGGGATCTTTAACGTGTGTGACAACACACACACGGGACCTCCATTTAACCTCTCATCCAAACGAGGGCGTAATTTTTGTGAAAAATGCTCGCCTGTCATTTTTCAAGCAGTTGGCCGTGTCGGGATTTGAACCCAAGACCTTGGGATCCGTAGTCTTACGCTTACTACATTGATCCACGGCGACGCCGCAGCGGAGTAATCCACTGAATTTTCTGTGAATTACCTGTTAGATATTTGAAAGGCCAAAAACTGTATGTAACAAATTATAAAGGTAGCATACTAGTTTTGAGATAACTTTTTATGCATAATTTTGAAACAAATAACATGCACACTTGTGCCATATTTTATGTACTCTAATTGTCAGGTCTGTGAATTAGAAAATTCATTAACTTTGATTAATTATAAATTACCTTTGATATATTTTAAGTAAAGTCAAACGTGAGTGAAGCATTTTTCGCTTATTGTAAATATATTGTGATTATGGAAGAAATCTTAAGAATCCATTATAAGTTTAAGCTGGACAATACTTCTTTTTATTGCTTAGAGAAGGATATTCAAGTACAATCTGAATTTTTTAAAATTCAATTGATGTTTTTTGAAAATTTGAAGTATAAGACCCATAAGAATTTCTCACAAGAAAGTAAGTTTATTTGAATGGTTCCAATATGAACTACTACTTGGATATTTCTTTATGTATTCTATGGGACACAAACAGCGACCTCAGTTATTAATTTTATTGTATGTATTTGTATGCTTTAGATTTAACTAAGATACTTATTGATGTTAAAGTTCATCATAACCCAAAGGTTTCTGTATCTTACCATTAAGTTTATCGTGTAAGTATTCTTTGACACAGTGGTGCCTGTTTTTCATTTTTTTTTATCTTTGCTTTGATTTATTTCACGACTATTTTTATGGTCCTGTGTGATGTAAAAATTAAGTTCGTCTAGAAGTACAGTTAGCAATTCCATTACTTTCAAAACCATCTTTCCACCTTGTACCAGTGCAAGACATCTCAGTTTTTAAGGAATCCGCTCAACTCCACCAAGGATTCTACCCTACCTATATGTGAAGCACTTTTTAACCTTAGAAGGTTCAATGTTATAATGTTTATTAATAAAAAAAAACATATGCAGTATGAATTATGTTTTGGAAAACATCTTTGCACATAAATATTTCTAATTCCTATAAATATATTAATAAATATTAAGCATAACAATAAGACATTAGTAAGAACAAAGATTAATATCTAACTATATAGCATATCAAAAATAAAATTTATCTATTATTATATGCATATTTAGTAAAAGTCCTGTTTTCATGCTAAGAGTAAGTCATGGAGTGTTATGAAGAAAGTGAAATTTAAATAAAAAATATGTGTAGAATTACAAGAACAAATCAAAATAAACACTCACAAGTAATTTAATTTAAAATTCAAAAGTTGTCAAAATTTGCAATAAATTAACAACCTGATGACATCGTCAGTATAAGCTTTTAATCCATCTAATTACATGTTCCAAAATTGCTTCAATTCTGAAAGCTGTTATGAGATAATTAAAAGTTTTGGTGTATACCAACAGTTCTCAAACTTTCGTCCCCCTCCCCACCCTCTTCTTGTATCTAAAGCATTCTGCACCCCTACATAATGTAAGATAGGCGAGGATGATGATAACTCATGATAAAACTAATATCAGTATAATATTTGTGTGATATTACTATATCCCATCATTTAAACTTACATAAGATTTGTATGAGCTTGACTAACTTAAATGAAATATTTGCAATTAACTTTTTAAAAGTTGTTTAACAACTGTTAAAATGTGGTTTTGGTAATAATTCTAATCCTAAAACAAGGAATTGCTTATTCTTATTTAATTATTTTTATGTAAAGCAACGATTAAATGTTTTAGTTTTTAAAAATTTCATAGAAGAGAACCTCAATGGTTAATTTGCATGAGATGAATGTATTTTCGTCTAATGTATGGCATACCTCTGTTACTCGTATCATTGAAAAAGCTCAATACACAACAAATTATTTAATTGCATTTGGTAACACTGGCTAATCTGCCAATGCAATTCAGTCATCTGAATGTTTACAACAGATACTGATATGCATCAAACTTTCTAGATTAAAAATACACTATTATAAAAACAGCAGCAATAGTGCCACACATCAGTTAAGTATAGCTTTCTCGTTGTAACTGTGTTACATAGGAGATCTTGTCACTTGAAGGTTAAACTAAAAAAAGAATATTTCCTTAAATTATACCTATTAGATGTTCAGTAAATAGGAATAACATCTTTAAATAAGGTAAACATAAGCTTAACGATGAAGAATGTTTTATTCCATCAGAAAAGCGCAATGCCAGTGGTAATCATGTTATAAAATAAAAAACAAAAATATGACCAGGCATACTTAAACTTCAACTTCACAAACATTAAAATAAGTAATAATGGAAAACCTTGCTTCAAAATATTGGCTGAAGGTAGCATGAAACCCAATAAATTGAAGAAACATTTACGAAAAATATATTATAAGCCTCATTATGTTTTTTTTGCAGAAAAACTTAGATATAAAATAGTCAGATACAAAAGCCATATATGATTACAAACACATTCATTTTAGCATGTACCATACACATGGTGAAAATAATGTTTTGGAAAATCTATTTTAAACGACTCTAAAAGATTTCTCTGTCAAACAACACAATTTGCCAAGGAATTAGCAATTCGGTAAAAGCTTAAATTAGAGTTTGTTACGTTTATTGTCCACATAAATTAATTATCCTATTTCTCTCCCTTGTTCATTCATTACTCGTTCGAATAAACTCCGTTCCTATCCTTAAATTCTTCAACATCCCCCTATATAGTTTACTTGTTACTTCATAAGCCCGTTTTACCATAAATCTGTTAAATTCTTCAACATAATTAATAATAAACACGCTCCCGAATAAACTCCTCAACTCAAACTCCTTTTTGCTTTTAAAACGAAAATTTATTCTATAAATTAAATAGTCTAGGCCTTGTCTTAGGTATCCCGTAATCTCCTAAATTCTTCAATAACATCCTGTTTACAATAATAAATACACTTTCTACAAATTTTCATTTTGAACTTATTTATTTTGAAACAACGTTTATGCTACAAGTAAATAGTTATATTTCGTTTTTTTAGGTACCCGCTATCTTGGTATACCTCACAACCGCCGTATAATGGTTTTCTCTATTGTTTCAAGGTAACGACTTGTTGAAATAAGGTCGCGCACTATCCGATATAAATCCGGGTTTTCCCTAGGAATTGGTAGTTCGAATTGGTGTTGTTTGTTACTTTCAGAAATCTTCTTGGCAGTTAGCAGTCATAAATAGATCTACGTAGTTAGGTTTGGGTAAGATTTAAAATAATGTTTGTTTCAATGAATTTTCAGGTATATTTGTAAGTCAGAATCACTCCTGATCTCAGGATTTTGGCATCCCCCTTTGTTTATTCATTCTATCTTGGTATACCTCACAACCGCCGTATAATGGTTTTCTCTATTGTTTCAAGGTAACGACTTGTTGAAATGAGGTCGCGCACTATCCGATATAAATCCGGGTTTTCCCTAGGAATTGGTGTTGTTTGAACCATTGTTGAGTTTGATTCTGCAGCTTGTGCGTCGAAGTGTTTTTTACATTTTATTCGTCACTGTATTTCAAAGAGCGATGCACGTCTTTCTGTTCAACAACTAGGAGGTGTCTTGTGTGTATAGGCTTTTTTTTGCTGGAGGCCAAATGGCTTCTTTCTTTATGTAGAACAACTACTTTTGTCCGTAGACTGCTGCTACAATTATGGTAGCAGAGTAAATGTATGCTGACGACCATGGCATTTCTATACTGACTCAACCCCGACGGCTTGCGAGCAAAGTATCAGGATTGTCTATTCCGTATCAACGTTGGGTGTAGTTACGTGACAAGAAATGTCATATTGTAGAACTATTGTTTGTTGCTGCGATTCGATATTATCGCTCTACAGGTGCAATGTACTATTTTTCAACATGCTTGTCAAAAGAACGCACACGTTTATTCGCTTTACGAACTAGTTTATTTTACAAATATTACTTGGTGAAATTTTAAAAACGTTCAACAAAAACTCTCACACATTAATTCGTTCCTACTAATTAGTTATTTTATAAAAAATATTAGATAAAATTTTAAAAACACTTGACAAAAGCTCTCACTGTTTTTATTTGCTACTGATTAATTTTATTTTGTGTAAATACGAGATGCGCACTTCGAATCTAGATTCCTAAATTGTTCGTATAATATAATTGTTGGCTGTAAAATAGTAACGCTTAATTTAGTTTCCTTTTGCTTGTTTGTACAGAATCCTTTATTTTTATGTGTTAATAGATAATCGCGGTTAATGTACTTTATTTTTTTTTGTTTTCTTGGTATGTAGGCAAATCCCCTCACTCTCCTCGGCTGGTCGTTAGCCTGGTATCCACTTTTCTTCCAGCTACATCTAGGTACGTAGCAAGTTACTTGGAAAATTATTTGCCCGTCAACTTGATGAAGCAGTAAACGGTGGTAATGATTCATACTTGTGTCACTATATCAGATTCTGCCAGGGTACAGAAATGGTTGAAGACTAACTATTTTGTGAGCCTGTACTTGGAGAAACAATTGCTGTCGAGTTGTTCTGAATTACAAATAATGCTACTGACAGCATAAACTCGCAAAAGAAAGATTGTGTGAGAATTTCCAATAATGGAGCAAGATCCATGTCTGGTAAGTTAACATGCACGTGTAAGAAAGAGATCACAATGAGTAGTCTACACACACTGTATGGCTTATCGGAAAGCCTTAGCATCAAAACTGTTAAATCATGTGGTAAATATTGTTTTGCTAGTAATTATTGATGTAGTTAATTATATAAAAACCAGATCTCTAAACACAAAGATTTTTGCTGCTCTCTGTATAGATATGGGAGTTCAATATATACCACTGCTTTATTCTTCTTCTAGATAGTTGTCACAAAGGAAAGTGTTCAAGAATGGCCATGAACTGAGAAATAAAATAGCAATATTCTTAAGCAGTGATGATCTTTAGTACATGGATGAATTTTATGACAATTTATTTCTAATAAAACTCTTCTATTTAATAGACATTTTTAAAAAATTCACTTAATCTTCAACTTAGAGGAAATACTACAAATATATTTGACTTAAGTGAAAAAAGTCAACACTATTTATATAAAAAAATAATTATGAATAAATTTTAAAAAAATTCTTGGAGATGTTTCCCATAGTGCAAATTTATGCAGAGTTGCTGACTGCAGGAGAGGCACAAACAAAAGGTTAAAAGCAGTGGAGGGTCATTTAGAAAACTTGACCTCTACCTTCAGCAAATACTTTTTCACACAGGGTGGGTGGAATTTGGTAATAAACCTATTTAAAAGTATATCTACCAGCCTATTGGTGCAATAAAAAGCTATTGCTGCAATAAAAAGAACAACTGATAGATCTTTCTTCAAGTAATACAGAAAAATCAAATTTTGTTATTAAGTTGTTAATAAATTTTTGTAGTGTGTATCTATTTTCTCGTTAAAACAGAAGTGTTTTTGATACTGTTGCATTGTCCTACATCTTACCTTTGCAAGAACTGTATTTTCTGTGTATCTATTTTAAAGTATAAATATAGAAATAAACTACAAGTAGAAAAAGGAGCTCATGAGTGTCTCTCTTAAATATCAAATCAAACCTGGAAATGATGTTTACTTTGATCTATGCCACAGAAATATTTTATTTTAGCTTTAGTGATAATACAGTTACGACTATATACTTACAAATTTAAATTTGAAATAAAAATGTTAAAATTAATTTTGATGATGACACCCCCATATAGCTTCCTCAGAAGGGCACCACACAGTTTAAGAACTGCTGGTATATACAATTAAAACAATTAAAAAATAAGCCAAAAATGTGGGTATTACATATTTAAAAAATACTACAAAACAAAATAAAATAGCTTGTAAAGCAGTTTTGTATGCATTTTTCGTTGTCGTTCGTTTAATACACTTGTCAAATGCTTTTAACTTGTTATATATGAACAACTATTTCTTTTCATTTCTTTCAGCTTATTTCAAATTAAAAGTTCTATTCTGTTTTTTCATATTTATTTCACCTGTCATTAGAAGTTTTAATAATTAAAATTCAAGTGTTCCACCTCTTTTAAAGCTATGATGTCTTACAAGCATATAAAGTAGTTTGACACATTCTTTTTATGAAAGAACTCTACCTGAAGTTATTTTTTTATTACATTCTGTTTTCCAAAAACATACACTATTTTTATGTTATCAAACCCTTCCATGCTAGTGAATTAAAAGAAATGCTAAAGCTGTAACTGTGATTGTACAAAAGCACATGCATTATAAACCCTACCTAAAATATTAACGTAGACATCTTTATAAATGTAACCCAAAGAGTTGGTTGCATTACAACCATAATTTCCAGTATCTTTCTTTGTGACTTGCTCTATGATAATATTATTGGATCCCACTTTTCTTCTTGGGTTAGGTGGTGCTTCAGCTATTGGTTTACCATTATGAATCCATTTAATTTGTGGTTCTGGTACACCCGATGCAGCACAACGAAATTCTACAGTTTCACCTTCAGCTGCTGTTACAAATTCTGGTTCTTCAGTAAAATATGGCACAGCTAAAAATACACTTAGTAATTTAATATCATAAAATGACTAGCAATTACCTAAGACCTCCAAATTAATGGAATAGGATTTGGCTTCACCAACACCATTGCTTATTTCGCAAGTATAACTACCTTCATCATCAAAGTCTACTAACTTTATAATGAGAGACTTTCCATAGTTCCCTTGAGTAACACGATCTGACAATTGGATATGTTTACCATTCTTAGACCAAACAGTTTGTGGAAGCGGCCTACATAAAATATATCAAAATACCATAAATGTAGCATAATTTAATTTCTTACGTTCCACCAAATATACAAAACAATTCTACTTGTTTACCCCTCCAAGCAACTTCACTCCTTCGTGATACATATTGCATAACAGGCTCATGTTTGTTTTGGGAAGGTGATATGCCTGATGCCAAAACATTTAACAGAACCCTATTTCCTAGTTTATACTCTAGTTTAGTAACAGAAGTAGCTGCACATGCATACATGAAGTTGTCACTAGCATCCTCTCGTGTAAGATTAGAAAACCAGAGATTGCCTTCAGGATCCAATGTCATTCTTGAATTATTAATTGATTTAAAACCATCTGCAGTGTATTGTATCATCCAATAAACTTTAGGCTTGGGCCAACCATCTGGAGGTTGACAGCTAAGTTTAAAGGGTTCTCCTTCATTTCCAGTTACAGGTAGTGGTTGCGTATGTTTGAAAGAATTAAGTTCAGCTTTACGCATAAAGACGGAGTTTGAGGTTGCCACACCCCATTCATTTTCTGCAAAGCATTGGTACTGGCCAATATCATCATTTGCAGGCTTAGTTATAGATAGAGTACCACGGCCTGACTGTTGTGATATACGATCATCATATGTTTGCCAATCAAAATTTTTTCCATTTTTAATCCAGCGATATCTAAACATATGAATTGTTAAAAAATTGTCATATAATTAAATTAGTGAAAAACAATTTTATTTTAAAGTGGTAAAAGCTTAAAATTCTGTATGTCCAGACAACCAAAAAAAAAATTAACTAGTTAAAATAATATAAAGAAAATACCTTGTGTTTACTAGATGCTTTAAATAGCACTTTAATTTCTTTAAAAAGCTTTCTGTTGGTATTTGTTAAAAATAAAAGATGTTTTATTATTTTTCTGTAATTGCATATACAATATGCTATTACTAAAGCATTTTATTATTTACAATAAACCATTTAGGGTTGTGGTTTTTGTATATTGGAGTATGTCAAATGCAAAAGTTTAAGCATCAACATGCTATTTAAAATATAAATAAATTAAAACTCCCAGAGATTAGGCAAAAACATTTGCAACTAGACAAAAACTAATAAATCTTCAAATTTAATGTGTTCAAATAAATAAGAGTATACTATAATAAACTTAATATCTATAATTCCTCTTTAATGAAAGCCCCATTAGATTGAAGTACTTTGTAAATTCTTTGTGTAACTTAAAACGTTTAGGGACACAGTTAACATCAAGCAATAGGTTACTTTTATATAAACAAGAATAATAAAATTTAAAAAAAACAGCTTCTTATCAAGTATTAAGTTAGTAATAAAATAATAATTATGGTACACATTTGGTTCCAATTTAAGATCTACACAAAAACTACAATAATCTCCATCATCATTAGGTCTTCAGTCTTGGAACTGGTTAGATGCGTACCCTCATTATTTTCTATTCTGAGCTAACCTACACATTTCCCTGAAATTTCCACAGTCTCCATCTTTTATTATTTGCGAGCAATAGTCTGATCTAGGTCAATCTCTATTTCTTTTTTCCTATCTCTGCTTGTAATACATCCCACACTATTCCCAAAAATGCCTTAGAACGTATCCTGTCCTTCGATTTATCACTTTTTTTTTGTTTTCCACAGATATTTTTATTCCCCTACTATTTCTATAACCTATTTCTTATTAACTTTGTCTGTCCATGCTATCATCATCATCATACATCTAAAGCACAATGTTCCAAAAGGCTTCTAGCATTTTGTCTGCTTCTCCTACTGTCCCTATTTCATAGACGTACTGTGCTGTATTTCGCACATGCTTTCAACAATTTTCTCCTTGTTTCTATGTTTGTTGTCTTCGAACATAGCCACTGCTCATTCTTGATAGATGCAGTTCGGTTCCCTTCTATTATTTTACACACATATGTGTATACAGGGTTGGGATAAAGTATGGAACCAAGTGAATATCTTTAAAACGAAAAGGACGATATTTATGAAACTTTGTAGATAAATGCAATGAGGCAAAATGCATCTGATATGATTTTTTTTGTTAATAATGTACTTCCGGTTTAGCCGGAAATGCCCTCAATTTTTTTTTATTTAAATAGGACACCCTGTATATTTTTGCAAATCTTGATAGATCTTGTTATTTCGAATTCATACATACCAGGGTTAATGGAAATAATCTGTAAAAACAAGACACTAAAGCACTTTACATTTACTCAATAATAAATTTTATTTATAAGATTAACGAGAATGAGAATAATATTGAATTTAATTTAAACAAAATCATTTTAAATGTTCAAAATGCTCGCCGTTTACTTCCTGACAATATGCAAGTCTATTAATAAATTCCTGAATTACTCTTTCCAAGACTTCTCCATGGATGAGTTTACATTCATCGATGATTCTTTGTTTCAATTCCTGCAGGGATGTGGTAACTGCTCATTTTGATGGAGTGCAGGAATAATTTGGTTATTTAGTAAATCTAAATACTTGTCACCATTCAAGTTTCTGTCTATAAAAAATGGGCTTATGAGCCTATTTTTCACAATTCCCATCCAAACATTCAACTTTTGTGGATGTTGGGTATGGGCTTCATAAATGAGGATAAATGAGGATTCTCATTTGACCAATACCTTGAGTTATGGCGATAAACTGTTCCATTTAAACAAAAAAATGCTTCATTCGAAAACACTACATTATTTGCAAAATGCTCATCGACATTACAGATGTCCATCATTCGTTTGCAAAACTCCAGCCGTCGGTCAAAATCATCATCAGGCAATTCTTGAACTAATTGTATTTTATACGGATGATATTTTTCACTTTTTAATATCTTCCCTACAGAACGTCGACTTATACCGTGGTTTAGTGCCAAATCTGTGGTAGAAGTTTGAGGTAATTCCTTTAATTCAATAGCAATGTTTTGTCTAATAGCTTCGTTCGTTGCGGTCTGGGGTCTTCCAGTTTTTGGCAAATTTTTGACCATCCCTGTTGCATTAAAACGTTGTAATGTTTTAGTAACTGTTGAACGTGATATAGGATTTCTTTCAGGATGCAAATCATTAAAAATATGACAAACTTCTTCCCTAGTTTTAACACGATCGCCAAAACCAATCATCATTAATATTTCAATTCGATCTTTCTCACTTAAATGTACCATTTTTAACCGTACAATTTATTACCGTAAATTACAATTAACTTGACAGTTTGTCTTGACATTTTTCCAACAGTTACTTTACTAAACAGTACACGTTTAATACAAAGTAAACATCAATTTGCTAATCTAAATGGTTTTTATTCTAATGCGTAAAAACTTAAAAGTGATTGTACTAAAGTGCTTTAGTGTCTCGTTTTTACAGATTATTTCCATTGACCCCGGTATGTATGAATTGGAAATAACAAGATCTATTCAGATATGCAAAATATACAGGGTGTCCCATTTAATTAAAAAAAAATGAGGGCATTTCCGGCTAAACCGGAAGTACATTATTAACAAAAAAAATCACATCAGATGCATTTTGCCTCATTGCATTTATCTACAAAGTTTCATAAATATCGTCCTTTTCGTTTTAAAGATATTCACTTGGTTCTATACTTTATCCCAACCCTGTATATAACTCGTGTATAAAACCGGTATATTGGTCGGATCGGTAATGGTAGGTTAGTTTGCGAATAATTCCGATATATTAGTGAGAGTTTACTCCCACTCTTTTTGTTATTTAAAATAGAGAGTTACTTTCCATACTTGGTGGAAGCAACATGTAAACAATATTATTGACGAATTAAATGTGTGTACCGTCGTTTTTTTGTATGTAACCTATGTAGTGGTTACCATGTGATTTGGAGTCAGTGTTTATATTTTGGTTTATGGCTGTATATTATAGAACAGGCAATTCACGTTTATGCTGTCCATGTGTCCACAAGAACGAGCGTTCGTATATGCAGTCTACTGAAAGGACAAGGTGAGTGTTTGTTTGCTTTATTATATAGAAACCAATTGTTTGCATTGTCTTCAACTCTGAATGTTTTCATTAATTTAGTTATTGAAAATCCGATGTAATTACAGTCCTACTTAATTTTCTATATCGTGAAAAGTGAATGAAACCCGTTCATGGTACTTCGAGCCGGATCTGGTTTGTTATCGTTTCAACCGACGATGTGTATGACCGAGCGTGCTGTTAAACATAGATTATTTTAGGTTCATTTTCCACGAAATCTATTACAACGATTAAGTTAATTTGTACTTGAAATTGGTTGTTTTCAACACAGTCGTATATCTTGCTTCGTGTTTTGACGTTATTTGGGGTTACATACCATTTGGGAGGTTATGCGTGTTTGTTTACATTACGAAGAATTTAATAATTTACGTGCATTAGTTCATTGCATATCAATCGTTGATTGATTATAGTTTAAATTAGGATTATTGCTTTATTTATTATTAATAATGCCTAAGCTTGAAGAAGGTATTAAAACGCTTGAAAGTTTGATTAAACCCAGTGTGAAATTACTGTATTTAATGCAAGCTGCTGAAAGTTCAGGTATAAGGGAAAAAATAGAAAATTGTATAATACGCGCGGAAGACTTCACAGACTGAAGAAAGCGTTTTTCTGAATATCAAATGTGTGTAGTGAAGTCAGGTATTCCCGATAATCTAGTGGATAAAGTTCATACTTTAACAGAAACTTTTGATAACATTTCCTACTCAATTCGAACAAAGCATCGAAATTTATTTAAGTTATTAGATAAACTTCTAGGTGTTAAAGAAGTGGAATCTTGTGGTACTAACGGATCAACCACATTTAAAGCTTCCATCTATTAAATTGAAGGTTTTTACTGGAGATATTGCCGATATCAATCGTTTATGGAATTATTTAAAAGTTTAATTGATAGTAACAAGAAATTATCCGATGTAAAAAAATTCCATTTTTTGGTCATGCATTTAGAATCTGAACCTGCATCTCTTATAAAAAGTTTAAAGGTGACAGCAGCCAATTACCCTATTGCCTTGAAGATATTAAATGATAGATATTTAAATATTAGATTAATTGCTAATAATTATCTTCATAATTTGTATAAGATACAAAATATTTCTGATCGTTCACCCTCTACAATGAAGGGATTGGTGAACCAATTTAATGAAAATTGGGCCGTGCTCAAAGCTTTATTGCCTGACCAGGAGGAACAATTGAATTTGTTATTGGTTAATATGTTACTACAGAAATTAGATGTAGTTACTAGGGAGCAATTTGAGCTAAGCATTTTTGACGAACGTAAGAAAATCCCTAATATAGATTCGTTATTAACGTTTTTAGGGAAACAAAGTTGTGCTCTAGACAATTTGGGAACATTAGGTTCTTCAAAGTTTAAAAAAGTTTTTAAAGGTGATCAAATATATAAACCTAAAATTAAATCTACAGTATTGTTTGCTAAATCGGCTACTCGTTGTCCTTTATGTTCAAAGGAACACGATGTCTCGTCTTGCAATGTATTCAAAGATAAATCAGCTTTTGAGAGGTTTCGATGGATTAGAAATCGGAATCGCAGTTTTGTTTGCTTGAAAGATTCACATACCGTGAAAGTTTGTAAGGAACAGAAATCGTGTACAATATGTTCTGGCCGTCATAATACTTTGCTGTATTTCAGAAAGTTATCTGTGACTGAGATGAACAATTATTCCACTTTATCAGAGCCATTGGCTTCATCAGAAGATAGTGGAGTATCCTATCCTCCTGGGGTGACCCCATTTTCAGAGATGGCCCAGTGGAATCCTACGGTTCTATTAGGTACAGCGATTGTGAATGTATTAAGTGCTGGTAATGTGCCAGTGCCTATTCGCATTTTGTCGGATTGTGGTTCACAAGTCAATTTTATCACAGAAAGTTGTGTGCAAAAATTAGGTTTTATTCGAAAACATTCAAGTGTGTTTATTCGTGGTTTAAGCCAAACCTATATTAAGAGTAGAGGGCTTGTCACTTGTTCCCTGCATTCTAGGAAGGGAGTAGGCCCCCTGATTGCTCTCAGTGTTCAAATCTCATTGTCTATTTGTGGTGAAATGCCTGCAAATAATTTACAAAAGAATAATTCGTGGAAACATATACAAAACTTATGCTTAGCAGATCCACATTTTGATGTTACTGCGCCTGTGGATATGCTGCTAGGAGCGGAAGTGTTTCCCCAGATTTTATTGGGTAACGTAATTTCGGGGCTCAATAACAAAGAACCATCAGCTATTAATACCATTTTTGGGTATGTTTTAATAGGTAAGATTTCGGCCAAGAAGCCAAATCAGGCTTCTTGCTATTTTGTTGAAAGTGCGTTAGAGGAAAATACTAAAAAGTTGTGGGAATTGGAACAGTTGCCTTCTCACAACCAGGTAGAACCTTGTAAAAAAATTTTTAAAAAAATTATAGAAGAGATAATGAGGGTCGGTATACAGTAAGTCTGCCATTTGTAGATGGTTGTCCTCCTATATTTGGAACAGATTATTCTACAGCTCTACGATGCTTAAAATCATTAGAAAAGCGTTTATATAACAATCCGGAATTACGTGATCTACATATAAAAGCTTATGCAGAATTATACTGATTCGAGGAACATGACAGATTTGTTTCCATAGAGAATTCGAATGTCTATTATATCCCCCGCCATGGGGTTTGCAAATTGCAATCATCATCAACGCAATTGCGTGAAGTAATGAATGCCTCGAGTAGGTCCTCAAACGGCATCTCGGTAAACGATGCTTTGCTACCTGGTCCGAAATTACACACACATATTGTTGAAATTTTGTTGAATTTTAGGTTGCATAGGTATGCTCTCATTGCAGATATTAAACAAATGTATCGACAGATATACATTTGTGAGCAGCATCGCAATTTTCAACGTCTTTTATGGCGTTTTTCCCCGGAACTTCCTGTTCAGGAATTTGTTATGAACAGAGTCACGTTTGGTGTATCGTTTGCACCATTTTTAGCGTTACGAACTATCAAGCAACTACCTTGGGATGAGTCAGCGGACTTCCCTATAGCAGCTAAGGTTTTGCTGTCTGAAGTGTACGTGGATGACATAATTTCGGGTTCTAGCTCGTCAGAAAGCACTCGCCAGTTAGCGATGGATTTAGTCGCACTATTACTTAGAGGTGGGTTTGAGCTTAAGAAATTTGTTAGTAATAATTCTACTGTTTTACAAGGATTGGATGTCTCACGACAGCAGACTATATCTTTTAACCCTGATGAGCCTTCATCTGTAAAGGTCTTAGGTTTGGAATGGACTCCTGCGACAGATTGTTTTTCATATAATATTTGTTCCCAGGAAACACATTGCACGAAGCATCACATTCTCTCGGAAATAGCCCAGATATTTGATCCTGTGGGCTTTGTGTCGCCAATAGTAGTGTTTGCAAAATGTCTAATTCAAAAATTATGGATCTTGGGCTTGAATTGGGACGAAGAACCTCCCCTTAAAATTGTTAATTCTTGGAAGAAGTTTCAGTCGGAGTTACCGTTAATCAAGGAATTGTCTATACCAAGATTTTATGGCATACATAAGTCATCTATTTGTGAATTGCATGGATTTAGTGATAGCAGTGAAGCAGCTTATGCAGCTACGGTTTATTTTCGGCTGTCATACAATTCCAATAAGGCAATATCTACTTTTTTAGTAATTAGAAAAACTCGTGTAGCCACTCTGAAAAGATTATCCATTCCTCGCCTTGAGCTTTGTGCTGCTCTTCTTTTGGCGGAATTGATACCTTTCGTCTGAAAGGCTTTTAAAGAAAAAATAACATTTACCGATACAATTGCATGGTCGGACTCGCAAGTGGTGTTGTCCTGGCTTAGGTCGCCGTCTCATACCTGGAAGACATTTGTGGCAAATCGTGTGTCCCTAATCCAGAAGCAATTACCTGGAGGTCATTGGTTATATGTTCCATCACAAGATAATCCTTGTGACTGTGCTTCGAGAGGCTTATTACCCTCTCATTTGAAGTCGCATCCCATATGGTGAGCGGGTCCCCCTTGGTTTATTGGACCGAGAACTGGTTGGCCCGTTCAACCGAATTCGATTAAGACTAACGAAGAAGTAAACTAGAATATTTGTTTACTAAGTTCGGTGGAAGATACAGGGGCTGTCATTGATAGAATTTCGTCTTTACCGAAGTTGCAACAAATCATTGGTTACTGTCTTCGATTTATTTATTATAGTTGTAAGATTAAATATTTTTCAGGAGCATTTACTACTCCAGAACTGCAGAAGTCTCTGTTGATCTTAATAAAACATGTCCAACAAACTGAATTTAGCATTGAAATAGACCAGTTGAGAAAGAGTAAGGTATGTTGTAAAACTATTCGAAAGTTGAATCCATTCTTGGACGATAATGATATACTCCGTGTGGGAGGTCGTCTTAAGAATGCCTCACTTAGTTTTGACCAAAGGCACCCGATCTTGTTGCCCCGAAAAGGCAACTTAACGCGTTTAATTATTGGTCATTTTCATAGAATTTATTTGCATCCTGGATATCACACTTTGCTGTCCCTACTTAGGCGACAATTTTGGATTTTATCCACGCAAAGGGCCATCCGTTCAGTATTATCAACTTGCTACACATGTTTAAGTGTTTGCCCTACTCCTTTCACTCCTCCTATTATGGTTGATTTGCCAGAAAGCAGAGTTTCTGAGGTAAAGGCTTTTAAGATTGTGGTTGTTGATTTTGGTGGACCCTTTTCTATAACCGCCAGTAGAATTAGAGGGGCAAAAGTATTGAAGGCCCATCTTTGCTTTTCAACAAAAGCTGTTCATCTTGAGTGCGCCTCTGATCTCTCTGCAGAGGAATTTTTAGCAGCTCTGCGTCGTTTTATAGCCCGCAGAAGGTTGTGCACCCAAATATTTAGTGATTATGGCACTAATTTTGTGGCAGCTAATAAACCAATTTTGCAGTATTTTCGTTTAGCGGTTGAAGCCGAACATTTGGTCTGGAACTTCAACCCGCCGGCAGGCATTAAATAAGTTAAACGCCACCTTTGAAGAGATGTGTATTCTTTTTTCGCAAATCAAAGCTGTGCTCAATTCGCGACCGTTGTGTCCTAATAGTTCTGATCCTAACATTTGACGGCTATTACTCCAAATCATTTTTTAACGATCGAACCTTTAGGAACCTTTTTTGATGAAGACCTGTCGAACATTAACATGTCATATTTATCTCGGTGGAAACGCTGGCGGAATGAATATTTGAACACTGCAACAGCGTTCAAAATTTCTTCTTGAGGGCAATCCTGTCAAAGGGGGCATGCTCGTTTTGATATGCAATAAACTCTTGCCTCCTTTGCAATGGAAGTTGGGGCGGGTTGTCTCTCTCCATCCCGGGTCTGACGGGAAAATTCGGGTAGTTACTCTCACAACCTCTTCAGGTTATTTAAAGAGGCCTGTCATCAAGCTGTCCTCTTCCTAATCAATGATTAACTATGCAATTTTGATTTAGTATTTAGTTTTTAGTTTATGCATTTTACTTTGGTTGACGTTTTTATTAAGATGAATTTATCTTACACGTCTTTATTTGGATAAAATTGGGTATTTTACGGTGGGCGGAATGTTCGGTTAACTCGCGTATAAATCCGGTATATTGGTCAGATCGGTAATGGTAGGTTAGTTCAAGAATAATTCCGATATATTAGTGAGAGTTTACTCCCACTCTATTTGTTATTTAAAATAGAGTTACTTTCCATACTTGGTGGAAGCAACATGTAAAAAATATTATTGACGGGTTAAATGTGTGTACTGTCCTTTTTTTGTATGTAACCTATGTAGTGGTTACCGTGTGATTTGGAGTCAGTGTTTATATTTTGGTTTATGGCTGTATATTAAAGAACAGGAAATTCATATTTATGCTGTCCATGTGTCCACAAGAACGAGCGCTCGTATATGCAGTCTACTGGAAGGACAAGGCGAGCGTTTGTTTGCTTTATTATATAGAAACCACTTGTTTGCATTGTCTCCAACTCTGAATGTTTTCATTAATTGAGTTATTGAAAATCTTAGTCCTACTTAATTTTCTATATTGTAGAAAAGTGAATCAAAACCGTTCAATATATATATATATATATATATATACATATATATATATATATATATACATATATATATATACATATACATATACATATACATATACATATACATATACATATACATATACATATACATATACATATACATATACATATACATATACATATACATATACATATACATATACATATACATATACATATACATATACATATACATATACATATACATATACATATACATATACATATATATATATATATTGCTATGTTTTGCCCTATTATTATTTTAGGATTAACGAGCTACTACAATGGGCATCATAAATTTGTTATAATTTTCCACTCGGATTCTTTTATTATTTTAAGTCCCAATGTTATGAAATGTTAAATTAGGATTTTTTACCCCGACTAGTTTACTGAATGGATCTTATTGAATCAAATAAAGCAATTCTATAATACACAATATAATAATTGATAATATTTACAACACTCAAAATTCTCCTTTTTGTACAAAATATCTACATATACCAGATTTGTTTTTCAGAAAGCCAGCAAAAATATCTTTTAATTTATTCAGAGACCTTCAAACGTTCCAAGATATCTATTCCCTTGTCATAAATTGTTAAGTAACCATTTTTTTTTTGATGACTTACAAATACACAATGTGACAAATATTAAATCAAAAACAGTTTTAAATAATAAAGTTTATTAAGATTGCTAACCTGGAATGGGTTCTGTAGTTCCATCCTAGTCTATGATCTGCATCCCCTTTCTGTGTCCTCTTTCCTTAATAATATGCCTGCCCCATAAATTGTTTCCAATTAAAATCGTACCAAGTCAGAATATGTCCAAATTAGAATACTTTCATTTTTAAATTATCTCCAAAATTAAAGTCGTCTTAAATATCTAAATTAAAGCCATCTCAATCAAAATATGTTTCCAATTGAAAGTCGAAATTAAAAGTCGATATTAAAAGTCAAAATTAAAGTTCAGATTGAAAGCCCTGTTTTATTAATATAAGAAATGGATTTAATTAAGTCGTTTTACTTACGTCTATTTATAGATCGGCTTATTTTCGTTGCATAAATTCTCGCAGTTTTTAATTCTGATTTACTTTGATTTTTGCTTCACTGGTTACGTAAGATCTTAACACTTTTGAATATAGTCGTTGCTCAGTTTGAATATAGACTAAACTGTCACTCCGTCACTATCGCATATATAAGGCCTACCTCCACATGATTTCATTGGTTTATTTTCATTCTGGGACGATACCTATTCCCTTGTCATAAATTGTTAAGTGACCCTTTTTTTTTGATGACTCTTACAAATACCCAATGTGACAAATATTAAATCAAAAACAGTTTTCAATAATAAAGTGTATTAAGATTGCTAACCTGGAATGGGTTCTGTAGTTCCATCCTAGTCTATGATCTGCATCCCCTTTCTGTGTTCGCTTTCCTTACTAATATGCCTGCCCCATAAATTGTTTCCAATTACAATCGTACCAAGTCAGAATATGTCCAAATTAAAATACTTTCATTTTTAAATTATCTCCAAAATTTGAGTATGTTCAAAGTTCAAAGTCCCAAATAAAAGTTGTCTTAAATATCCCAAATTAAAGACATCTTAATCAACATATGTCTCCAATTGAAAGTCGAAATTAAAAGTCGATATTAAAAGCCAAAATTAAAGTCCAGATTGAAAGCCCTGTTTTATTAATATAAGAAATGGATTTAATTAAGTCGTTTTACTTACGTCTATTTATAGATCGGCTTATTTTCGTTGCATAAATTCTCGCACTTTTTAATTCTGATTTACTTTTATTTTTGCTTCACTGGTTACGTAAGTTCTTAACACTTTTGAATATAGTCGTTGCTCAGTTTGAATATAGACTAAACTGTCGCTCCGTCACTATCGTATATATAAGGCCTACCTACACCTGATTTCATTGGCTTATTTACATTCTGGGACGATACTTCTGCTTATCTCGCATACCTCGGGATTTTTTACCAATTGTTTAGTTTAAATCTTTCAATGCATGCCTTGACTGTCACGTATGCATCCCGCATATCGTGGTATTATTTGAGAATTTCCAACTTTTGCCTTTTATTAACTCACGTATTCGAATGCTTGTTAAATTTTATCGTCTAAATTGAATCGCCTGGTGCTTGTTTATTTCTACAGAATATTGGATTTTTGAACAAATGTGATTTCTTCCAGTCACGTAACGATTTTCTAATAATGAATTATTTAGAATGCGTGTACGATGATATTTTTGACGCAATTGTTACATCTTTGCAATGCCAATTTATCTAGGTTTCCCGGTGATTTAATTTTGATGCAATTTGTTGCGTTTTAAAATCTTATCTTTACTTGTAAACTACTCTTAGACCTCTTTATGTTCTCATGCATTTAATCCCGTGTACTTTATATACAGTGTGCTCTCAATTTACAATATGTAAGGTGACCGATTTACTCTTATAATTTCTGGAGTTGTGTGCCTTTCTTAATGTGGAAGTTGTTTTTATTTATTCTACAACCCTCATGACTTAATCTACCCCTAAACTACCCTATTATCATAGCATTTATATATATATATATATATATATATATATATATTATAGTGGATTTAAAGGGTTAAATTTGGTGGTCAACAAAGCAATTTCCTAACACCCTGTATAGAGAAAGGAACCATGTATATACGCGTAAAATTAATTTCATTTATTTAATTTAAATTAGCAAGTATTGACATAATTTTATAACTAGGGATTAGAAGGTAATAGATTCGCAAAGAAAATCAGGTTTATAAGCCAATAGAAATTAGTAATTAATTTAATGTAGTTTAATTTAAGGGGTTATAACGTCAGAAAACGCAGCAGACCATGTAAAATCAATAAATCCAAGGCAAATAGCTTTCGTTGTAACAAACAAATATTTCGGTTGGGTTGAATACCATGAAAAGAAGCTCCGAAAATTGTTATTTCAAACGTTCTTTAATTGAACACCTGCATGTTTTGAAAGGTCGACTTCTATGTATTTTGTAGCATAACAGAGCAAGTTTCAAGGAATATTGTTCAAACCGTTGGTGATTTCGTATAAACGCTATCAAGAGTTGCTTAAGGAGCAGAAAGGATGCACGCTTAGTAAGATGCTATAGAATGAGATTGGAGAAGAACATTCGTTTTCGTAAAGCACGTACTCATCCACGTGGACGCGGGCAGCTATATCAATTTTCTACCACACAAGCAAGGTTAGAATGCGACATCAAATATGCATAAGACGGGAATAGAGATATCACGGGCAGAGTTTTAAGACGTCACTGAAATGTATGATTGGTCGAAGTAGATAGTTTGAGAATAGACGAGCACGCGAGAGGTGGATGTGATAGTTTTGTTGAAATAGCGTGTGACGCGAGAATATTTCTAGAAGCTTAAAACGGTTAGACAAAATTTGGAGAAATATTATTTCACAATTAGGTATTTCGCGTAAAGTGTGGTCAAAAGGGGGCCTAGCTTTATGATAAATACTCTAACAAAATTAATAAGGGGCTTCTTTACTCTTTAATCTTGCATCGCATAACGGCACACAAAAAGCAACTCACGAAGCTTGTAAGTATTAAAATTTGTAAAGTTCAGTATTAGATTGTTGTGACCTTATAGTTAGTAACGCGTATAGTGTCGAGTTTATTTAAATTTAACTAAGGTCCAACGAATACTTTAATAAGCTCAAAAATTAATAATGCGATAATAAACAAGTGTCATATACATGGATTAGGATATTGAAATTGATATTGGATAGGTAGCAGGAAGCGCAACTTAGATTGTGGTCATCTTTAAAACACCTTGTGGAGCCGTACGCTTAACCACTTGGACGAGGGGTCAGGAACATAATACGTTGTCAACGGAGATGGAATCTTCAAGTTTTTCCAGGTAACGCATTTGAATTTGCTGTTTGTTTTTTGTTATAAACTTTTGAAATTGTGATGTGTGAGAGTAAACTTTAATGGGTATTTTACGGTATTTTACGTATTGAAAAGGATACATATAGCTGACTATTAATATGGTATTTTGAATATAAAACAAAAGGTGTACGTAAAGCTTATTGAAGTGTTTGATGAATTTAAATTTAATTGTTAAGAGTACGTGTTTTTTTTTAAGTTTGTAGTAATAGTATGCAAAGTGGAAAGCAAACATTGATAAACTGGGTTATTATGAGCCCATCATATTCCAGTGTAGTAATAAACAAAGAGAATGTATTATTTGGGGCCCATTTACTCCTGTTGCATTAAATGTGTTAGAAATTTCAATTTTAAAAACAAGGACTTGACAAAAATAGCATTTATTGAGGTGTAACTTGAGCACCAAACTGTAAATAACTATGAATATTAATATTTGTAAATAGTGGTTAATAAATATTGTATGATTGTTATATTATTTTGTGATTTTATTTGAATGGTGTGTGAACGGAAAAGAGAATGAGAGTAAATTTAGGTATACGAGAAGAAGCACAGCTGAGCTAGCCAGGGAAGCTGCTGAAGAAATTAATTTAAAGACCCCACCAGAGTAGAAAGTGGGTAAGGAAAATTTTGTGAATTTTTAGATTTGTAAATTAAATTTTTTTGTGAACTGGCAAGTACCAGAGCTCGAATGTTTTTTTTTTGAAAGTACCAATTCGTGTGACTTTAAAAAGGGTTCCACGGCAATATATATATACATATTACTATGGATTTTTAGGTTAGAACTAATGATAAATAGGTCAGATAAATATTTATGACAGGGTACAGCATGTATATAGAAGCCATGTAATAATTTAGAACATCTTTAAGGTTAATTTTCCTTCATTTTAGAGTTAGGGTAAAGATTAATTACAATTATTAAATACAGGAATTGTAGGTCAGTAAGGTGAACATGTGCATTTAAATGTATAAGTACCATACACAGTTAGTAGTAGAAAAGATTTTCATTTCCTGGCATAAAAACCAATAATTTGAAGAGGATGAATTCTTTTAGAGACATCAAGTAACGGACATTCAACGTGTAATTATTCTATTTGTGTGCATAACTTAGTGTAAGGTAATATGAAGCTGGAACATAATATTTCAAAGGTTAATGTAAAATATAAAAGTGCTTGCAAAAAACCAGTTAACGATTATGAGTTTCTAAGATTGAACGTGCAGCAAACAACACATTTCCAGTAAAAGTTTAGCATTTGGCGTATTAATGTAACAAACCATAAACAAGTAAAAGATCATTAAAAATAAACAGCAGGTTTATGTTGAGAGTTACATACAAAAATGGATCGATAAGAGAAGAAGTATGTCTTGTATGAGGTAGCAAAGAATGAAAGATACCATATGGTTAGTTGTCATTGACTGTAAAACGTCTGTAAGACAAGGAAATTTTAAAGGTAAATAAGCAAGACTGAGATGTGGCGTGTTTTCATAACACATCGGTTTGGAAGGGAAATAAGAAGTACAGTAGAAGACTACAGACAGAGTAGGATTATTAAACTGTGTATGTACGAAAGAAAAGGACGATAGTGTAGATTGGCAGGATAGAATAGAACTAGTTAATAGTGGGGATAAAAGTAAGGAGATATAACATACAAGTTAAACAAGGATACAAGAAATGAATAACTGACATAGAAAATTGAGAAAGGGTACAATATAAAGGACAGAACATTTTGAATGCAGGTTAGAGAGAGATGACCGTATATGCGCATATGTGAGAGGCGTGTTTGGGATGCTTGGGTTGATGCCAGTTACCGGGGGACTTCGGCGAATTTGACAGCCGTTGGAAATTTTAATGAGGGTTTCGGAGTAAAAGGTTTGTTTGTTATTGAAAATTCTGAGATTTTCGAGACGGTTGGCAAACGGCTGCCAAGCTTGCCGTGAAAAGCTAAAGGTTAATAGCTGAATTTGTAAAATTGAATGACGGTTAGGTTGTTGTGTGCATGGGTTTGTGGAATCAATAGACCGTTTAACAAAGTTTACCAAGAAAGCATGTTTGTGGGGTGATGTGATACGATTCGGAGGGGCATTTTTCAGTCTATATAAACCAAGAGGAAGCGGTAAACGCTCTCGTTCTCTTTTGATCTCCAGCCAAGCTTCAAACTACAATAGCAAATTAATTAAGTGACTAGTAAGTTTAAGATTTTAATAAATTAAATATGCACAAGTTGGTGCCAGATTAAAGTAGCAGTCGTAAACTGATAAAAATACATTTTGAAAAGCGAAGCTTGTTATACGTAAGTAGACGTTTTCCTATTTTGGTTGGAGGTGCTTGTTGTGTACTGACTTGGAGTAGTGGAAGTTGATGGACCAGTAGCGGATGTACATTGGTTTGGAAGTACCGTACATTGGATGCAGAGAGATCTGGGTAGGTGATTGCTGTTCCTGATGGTGGGAGTCAACTTGGAGTGATTCTGGTACGTGCAGTCATGATGGAGGACTACATCAGAAATGGTTTCAGGGCAGAGATCTGGTTGTGCTAAATTCCAGGTAACTAAAAATTTATAAAAACTTTTCACTGTGGTGATTGTTTGGTGATTATGACATTTTGTGCTTTTTGGGTGGATTATGTTGAATTTTATGGACATAATAATTGATGATTTACCTTTGATAAGGAATTCTTTGAAAATATGTTTATATAAAATTATGTATTGTAAAATGAGTGTGTAATATTGACTTTTGTACAAAGTAAACAAGTTTTTTGTAATTTTTCAGTGCAATAATTAGCACTTAGGTACAAAAAGATTTTTACTAGAGCTCGTATTAGACCTGGGGTTTTAAAATAATATTTTGGGATAAGCCCAATTACTTTTAAATGTAAATAGAGAAATTTTGAAATTATGGCATTTTTAAAATGACTTCATTTAAAATTAGATTTTTGTTATATATCCGAGGTGTGAATTAAGAATATTCAGACAAAGATTTTTTGGTAGTGATTTGATGTTACAATAAAGTGTGATGCTATTTTTGGTAGTCAAATTTTCCTTCTTTGAATAATAGGGTAGTATTTTCATAGAGCAACTGAGCAGCCGTGGCAAATATCCCTGAGGAAGCAGAGCAAAAAGGGCTGGAGGATTGGCGTCCTACTTGTTTCGGTTAGTTCCAGAGAATTAATGGCGTCCTATGTTTCCAGGAGTGTGCAGAATTAATATCGACACAACAGTGGGGCTCGAATTGGTGATCCAGCAATTGTTTTTAAAGCTAAACTTCTGAGTAAATTATACGACCCAACGCTGGGGCTTCGTTGTCAGGCAACTCTAGAGCATTTATGATGGCCCTTTCGTGGAGCTTTTCCGCAGCTATATATATATATATATATATATATATATATATATATATATATTGTAGTGGTTTTAAAAGGTTAAATTTAACTATAAACAAGGCAATTTCAAACACCCTGTATATAGGAAACAACCAGAATTTACGTGCGAAATTTATTTCATTTAATCAATTTAAAGTAACAAGTATTACCATAATTTTACAAGTAGTGATTAAAATTTAGTTAGGTTCGTAAAGAAAATAAATTGTAGAAGCCAATGCAAATTATTAATTAATTTAATTGAGTTTAGTTGAAAGGGTTATTAAGTTTAATACGCATAAGAGCTTGAAAAATCGATAATACCAAGGTGAAACGCCTTGCTAACAAACGAACAGCCGTTGAATATAAAATACCTTGAAACGCAACCTCCTAGAAATTTTGTGTTAAAACGTTTGTTAATTGAACACCTGCAGGTTTTGGAAATGTCAGGTTCCCCTTATTTGTGTAGATAAAAGACAGTATTCAAAGAATATGGAGTAAACGGTCGGACGGTTCGCGCAAATGTTAACTAAAAGTTTCCTTAAAGCGCAGAAGAGATAGACGATCAATGAAATGCTTCGGAATGAGACGGGCATAATAACAGTTCACTTCAAAACGCACGTATTCAGTCCACATGGGTTAGTTTAAAACGCGGACAGTAATATCGATTTCTACCACTCAAACAAGGTTAGAAGGAAACATAGAATATGCATAAGAGAGGAATAGCGTTAATACAGGCGGGGTTTCAAGACGTCACTGAATATCTCATTGGTCTATATAGTTAGTTGCACAACAGACAAACACGGGAAAATTTGAATGCAGATTTTTCGGAAAATATAATAACGACGAGCTAAATTTCGAAGATTTCAAAAACGGTTGAAGCAAAATTTTAAGAAGTATTATTTTAAATGAAGGATTTCGCGGGAAGAGTGGCCGAGAGGTGGCATTTCGAATTATATAAATACTCTAAAAGAATTAGCATGGCTCTCTTTTAACTTCGCTCTTAGTATTTTCATCGCTTCAGACTTCGTACAGAAATTTACCACGAGCTTGTAAGTATATAAAATTATTTTAAATTAAATAGTACAGTGTTGGCCTCATAATTTTGAAACGCGGATAGTGTCGAGTCTAAATTTTATTGAGGTGCAACATTTATTTTAAACAAGCTCGTGAAGTGACGTAATGTAACGTAAATTAAATTAAGCAATTTTAAAGAAGTGTAATATATTTGGATTTGGATTTGGATGTATCGTGTATGAATAGCATGCAGCACAACTTAGAGGGTGTTCATCTACAAATAGCTGGCGGCGGCGAGCAGAGCAGAACCATGAAACAACGGCTTCGTCAACGGAGTTGGGATCTTCAAGAAATTCCAGGTAACGCTTTAGAATTTGTTGTTTGTATAAACTATAAAAATTATTGTGATGTGTGAGAGTGAACTATGAAGGTATTTTGCATTAATTTGCGTATTGAAAATAATACATATAACTAACTTTTATTATGGTATTTAAATATAAATCTAAAGGTGTATATAAAGCTTATTAACGTTCCTCCGGAATTAAAACTTTTTTTGTTAAGAATACATGGGTTTGTTTTTTGTTTGCAGTAATCATAAAAAAACTGGGTTATCATGAGCTCACCATACTCCAGTGTCCTAATTAAAATTAATTATAAATAAAGAACGAAAAATAAGGTATTATTCAGGGCCCATTTACTCCTGTTACATTCAATGTGTTTGATATTTCTAGTTAAAATTCTGGACTTTACAAAAATAGAATTTTATTGAGGTGTAACTTTATCACCGAAATGTAAATAATCTTGAAGTTTTATTGAGTGTGCGTGAACGATAAAGAGTATGATAGTGAATCTAGTTATCCAAGAGGAGGCCCAACTGAGCTAGCCAGGGAAGCGGTTAAAGAATTAAGGTGATGAAGAGAGGAATCTGGGTAAGAAATTATTTTTTTTGAAAAATTTTTCTATTGCGTGCAATGTTCGATTTTTAGAAAATATATATATATATATTTCTGTGATATTGAGGGGTTAAAACAGCATTAGTATTCAATTTGGTAATTATTTCAGGTTTCAGTATAGAAAATATAAATAACAGGGTGAAACGCTTTTCTTTAGAGTAGAAATAAATACTTGTACTGAATAATTTCAGTAAGCTAAAAGTTAATTTAGCATCATCCTTTAACTATGAATACTAATTAAAAAAAGATTGTTTGATAGAATGGGTATGAGTGAGATAAGCAGAGATGGCACTTTAACGTTCAGGGACAACAAGGATGACAGACAAAGTAGACAGGTGATTTAGCGCTTATGTATTGAAGCGAGATAGCTACAACGCGTATTATTAGAAGCGTGTTTTAAACGTTTACTTTTGCCAGTAGGGCTTTGATTTTCAAGGAAATGTTTTGAAAAGTGTCAGTTAGAACGAATACAAAGAAAGGATGTTAGTATGTGCGTTGTTGTGAGTTTAAACTTACGTTTTCATAGAAAATCGCTTTCGGTTGGAAATGAAATACAAAGAAATGTATACGTTAGGCTTGTGTGAGGGCAATTTCTAGGATTCCGTTGGCCATTGGATGTTTTAGGGATTGATTGTTTGTTTGTATTGATGGAATTAACAAGCTTTAGAGGGACAGAAGAAGGATATATAAACCCCAACGAATGGTGGTGAGGCTCTAAGTTTCCAGCAAGCATATGTCTCTTTAGGCTTACACTTGTAGTTTACAACCAGCTGACGGCTCCAAGTATTAATACGTTTATGAGTTGCATAAAAGTTCTGTTTATGTAAGTAAAATTGTTACATTTTAATTTGTACTACATGTGCTAAGTATAAAATTGAGAATGGAGTAAAAGATAGTGTTTGGTCAAACTGGTTGATTACCTACACTTTATAGAAGAGGGTTGGGAATCTGAATGCAGTATGAAGGTGGAAAACAAGATAACTCTTTGGTGATATGGTTGCAGCAGTCACTGATGGTATGATGGCAGTCCTGGGGGCAATGATAGAATCCAGGTAACTGTTGATTTTGTTTGCATATGTGTATAAACAGGCGTTTTTGTGCATTGTGGGTATAATGTTATGAACTAAAAAGATAAACTTGGGAAGAGTTACAGATTGAACTTTGTCTGTTGCATTATTGTACTGTATTTTGTGGGGATTTAGGTTTAGAAATGATTTTAACAATATTTGGTATGTACAAGGTAAATAGTACTTTTGGGGGATTGATGTGCAAAATTTGGTACAAAGGATTAAAGCTTACTATGAGCTCGTACTAAACCGGAGTTAAAGTAAAGACTGCGGTAAAGCCCTGTTACTTTCTAAGATAATATAATTGTAAATATTTATCTGGGGTAATTATTGATTTCAAAATGTATTGTGAAATGTGTTATTTTAACAAAGAGGATGTATATAATGTATAAATAATGAGTGAACAAGGAATTTTATATTGATCTTGGCCTGTCTTTTTCTATGAATATGTTAATAAACTTAGGCGATTTACAGTAGCAGAATTTTCTTAGCAGTTAGTTTGATTTACAGAAAGCAGCTGTGGCATACTTCGTTGCGAAGCAGAAATATTTTAGGCATTTTAAGGTTTTTGTATTTTAAAAACTGCAGCTTTCGCAGCATTTTGGCAACCAGAAAGTGGGGCTTTTTGTAGTAGTGAGTGACGACCAGCAACGGACGTCGCAGCAATTAATGGCCACCCAATCGTGGAGTTTAAAACGTCATAGCAATATATATATATATATATATATATATATATATATTAGGTAGTTATTACACAAAGTAAGTTGATAAATACTAACGTATTATAGTTGAGAAGATGAAATAATAACTTACACTTTTATGCAGAGTCCAAATGATCATTTCAAATCAAGCTAGTAATTGAAAAATGGAAGATATAAGGTCTTGGACAGGACTCAAACCTGTATCTTAGTCTTTCTAGAATCATGTGTTTTCCAATTACGCCGCCGAAACTGATGACGACAATTGGAAAATTTACAAATCTAAATCGTGTACACAACCATTTGGTATATTACTAACTCAGGGAAACAAATATTTGAAAAATTGGAAAGCTTAAAAGTAACATTTATCAAGCCATTGCAATTTATACACAAAATGAAAAATAGAATAAAGTTAAATGAAAGTGAATTTACAATATCTTACTTATTAGCTAAAGAAGTTTAATCATAGAAAAGTTGATTATTCTAGTTTGACTATCACAGCCATAGCAATCCATTCAAAGTATATGGATTTAGTTAAATCTTTCAGCCTTTTACCAATAACAGTGACACATAATTTAGAAGATTGGATACAACCAATTACCTAACGCAGCAAATAATTTTGTTCTTTATGGTTTTTGATGAGTAATGGATAATACAGATCCTATTGTTTGCTACTGTTTATCCAAAGAATCAACACCAAGTTTAAAGCGACTAAAAAATTAGCTTCTAGTTGTAATCTATATGGAATAACTATTGAGACATTTTTAAAAAGTTCAGAAAACTTTAACAAATACAAGACTAAAGTGAAATCAGCTATATGTTAATATTGATAGTGATAAAAATATGAGAGGACCAGAAACAGTATTAACTGTGAACATTTGCAAGGATTATGAAAATGGAAGGAATATGCATTGTGATTATTCACCAATGAATACTTTGTGGAAAATATTTTAATGGTCCATGTTTTTGAACCAGTCAACTACTTTATCCATCCTTGCATTACCAATTCCATGATTCTTTTGTCAAAAACAAAGGCTGACATACACTAACTAAAAGATACATTTCATGAGAAAACTGACAGCAATATATAAATGTATTCCATGTGATGGATATGTTCAATTAAGATCATATGATCCCATATTCATATCTGTATTTGGGAGTCTAGTATAGCCAATAGAAGTTTTCAAAGATGAAGTACATAAAATGTCAATACAGATCAGCGTTAACAAGTGGACATCTGCAATTAATTTTGATGATAGGGAGTTCTAGCTTTGAACCACCGACTTGGTGTAATATTAGACATAACAAAGCAATCCTATTTTTTTCATAAGTAGAACTGTATTTTAAACAGTTGAATCTATTTTATAATGTTTATCAGTTTATTCTAAAGTAGGTTACCAATTTAAAACTGCCATAACCTTGGTAAATATTTAGTATTTCAAGAGAACAAGAATAAATATGAAAAAGGTAAATATACTTTCTTATGATTGTTTTTATTATTAGATTATATTTTGTTCAAAACGTTGGTAAACTTATTTTTTGCCTGCTATTTAAGCAGGTCTACCGACACAAAAATCTTTTGATTAGTTTTTGGCCCACAAAAACAAATCTTCACCATTTGGCTTTTAGCAAAAAAAAAGTGTACCTACTTTAGGTGAAGTAAAGTAGAAACAAGAAAGGGCAACTGCCCATTGGTTATTAGTTTTAAAAACTGTTAACATTACAAGTAGAATCTCGGGTTATTTTAATATAAACAAAATAAAAATACAAATACATCTACACTTGTGGCACTGTTCACAAAGCCCACAACAATGGGGTCAATCCCTGGATCCTCCGCCCTTATAACCCCAGACGTTATCAGTCTGCATCGTGCACCAGGTTAGCAACATCAAAACCAACCCACCGATATCAAGTTGTACAACTTCTGAAAGTGCATCTGCAGAACTAATTACCAGGATCACCAAGTGTTCGAGGAGTGAAACCCACTCTGTGTGTGACAGACACGTAATTGCGACTATATACCTCTTCTATATTATTAAGCTTTTGTTGGTCTTTAAAACGATGGCTACTAACTTTATCCCATTTGGAAAATGAGTCTTACAAAAGCAGAACCTTAACGTTCATTGATCCGCTATAACACTCCTCTCTATTCATGATCACTTACGCATCAAGTTCTCACCCTATATAAACTACCACTTTCGCTACTTTCACCAGTTACTTTGCCACAAGACATCTTTTGGTTTAAATGGGCTAGTGAGTCTGCTAGTTGAAAAGTAACTGTACATACTCTTTACACTTTAAATTGTCTACTTAATATTATCATTCTTATCTTTATTATTACCATTTTTACTATTTATTTTCATTTTCTTTTCATGTTACAAAAGTGGGCAAAACCTTAGTTTATAAGATGACAGGGTCCCAACACAAAACCATAATATTTATAATCATGATTTGGTTCACATCTTTAGAGATTTACTGTTTATAGCGTAATTGTGTTTGCTTTTTACATGTATTGCTTCTAGTAGAAAGTTTCTAGGAATACCACAATAAAAACCTATTGTTTTAGGGATGGATTAAATAATTTTTACAGAAACTGAGTTTTAATTAAAGTATTGCTGAGATTCATTTACTAATAGGTCATTATCTAATTTGTCAATATGTTATAAGAGAAAAACAAGAAAATCAAGTCAGTCGTCTCTATCTCAATAGTTAACTCACTTATCTACTGCCCATATAATATTTTATAATAATAAATCCTTAAAATGATTTTTTTATCACAGTATGGCTTTAGTAGGCACAAGCCCTAAAAGGGTTCGACAAAAATGAGTTGATTACATAAAATAGAAAAAATTACAGAGCTATAGTAGTAAAAAAAATAGCAAATTCCAGAGAATCCATTATTGAATTTGAAGTATTAATTAAACAAAAAAAATGTAGACTAGTAAGATTAGAATTGAAGAGGAAGAGAACAGTGAGAGTCAATGCTGGCTAAAAATAATAGGAGATAAGAATTTCATAGAAAGATAAAAAATTTTAACTGAGTATTCAAAATAAAGAGTACTTCATTTAAAGAGCAAATGTCAAATTGAAACAAAAGTATAGCAATTTTTGTGTCTGTGTCATTTAAAATTGATTTCATAAAGAAAAGAAAGAATTTGAAAAGCTATACACTATAAATTTCTGCAATGTTTGTTTGGATGATATGTAAAAATCCACTACATTGTTAATTGTGTCATAGTTGTGAAAACATTTTTGCAACCTTTAGTACCTAGGATGGAAAAGTAGATTAAGTATTAAAATCTCAGATAAGCAAACTGAAAACGTTATTGACCACAGTGACAAATTTCCAAAATACAAATTCAATTACTCTAGAAAACAAAGAAGTTCAATATACTTACCAGCAAATTCTACTTTCTTTAAGTGTGTAATTTATAAAAAAAAAACAACTCTTCTGACATTTTCAAGATACAAACATATGCATTTGACTAACTTTAAGTGGAAATTTCTCAAGCAAAATATGCGCAATATGCTTGACCAACTGCAAAATATTAAAAAATACCAGAAGTAATTAAAATAAGATTAGATGACATCAAAAAATAAAATACTTTTGGTTTGGTTCCTAAAAAGGATGTAAATATCAGAAAGGCTTACGGGATTGGCTCATGTTTGTTTAAACATATTATGCAAGATGCAGAAACTTGTTGTAAACATTTAATATGGTGATAGAATAGATACAAAGGAAGTAAATACAATATAGAGATATTGAATAGGTTACGGTTGCTCAGCTGTTGCTGGAAAAGGTCATTCTGCATCTTTTGGCATTGGACATAGTTATTTTTTGAATGTCACGCTGTTTTGGTGACTGTAAATATGCTTTGAAGTTTCTGCAGATGTTATAGTTTTGACAATATTACATCAATATAATGAAATTTGTCAAAATAAACCAACACAATGAATGTGTGATATAAATCAAGAATATTGAGTTTGCCACATTTGGATCAATTTATTGTCAATTAAAATTCAAATATCATACATAATAAAAATTATGTGCAACTTGATTTAGACATTCATAAAGATATATAATAGTTACTATAAACAATTTTTTATAAAATGCAGCATTTCGGTAGTTTATTTTTCAATACATATTTAAATTCATGTAAGCATTATTATTGATGTAAATATTAGCTAAAACCGGCAAAGGTATATATTAGTTTAGTAAACATTAACATATTTACTGAACACAAAAACTGTAAAATGATAGAATTTAAAAGATTTTAATAAAATCTGAAAATTAACTTTTGTCTTAATTTCTAAACAAAATAATTTTTCAGAAGGCATCTGGTTAATTTATGCAAAATTACATCTTGTCAACAATAAACCAATTTTTAAAAGAGCTATAAAGTTTAAAACATTTTTCCAGAAAAGAATAATTTTTTCAGTCAGTCAAGTGACGCAGAAGGCAATATCTGTAATGTACAATAAAAAAATGATGTGGAAGTGTGAGTTGCGTTTAACCAGTTACATGAAATTGCAAATATAAAAATTCTTACTTTGGAGTCGGTTCGCCTGTGGCTTCACATTCAATATAAAATGGTTTGTCATTTTCATCATTTCCTGCTCCAACTTGAAACAAAACTTCATCAGTTGGAGGCTGCTTTACTATTCTAGGAGGCGATGGAGCTAAAATTAAAAAAATATAGTAAAACTGTACATATTTAATAGTAAACACTTACTTTCCCTGCTATAGCAGTATGACAAAGTAGTTAAAAAAAACAATATCACAGAATTAACTATCATGGTTGATTCTGTTTATGAGTTATCTGCAACAAATAAAGTAATTTAAATAAGTAACAACACAACTATGTACAGTTTTCTACATAAACGGTATGTTATGTTATATATCTACAGAATTTTACATTATTTTAATATGGTCGCAATGTTCAATTCTTTATTCCTTTAATAAGAATAAGCTCGTTTCTTGCTAATTTATTATATTCATTATTTACTTAAAAATTCATTTATGTAATTGTACCCTAAACTCTACTAAAACTGTTAAGAAGAGTGATGTATGGTAGTTTTCAATTGCGAAACAAATATAGTCCTTGCCAGTGAAACTAAAAACTGAAATCACAGAATTATTTACAATGATGGTATTAGTAATAATTTCAGTTAGGATTATTAAATATCCATAAGAAGATAATATTTTGCAGATAATTACAGATAGTAATGCCTTTTAAAGCCAAACAAAGCAAAATTTAGCTTTTCAATTAATAAATAAGTCCAGAATGTAAATAAAATAGAAAATAAGTAACAAACCCTTAAATTTAAACTTCTTTTTGAAATATTCCACAAAAACAAACTTGAGTAAAACTTCATTTGTTAACCTGGTTACCTATATAACCTACAACGTATTATTTATCAAATTACCACACAAAACATTAAACACTATCACATAAACACAAATAATTTATAATGAAATAGTCTAATAATATTGCAGATGAAATAGCCATTATAGCAGAGTCTAGAAAAGAGTTAGAAGAGTTTTTAAATATTTTACATGAGATACTACAGAGTAACTATAGTATGAGAATTAACTCAGGAAAAGCAAAGATGATGACAAGTCAGTTACAGCTTAGTTCTAAACCAAAATTAAAAATAGGTAATACCGAGTTAGAAAAGGTAGGTGAATTTTGCTATTTTTTTTTATTACAGATTTGGATTCTACGGCTAAAAATATGCAGGATGTCTGAAACATTTTCTGCAATTCATGATAAATGGAATTATAATGGACGATTCAATTTTCTCCAACTGAAAACCTATGCATACGATTGTGCAATATGTTTGCAATAAACAATACTACCCATTCATTGTACATACTCCAAATCTCAGTCTTATAAGAAATTTAATTTCTCACATTTTGAATTACTGAAAAATAACTTGCCCAAAAACTACTATTATCGTAACCCAGAAGCAGACGTGCTTTTTAGAATATTTGGTCAACTTATGACTTATTGGAATGCTTGATTCATTCTGTCTTCAAATTAATGTATTTTTTTGTAGTTCGTTTTAAAACTGTCGTTTCTTATGTCGAAGTACATTTTACAATGTTTCATTTTGTTTCCATTTAAGGTTTGTGTTATTTCTGGTGTTCGTGTATGTTGTGCTTTTGTGTTTTATGTAAATACACCTATAAGAAAAAGAAATAACTTTAGAAACAACTCATTTTACACAGTTATTACGTTTCACCCACAGGCATAAATTATTACAACCCCTATTCGGCGGCAATTGTTATACATTACACAATCCTTAACCCTTACATAATAAATTTTTTTATTTAAATATACAAATTTCCCATTTCGAATGGACCTGCACCTTGCCGAAGTTCTAGATTACTAGAACTGGTGAAATGGCTTGCATGTTCTAATGAGCTAAAGAGCCAAACTACAGGTCCAACCAAAGTAGTAGGGTCGTTAGTGAGGAACCATACTAAGACAGGTCCCCGAAAGAGAGCAGTGGCTCTTTCGGTACTTAGATTGGCAGATACTATAGGGGTCGGTATGGCAGTCTAAGACACACTACTGCAATGTGGAAGGCAACGGGAAACCACCACATTACCTCCCAAGTACACGGTGTATTTAAATTGAAATAAACATGATGGCATTCTCTGGGGTAAAAGATTCCGGAGTTAAAATAGTCCCCCATTCGGATCTTCGAGAGGGGGACTACTTCAGAGGATGCGATCAGAAAGTCCAGAATAAGAGTCGAGAACATTTTGCAAGTCGGATTGTGGAATGTTAGAAGTATGAGGCAAGTAGGTAAACTAGAGAACTTAAAAATGGAAATGAATAGGTTAGCACTAGACATAGTAGGGATCAGCAAAGTTCGGTGGCCAGAGGCAGGGGATTTTTGGAATGGAGACTTCAGGGTAATTCATACAGGAGCAGAACAAGAAAATTAGGGTGTGGGGATAGTTATGCGAAAAAAGATAGGATACTGTGTAGAAAATTACTTACAAAAGAACGAAAGAGTACTCGTGGTTAGATTAGAATCTAAACCGGTAAACACAGTAATAATACAAGTATACATGCCCACCTCTAGCTACAGTGATGAAGAGGTAGAAGCGATCTACAAAGACATCGAAGACACATTAAGAAAAGTAAAAAGACATGAACATTTAATAATTACAAGGGGATTTTAATGCAGTGGTAGGTGAGGGTAGGGAAGGAGCGATAGTAGGTTTATTTGGTTTAGGCACGAGAAACGACAGGGGAAATAGGCTGGTAGAATTTTGCGACAAAAACAATTTTGTCATCACAAACACATTATTTCAACATCATGCTAGAAGACTATATACGTGGAAGATGCCAGGAGATATACGAAGACATCAAATAGATTACATTCTTGTTAGACAACAATGTAGAAATCAAGTAAAGGACTGTAGAAGCTACCCAGAAGCAGATATAGACACTGACCACAACATCGTAATTATGAAGGCCGCACTTAAATTAAAAAATTTGAAAAAAAGAAACAGAAAAAGGCACTTTGACTTAGAGAAACTAACAGATAAAGATATTCAAGAGAGATTTAAAAAAAAGTCAAATGAACTGCTGAAAGATATCGGAAAAGTATCTGATACTAAGGAAGTAGAAACAGAATAGAATATCATTAAATCCAGCCTAGACATGGCAGCCAGAGATATTCTGGGGTATACACAAAACGAAAATAAGAAACCATGGATAACAAAGGATATCCTGAATTTAATAGAAGAGAGACGAAAATACAAAAATAAATCAGACGAAACAGGAAAACAGAAATACAAAGCCATAAAATAGGAAATTATTCGCAAATGCAAAAAAACTAAAGAACAATGGATTGATGAAAAGTGCAAAGAGATACAAACTAATTGGAATCAATTTTAGGGATATAAAACCGTATAGCAAAAATATAAGAGACGCGGGAGGAAACATCATTTTAGAAAATGTAGAGAAAGTGGGTAGATGGCAGGAATATATAGGGAACTTATATGCAGGGGAGAAACTAACAGCATTAGAACAGGAATCAGACATTGAAAATGATGAACTGGGATATCCTATACTTAGATATGAGTTTGAATTAGCATTAAAGAGTCTGAAATATGGTAAGGCGCCGGGTATAGATAAGGTGCAAGCAGAAACTCTAAAAGCCGTTGGACAAGCAGTAACAGAACGTCAACTTCTAAGCGATATGTATGAGACAGGCAAGATACCCAAAGATTTCAAACGTAACATCATACTAACTATACCGGAAAAAAAAAGGCGCAGATAGATGTGAAAATTTTCGAACAATAAGTTTGACAGCACACGTATCAAAAATATTAACTAAAATTGTACAAAGATGAATGGAAAAACGAGCTGAAGAAATACCAAGAGAAGACCAATTTGTGTTTAGGCGAAACAGGGGAACACGAGAGGCTATTTTAGCTCTGAGAGTGATAATGGAGAAAACAATAGAAAAAGGGGAAAGCGTGTATATAGGGTTTGTAGATCTGGAAAAAGCATTCGACAATGTAAAATGGAAAAAAATGTTCGAAATGCTCAAAAAGATTGAAATGAGTTATACGGATAGACGAATAGTACATAGCTTATACAAAAAGCAAACAGCAGCAATAGAATTAGAGTAGGAACTTAGAGAACTAAACATGAGGAAAGGGGTGCGACAGGGATGTGCCCTATCCCCATTAATTTTTAAATTGTACATTGAAGAGACAATGAATTCTGTCAAATGCAGAAAGACATTTGAAATTACTATGCAGGGACAAAAAATTGATATGCTTAGATTTGCAGATGATATAGCGGTATTAGCATCTGGCAAGGAAGAGTTAGAAGCTGCTCTTAATGAAATGGAAACAGTTCTAACGAGAGATAAGATATGAAAATTAAGAAAAATAAAACTAAAGTACTAGTATGCAAAGGAGGTGAAAATAAATCAAAAGCAAGAATACAAATAGGTAACAAGAACTTACAAAAGGTTAAGGATTTCTGTTACCTAAAAAGTCAAATAACGCAAGATGGAAAAAGCGCAAAAGATATAAAACAAAGTCTAGCACAAGGTCGTGCTACATTTAACAAGAAAAAGCAACTACTGTGTTCAAAGACAACAAACATAGAAACAAGGAAAAGATTGCTTAAAACATATGTGTGGAGCACAGTACTGTATGTCTGAGAAGTCTGGACAGTAGAAAAAGCGAACAAGAAAAAGGTAGAAGCCTTTGAAATATGGTGCTACAGATGTATGATGAAGATATCATGGACAGACAAAGTTAAAAATGAAGAGGTTTTAAAAATGGTAGGGGAAGAAAAAAATATGTGGAAAACGGTAAAAAATAGAAGAGATAGGATGATAGGCCACATACTACGGCATGAAGCAATAGTGCGAAATATATTAGAAGCAGAGATAGGAAAAAAGAGAGGTAGAGGTAGACCTAGGTTAGACCACTGCACACAGATAGTGAAAGATGTAGGTTGTAGGAATTTCAGGGAAATGTGTAGGGTAGCTCAGAATAGAAATCAATGGAGGTACTTATCCAACCAGTCCCAAGATGGATAAACTAATGGCAAAAAAAGTAACTGTACTTAAACATGATGATTATTATAAGCAACTACGAGTATTAGTTGGGCAATATTCTCGAATAATGTTAATTGTGTGAAAGGATTTATAGGAAAACTATTAATTCGGCAAATGTCTAAGTGTTAGGGAATCTTGGCAGCCACAGGCTGCTTAACCCTTCTTCACTGAAACTCGGTGAAATAGGACAAACTTATAAAACAATAGAAGAAGAACCAAGCTGTATACAGGCTGTGTGAGAATTTCAGGGAACTGTGTAGGGTGACTCAGAATATAAAAAAGTGCAGGAACATGTTCAACCAGTTTTGAGACAGAAAACTTAATGACGAAAAAATAAGCGCAGATTAATCTGATTATTATTATAAACAACTACAGGTGTTGGTTGTGAAATATCTGCAACTAATGTTGACTGTGCAAAAAGATATATTAGAAAAAATATTAAATCGGCAAATATTCAAATGCTGGGGGAACTTGGCAGCCACAGGCTGCTCCCCCCCCCCCCTTCGCAACCACTGAATGTCAGAGAAATAGGGTATAAAATTGTAAAACAATAGAAGGGGACCGAACTGCATCTAACAAGGAAGAACAACGCCTATGATCAAAGACAACAAACATAGAAACATGAAGAAAATTGTTGAAAGCATATATGTGGAGCACAGAACAGTATGCCTATGAAATACGAGCAGTAGAAAAAGCAGACAGAAAAACGGTAGCAACCTTTTGGAATGTTGTGCTTAAGATGTATGAGGATGATAGCATGGACAAACAAAGTTAATAACGAATAGGTTATAGAAATAGTAGGAAAACAAGGATATCTGTGTAAAAAAAATTAGAAGAAATAGAAGGGCAGAATACGTTCTAAAGCATTTTTGGGAAATAGCATGAGATACATTACAAACGGAGATAGAAAAAAGGAGGTAGATGTAGACCTAGATCAGAATAGTGATAGATGCAGACTGCAAATTTCAGGGAAATGTGTAGGTTAGTTCAGAATAGGAAACAATGAGGGTACGCGTCTAATCAGTTCCAGAACTGAAAACCTATTAATGATGATGATGATACCAATTACAATGCCAAGGTTATAACAGGTTTTTACTTACATTTTTACTGAGTTTTCATGAAGCTGTGGTCCGGGTTCTCGTCAAACTTTTATCACATGGATCTCTCAATTGTAGTGTACCCTAATAGGACAAGGTAAAGAGAGGAAAGACGGTAATTAGGTCACTACATCGAAAAACACATACTAAACAGCACTCCGATCAAAACACAACTGCTCTAGTTGAGATCCGACACTAAAGTGAAGTCTGTGTTCAACACTGTTTCTTACTCCCGTCATTGGTTCACTCAAATTGGTTGATGTCCTACAACCAATCGAAATATAGAACCTTGACACTTTGATAACACATGTTCACAGTCATATCATGAGAATAGTAAAAAATGCCTGAAACTAGCATCGCATATTACAATATTCGATTCTTACAATGTAATTAGTAGCCTACAAACTAAACTGGACCGGATTCGGAAAGCAAACGGAATTTCTTTAGCTTAAAAAAAAACAGTAAATATAATGAATATAAAAAGTTAGAAACTGATTATGCAATAATTGAAAAATGCGTGTTATGGGTTAATTTACTCGATACGTAACAATCACGGCAAAACTACAAAAAAGAAAACAAAAGTTCTCTAGTTCTAAGGTCGAACAATTACTTGTAACCTAACGCCATTAATAACTGAAAAAGTTTTTAGACGCCATCTGATTTTTCTCCCGCACTAAATCAAGAAACAGAAAAACAGAAGCAGCCACTAATTTGTCAACTATCTCACTATTGCATTCACAGTTATTCTTTGCCACTAGCAACACATTGTGGGAAAGCAAAAGACTTTCCTTCACCTAAAATACTACAATTCTAAAATAAAATTTAAGTCTTAAAATATAATTTGATTTAACTAGCTAGCTTTCAAATATTTGAAGTATAAAGATTTTAATATATGAGAAACTCTACAAAAATATTTACACTGCCCATTTGGCATCTGAATCAAATAATTTTTTAATAGCTTTCCTTAACCGCCCTAACAAATTATATGCTAAAGCCAGTTAGGTTCTTTCTTTCAACTTTTACTTTTTATCCACGTTATAAAAATCTTAGTTTCAAAATATTGGTTAATTAAATTTTCTCAAAAACTATCCAATTATAAGAACAAAAGAATAGTTTTCCGAGACAAGGTCAAGATAGCAATAAAATCCCAAAGGTGACCCCAAGATAAAAATAAAATCTCAAGATAAAGGTAATATCTCAAAATGGTTCACAAAGATAATCCCAATATAGTTCCCAAAACTATTCCCAAGATGAAAGTAATATAGACCCCGAGATAAAAGTAATTCTCTCAAATAGTTTTCAGGATAATCCAAAGGTAAAAGTAATATCCCAAAGTAATTCCCAAAGGTAATCCTAAGATAAAGGTAATATCCCAAGATAATTTCCAAAAATACCTCACGATAAAGACAAAATTCTAAGATAAGACGATATTATAAATTAAGACATGGATATGCTTAAAACTAAATCCAGAGTGGTCTCGTAGAACAATTAAAATGATAATTTTGTTGTGTTCAAAATGGAGGTTCAAGAAGCAATACCGTTATATTAAACGTACAAAGGACTAGCTTACCATGAGTACAGGATCGCCTGTGCCCCAGGTGTTGAATCAATAAGGTATGCCAAAGGCAAACAAATTAACAAGAACACTGCCACCACTTAAGGCAAGGACAGTGGTGACGCATTGCTGAAAACAAGGTCCGCACAACATGCCCCAGTGTTGTGGGTTATACAGTCCCCAGACCATATGGCCTTACATGTGATTTTTTTCCAATGCTCCACCCGAAGGTACTACATTGGGCAGGAAGCGAGTTTTTTCCCTGGAAAATTTGGAATTTTGCTGAACCCTTGCTGTTCCAAGCAAGGAAAGAATCATTAACGTGCGTGACAACACTCACACACGGGACCTCCATTTTACCTCTCATTCGAACGAGGGTGTATTTTTGTGAAAAATGCTCGCCTAACATTTTTCAAGCAGACCGTGTCGGGATTCGAACCCGGGACCTTGGGCATAGTAGTCACATACATACCACTAAGCCACGGAGCCGCCTAAACCATATGGCAATTAACAGGAATGAAAAAGTTGATTGATTAGGAAAAGGTATTAAAAGAAGAAGGTTGGATTCAATTGGATGCCACAATAGCTTCGGAGAGGAAGGGAGAAGAAAGGTTCTCATTGAGCAAAAGATGGTAGACAAAGTGGATGGAATACCACTAGTTAACTCGACAAAACAGAGTCAACAACCTGGAGTGAGGGAACACCACTCTCATGTGCAGGTGGTAATCTTTGAGGAAAAATAAAGAGGAAAAGAGACAGCAGAAAATAAGCTAAATTTTCTGACAAGGGTCCTATTGGAGTGAGAAAAATGTTTTCAAGTAAAAAGAACAGGAAGTCTGAAAGATCCCCTGCTTAAAAAAGAAACAAAAACAACCATACCCTACTATTCTCAAAAATAGGCATCCTCAACCCAAAGACATCAAAAATATCAATAAGAGTATATATATATATATATATATATATATATATATATATATATACATTGTCGTAAAATTACCGATGTGAACCTGGCGCCCAACTTCATCAAAAATTTTTTAAAATAATTTAGTGGGTTTGTACCTCGTTTGTACCCGTTTGTACCACTTTTCATTTCGTTTGTACCTCAACGGGAACCGAGGTATAGCGTTTTTAAATTTAGGAACTAACGTTAAATCGGTACATACACTATTTTTCAAGATATCGAAATACGACCAGGTGGACTCGAAGGAGAATCGTTTGTGCATGTTTGAACCTCTTTTCATTTCGTTTGTACCTCAACGGGAACCGAGGTATAGCGTTTTTGAAGTTTCGGAAATAACGTTTAAACGGTACATACGCTATCTTTCAAGATATCGAAATACGGCCAGGTGGACTCGAAGGAGAATCGTTTGTGCCTGATTGTACCTCTTTTCATTTCGTTTGTACCTCAACGGGAACCGAGGTATAGCGTTTTTGAAGTTTCGGATATAACGTTTAAACGGTACATACGCTATCTTTCAAGATATCGAAATACGACCAGGTGGACTCGAAGGAGAATCGTTTGTACCTGTTTGTACCTCTTTTCATTTCGTTTGTACCTCAACGGGAACCGAGGTGTAGCGTTTTTGAAATTTCGGTACATATGCAATGTTTTAAGATATCCCAAAATGAGCATGAGGACTCGAAAGGGAATCGTCTACTGTGTTGTATTCCTGCGCTTAGCATTATCTAGAACTAACGGCGAGGACGTGGCAGGATTCTAGTTCCATTTTTGTTTTTTTTTTTTTGGTTTTTTGTTTTTTATTGGTTTTTTGTTTTTTATTTTTTTTGTTTGAAACGTTTTTGTTTCGTTTATGTTTTTTTGTTATATTTATTTTATATTTGTTATTAAAAATTTAATGTGTGTTAATTGTTATAATTAGTAATTTTATAATAAAATAATAAAGAGAACAATTCGTATTTCATTACATGCAGACGTAAAATGTAATACAGTTATTTTACTGCTTTATGAATATTAAGAGGGATATCCTTTTTTTTGTAAAAGAGTTCTTGATGATGTTGTTATAGAGGCCTTATTCTTACTCAAATCGTCGTATGTTTCCCAATTTCCTGATATTCGACGACAGTGTGCAATATAATGTCCTATCTCTAGTTTATTGGTACCACCGACATATTCTATTGCTGCGATTATTTTGTAGGAACAATTACAAAATTTGATATCAACTGGTATTTCGGAAATTGTAAACATACCAGGCCACTCGGGATATCCGAGCCGTTCAGCGAGTTCAGTCCATTGTAAACATTCAACATCTATAAAAAGATGCATTCCTGTCGTAATGTTTACAATTAAGTTATCATTAATGCATCTTCAACATTTTTTATTTATATCTTCCATTTTTTCACCTATAGCTTTTTCTAAACCGCGCATACCGTGTTTATACATCGGTTTAGTATTTATTTCAGTAGACAATTCCCTTTCCAGTCCTCATGCTCATTTTGGGATATCTTAAAACATTGCATATGTACCTAAACTTCAAAAACTCTACACCTCGGTTCCCGTTGAGGTACAAACGAAATGAAAAGAGGTACAAACGATTCTCCTTCGAGTCCACCTGGTCGTATTTCGATATCTTGAAAGATAGCGTATGAACCGTTTAAACGTTATTTCCGAAACTTCAAAAACGCTACACCTCGGTTCCCGTTGAGGTACAAACGAAATGAAAAGATGTACAAACAGGTACAAACGATTCTCCTTCGAGTCCACCTGGTCGTATTTCGATATCTTGAAAGATAGCGTATGTACCGTTTAAACGTTATTTCCGAAACTTCAAAAACGCTACACCTCGGTTCCCGTTGAGGTACAAACAAAATGAAAAGAGGTACAAACAGGTACAAACGATTCTCCTTCGAGTCCACCTGGTCGTATTTCGATATCTTGAAAAATAGTGTATGTACCGATTTAACGTTAGTTCCTAAATTTAAAAACGCTATACCTCGGTTCCCGTTGAGGTACAAACGAAATGAAAAGTGGTACAAACGGGTACAAACGAGGTACAAACCCACTAAATTATTTAAAAAAATTTTTGATGATGTTGGGCGCCAGGTTCACATCGGTCGTAAAATTATAGGTTAAATATAGGTCTAGACAATAAAATTTTAAAATTTGATCAACTGTGTATATAGAAAATAGGAACAATTTATTTACGCGCCAAATTAATTAGTTTAGATGGAGAAGACGGATGGTTATTAACATATTTTGTATTTCTAAATTAGAATGTTAAAATTGCACAAAAGGAAGAAGCTTTAGAGTACATAAAAACTCAAGGATACGCATAATTAAATTGTAATAATTTTAAATCAAGCGCATGGAAGCAGAAATGGAGCTTTCAGGTATAGAAAATCAATAATTTAAACGCATATTTCCATTTACATAAACCAAAATGGTCGTTTCACAAATCCTAAGAATGGTTACACTCGGAATTGTTATTTTATACAAGTTGCTTTAAAGAAACACCTGTTAAATGTCAGATTCATAGAACTCGATTGTTAGCACAAAATTCAAAAAATTGTTTGCAACGGTCAGTGTGACACACAGCTATCAATAACAAGTGCCTTGAAGACTAAGTGAAATGAACGATCGATAATGTAAGACAGACAGAGAAACGTATAAGAAAGCGTTGGTTACAAGTCACGTCTAAAATACACGGGGAAATGTGAAGACCAACAACAATATAGATTTTCTGTAGCTTGAGAGGGGTTTCTAAAAGAGACAATAAATATGGGTGGAACGGAGAAAGATAGCTGATAGGTGGAGCGTTGTAACGAGAGTAAACTGTATCATTGGTCTAAGGTTAGGCAGTTTTGAGAAGTGCGCGACCGTTAAGGTATTAAATAAATTTCAGTGTAACATTATAATAATCTCGGAATTTTTCAGACGTTACGTTCAAAATTTGTAGAAATAAATTTTAAAAATAAGCTTTTCAATGGAACTAGGTTCCATGGGGGTTTAGAAAAGCGTATAAGTACTCGGACAAAGTTATTAAAGCTCTATTTCCCTTTAGATCTGAGATCGCGCTTAGGTCTGCAACGTAATAATAGTATATGCTCTTGTGTATTCATTATTGTGTATTCGGTAAAGTAGCATACAACATCCTGCTTGAAAATATGTAAAGCTGTTGTAACGTACCGCTAAAGCAATAAAAGTGATATTGCACAAGTGGGTGCTAAGATCTAGATAAAAGGTGCCGTTACTACAACAACTCTATTGAATAAAGGGATGGTGCTTAGGTAAGTGAAGCCTAAAGCTTAACTTGTATGCATGAAGTGTATTTGGTATGGAATGTTAATTTTAGGACAAGGAAAATATATGGGTAGAAGAATAGAGGTGGTGGCAGAGATTTGGATGGTGGGAATCAGTTGGATACAGGCATAATCAAAGTATATGGACACAACAACGAGGGTTTCTGGTACCCATCTTCAGAGGTGATGAGAGACGAAGCCTTCTACAGGTAAAGAAACTTAATTTCCTGTTTTTGTATAAACATTTGTGTTGATATTTTTGTGTTTGAGTGTTTTGACTTATTGGGGGTGTATTTATTACCTTAAAAACTCGTTTAAAGGGGTATATGTGCAGGACAATTAATTTTGATTATTAAAAAAGGTTTATTGATGATATATAAAGGTTTATTCATGCTATAAAATGTTGTTGTAAGGAGTAAACGGGTCTTTAAATTTGTTATTAATAAAAATGCGAGGTTAAAAGCATTTAGAGGAACTAGGTTATAATGAGCTCAAAATAGACCAGAATAAAATCAATCTTGGATTGCATGAGGGGCCCATCTACTCGTATTAAATAGAATTTGTTGAAATATATTAAAATCACGGACTTTAAAGTATTTAATGATTGAGGTGGTAACAGTTTTAGCAAACTGTCTGTACCAAGATATAAATATTTTATTAATAATGGAAATTTGTTAATATGTGTAAATAAAAGGTTGTATGCTTTGTTGCATTATTTGAGTGGTAATTTCATTTGACTGTGTTTGTGAGAAAGGAAGGTGCTTAGGATGGTAGGTATGCAAAAAGAAGCCGATTGTTGAGCTAGCCAAGGTGAGCAGAAATAAGAAGGCGTTCAAAAAGGTAGTGTAAGAAATTTTTGTTTATTTTTTAAATTTTTTTTTCAGAAAAATTTATGTTGGCCCAAGCAAGAGGCAAGATTTTGAAACTTCCACAGCAATTTTATGACACCCAGTTCGTGGGGCTTGATTGGTTTTTAGTAAAAATACGAGTGTTCCTAACAATCCGCGGCAATATATATATATATATATATATATATATATATATATATATATATATAATATATGTCCCTATAGTAGGGGATAAAGAATACTACTATAGTAAGCCTGCTTATCGTAAAAGGAGATTAAAAGGCGCAGCAAGGGGCAGCAGCCTTGCTGGCTAAAAGATATTGGAGGAGGGTCGGTTGGTCTCAGGCGATTCCCAATAATTTACAAGCTTGTTGGGGGTTGGTCGTGACGGATACGGCTTTTTGCTAAAATCTTTAAAAACTGCATTGTGGAAAGATATGGGAACCTACCACAATATTTCCCAGGTGTGCGTGGCCTAAAACACAAAATATATATGATGGAGAGCTCACAAGTAAAATTCTTGTCCGGAGGTAAAATACTCCCTCATTCGGATCTCCGGGAGGGGGTACTTGGGGCTCATCATCGTAAGAATATAAAACAACAGTCCGATTTAGTGATAGGGACTTGGAATGTAAGGTCATTACTTAGAGTAGATAAGTTAACGAATTTATTAGTCGAAATGAGAAAGGGAAAGCTAGACATTTTAGGTATTAGTGAGGTGAGATGGCCAGATAGTAATGACTTTTGGAAAGATAATTATAGAATAATTACAACTTCTTCAACTAATGGACAGGCAGGGGTAGGAATAGTGTTAGGTAAAAGATTAGGACATAAAGTTAAAGAGTACTTACAATTTAGTGATAGAATAATTATGGTTAGATTGAGTACAAAACCCACAGACACTGTTTTAGTACAGGTTTACATGCCAACAACTCAGTACAAGGATGAGGAAGTAGAAAAGGTATACGAGGAAATAAATAGTATAGTGAGAAAAGTAAAAGGAGATGAGAATTTAATAGTTATGGGCGATTTTAATGCGTCAGTGAGAGAAAAATGGTAGGAAAATTTGGGTACGGCAGACGAAATGATAGAGGAGAAAGATTAGTTGAGTTTTGCCAAGAACATAGATTAGTAACTGTAAACACCCTATTCGAACAACATGTTAGGAGAAGATATACCTGGAAAGCGCCAGGTGATAGGGCTAGATACCAAATAGATTATATTTTAGTTAAACAAAGATTTAGAAACCAAGTTAAAATACTGTCGTAGTTATCCAGGGGCTGACATAGATAGCGATCATAACTTAGTTAAAATGAAGTGTAAACTAAAATTCAAAAATTGAGAAAGGTTAAAAGAGAGGTATGGGATCTAGGTAAGCTTAATGATAGTAGGGTAAAAGAGGAATATAAACAAGTATTAGATAATAAGAGCAAAGAGATAGCTGTAGGAGGGAACGTAGAAAATAGATGGAAAGAAATAAAACTGACTGTACATGATACAGCAACACAGACTATAGGTAAGAAAAAAATAGAATCGAGAAAACCCTGGGTAACAAAGGAGATATTAGATTTAATAGAGAATAGAAGAAAGCTTAAACCTTTCAGAGAAGTGGATAGTGAAAGTAAGCAAAAAATATAATACAGTTAGAAATAAGATAGTATATGAGTGTAGAAAAGCTAGAAATAAATGGATGGAGGAGAATTGTAAGGGAATATAAGATGATTTGAGAGTAGGTAAGACAGACAGGGCTTACAGGGCAGTTAAAAAGTTTTTTGGGGAAGATAGGAAAAAATATAATGGTATTAGAGACGAGAATAATGAACTTCTAATAAATAAAGTTGAGGTAGCAGATAGATGGAAAAGATATTTAGAAGATTTATATAAGGGAGACGATATGGATGAGTTAGAGAACCACTAAGAAGAAGATGTAGAAATAGGGTTCTCAATATTAAGAGAGGAATTTGATAGGCCTGTTTGGAATCTTAAACTAAATAAAGCGCCAGGGATAGACGAGATTCCGCAGAATTAATAAAATATGCAAGTCAGAAAACTTTAGACAGATTTGTAACGGGCATTTTTGTAGTTCAACATTTTACGCTATACCCAATTAGTAAATGCATTTCTACAAATTACTATTTCTATATTTAATATTTATTAACTCGTTGACGAATGCGTCGTGTTATAATGAATAGATTGCATCGTTCTTGTCTTGCCGTAAATATAAATTTTGTTCCTTATGTGGATATACAAGTCTAGATAAGATACGATAAGCGGTTGTAATAGCGAGGAATTGATATAAACAGATGGACAGTCGAGTTTTGTTCTTTGTTCCGATATACTAAGTATGTTAAAAATACTGTTTCCTCTTTGCTTTGACAATAGTGAGAATTAATGCGGTATTAATTTTCGTATTGTTCATGTACGGGCACGGCATGTTTTTAGTTGTTTGTCTTGTGAAATAAGAGTTGTATATTAATCGTGTTTGGTCTACGCACGTGTGTTTTTAAGGACATTTGACGAACGGGTTTTATTGCTTACGCGTGCCTACTAATTGTTTTGAGTTGTTTTTCTTGTGAGACAAATGCTTTAAGGAACATTTGACAGACTTACTTTAGTGATATGCGTGCTTTACTAATTTGTGGTTTTAGTTGTTTGTCTTGTGAAATAGGAGTCGTAGAACTTGACCGATTCTTTCTTTAGGATTAATGTGTGTGCGATCTAGTATAGTGTCCCTTTGTTTTATCAGATTAGTGCATACTTTGGATTATTTAAATACAGTGATACTGTAGTTTCTGAATTTTCTAACAACAAAAAATCTAAAATAGATCATTGCTTGCGCAAATTTCGTTATTTGTGAAATATAACAGATTACCGGCTTACAAAGGTATTGGTTGAAGTTTCTCACTGCTTTTTGAGATGTTTATGAAAATAATATACCTTTGGTCCCAGTTGAAATTAAACTAGTGCTTCAGAATATTTCGAAATTGTTGTCTTAGGAAATAGAATTACCAAGAAATTTATCAATGCTACATAGTTCCGTCGCGTGATGGTGTCTGCTGCTAACCCCAGTGAAATACGTAGGTGTGATTAGTGTAACGTGTCATAAGTTCCATCAACACCCTCACAGTCAAGGGTGAAGTGCTTCGTTAGTGCAGGACATCGTTGAATCCCACACTTCAGTTGCAAGGAAGCGTTGCTGAAGGACTTTTGTAAGTTAAACTATTTCCTACTGGTTATTACTTTAAATATCTATCCGTTGCTTTACCATATCTTTGTCGTTCTGATACCTTTTACAATAGACTTGCATGCTATTTTAAAACATAGAAAAAAAAAAGAAAAAAAGAAAAATCAATACTACTAAATTACTCATACCAATTGTGTCTTATCTATTTATCTTTTGTCAACATTTTATCTGATTTATGTTTAATTGGTGTGTGAGGAAACGTTTCTGCTACTCCCCAATTTTACCTCACTTTGTACTAAAAATTTGTGTACTGCTTTTACCGTTGTTATATTATATAGTTTATCTAAACGGTTTTATTTGCATTCTACTAAGTACTGAATAACTTAGACGTTTCATTGCTGCTATGCTTATTCTTTTTTTTTCAGGTTTGCTTAACTAATTTTCTTGCAGGTATTGTCACTAACTCCTTACCGCCGCATACATTATATGTCAGTCTGCTTTCTACAACCCCCCCTAATCTCCGATTGAGCCCGGTCATTTCTTTGATTTTCTTTGCGTTACGCACGGCCACGAATTACGTAACAGATTATATGAACTAGTAAAAGTAATATATGACACAGGTGAGGTTCCAATAGATTTCGAAAAAAATATTATTATCCCAATCCCAAAAAAGTCAGGAGCTGATAGGTGTGAGAATTTTAGAACGGTTAGTTTGACTTCTCATGCTTCCAAAATACTAACAATAATAATTAAAAATAGAGTAGAAGCTTTGACTGAGAATTATTTAGTTGAAGACCAATATGGTTTTCGTAAAGACAGAGGGACTAGAGAACCAATACTAATGATTAGGGTAATTATCGAAAAAAGGTTACAAAAGAATAAAAAGACTCATTTCGCGTTTGTAGATTTAGAAAAAGCATTTGATAGGGTTAATTGGATTGTTATGTTCAGGGTTTTGCGAAAAATAAGAATCTCTCATAGGGATAGAACAATTATTTACAGTCTATAAAAACCAAAGGTAGTAATTAGATTTGATGAAATAGAAAAGGAAGCTAAGATTAGAAATGGTGTTAGACAGGGTTGTATACTGTCTCCCTTGATTTTTAATATTTATATTGAGAAAGCTTTAAACTTAGCTAGAGAGAGAAAAGAGATAGGTATTAGTATACAGGGACAGAAAATAGACATGTTACGTTTTGCAGATGATATAGCCATTATAGCAGAGTCTAGAAAAGAGTTAGGAGAGTTTTTAAATATTTTACATGAGATACTACAGAGTAACTATAGTATGAGAATTAACTCAGTAAAGACAAAGATAATGACAAGTTTGTTACAGCCTAGTTCTAAACCAAAGTTAAAAATAGGTAATACCGGGTTAGAGGAGGTAGATGAATTTTGCTATTTAGGTAGTATAATTACAAAGGATGGACGTAGTAGAAGGGATATAGTAGCTAGAATAGCTCAAGCTAGAAAATGTTTGTAAAAAAGAAAAACTTACTAATAGCTAATAGTATTAGTTTAGATAATAGAAAAAGTTTCTTAAAGTCGTACGTATGGAGCGTTCTACTATACGGTAGTGAGACTTGGACAATTAAAGAAGTAGATAAGAAAAAGATAGAAGCTTTTGAAACTTGGTGTTATAGCAGAATGTTAAAGATTAGTTGGACAGATAGAGTAACAAACGAGGAAGTTTATAAAAGGATAGGTGAGGAACCCTGTATGTGGAAACAATTAAAGGTCAGGAAAGACAGAATGATAGGGCACCAGTTAAGACATGAGGGACTATTTAGTAAAGTCCTAGATTATAGACTACCAAATAAAAATAGAGTAGGAAGGCCTAGACAAAGCTATATTAGTCAAATTATTAGAGATTTAGGTTGTGAAGGGTATGTAGACCTTTTTAGACTAGCTCAGAATAGAAAAGAATTTAGAGCTGCGTCAAACCGACTTTAAGTAAGTTTGAAAACAAAACAAATAAAAATCAGTTGACTAAATGTCACCATGACATAACTCACAATTAGTTAGCGGTCTGGCATGTTGGTAGCGATTCGTTGCTTAAGCCTTACCATAACATATAATTTAATAAACGTCACCATGACATAACTCACAATTAGGTAGCGGTCTGGCAAGTGCTTGAGTAATAAAAGAATAAATCACAGCACAAATATGGTCTGCCCAACCGTGGGGCGAGAATAACAAGGGTTTTATTTTTCCTACAGGAAGATAACACGACATAAATATGTATGCCCAAGCCGTGGGGCAAGATATACAGCATAAATATGACGCTCATCGTAGGGGCTGCAATTAACACAGCAATATATATATATATATATATATATATATATATTGTAGTGGTTTTAAAGGGTTACATTTAGGCATAAACAAGGCAATTTCAAACACCCTGTATAGAGGAAACAACCATAATTTACGTGCGAAATTTATTTCATTTAGTTAATTTAAAGTAACAAGTATTACCAAAATTTTATAATTATCGATTAAAATTTAGTAGGTTCGTAAAAAAAATAAATTGTAGAATCCAATGAAAATATTAATTAATTTAATTGAGTTTAATTCAAAGGGTATAACGTCTAATACGCATAAGAGCATGAAAAATCGATAATACCAAGGCGAAACGCTTTACTAACAAACAAACACGTCAAATATATGAAATACCTTGAAACGCAAACTCCTAGAAATATTATTTTAAAACGTTCGTTAATTAGGCACAGGTGCATGTTTTGAAAGGTCAACTTCTCCTTATTTGTGTAGATAAAAGACAAGATTCGAGGTATATCGTTCAAACGGTCGGTTGTTTCGCATAAATGCCAACCAAAAGTTTCCTTAAAGCGCAGAAGGGATGGACAATCAATGATATGCTTCGGAATGAGACAGGCATAACAGCATTTCACTCGAAACGCACGTATTCAGTCCACGTGGGTTAGATAGCACGCAGACAGAAATATCGATTTTCTACCACTCAAGCGAGGATAGAAGGAAACATCTAATATACATAAAAGAGGAATAGAGTTAATATAGGCGGGGTTTTCAAGACGTCACTGAAATATATCATTAGTCTAAATAGTTAGTTGTACAACAGACGAGCACGGGAAAATTGAATGCGGGTTTTTCGAAAAACATCGTATCAACGAGCTAAATTTCGAAGATTTTGAAAACGGTTATACCAAAATTTGAAGAACGAATTAGTTGAATTAAGTGTTTCGCGTTAGGAGGGTTTGGAGAGGTTACACTTAGAATCGTATAAATATGAGAGAAGAGTTATTAAGTTTCTCTTTGACTTCGTTAATTTGCATTGCTTACTACGTACAAAAATCTACTAACGAGCTTGTAAGTATTAAAATTTTTTAATTAAATAGTACATTGTTGGCCTCATAGTTTGAAACGCGGATAGTGCCGAGTTTAATTTTAACTGAGGTGCAACAGATATTTTAACAAGCTCGTGAAGTAAAGTAAAGTAAAGTAACGTAAATTAAATTATGCAATAACAAAAAAGTGTAATATACTTGGATTTGGATGGATCTTGAATGAATAGCATGCAGCACAACTTAGATGGTGTTCATCTATAAATAGCTGGAGGCGGCAAGCAGAGCAGAACCACGAGACCGAGGGTGCAGGAACTTAACTTCATCGTCAACGGAGTAGGGATCTTCAAGAAATTCCAGGTAACGCATTAGAATTTGCTGTTTTTTATAAACTATGAAAATTATTGTGATGTGTGAGAGTGAACTTTGATGGTATTTTGCATTATTTTGCGTATTGAAAATAATAGGTATAACTAACTTTGATTATGGTATTTGAATATAAATCTAAAGGTGTATATAAAGCTTATTAACATTCCTCATGAATTTAAAATTTTATTGTTAAGAGTACATGAGTTTTTTTGTGTTTGCAGTAAGAGTATGCAAAGTAAAAAGCATACATTAATAAAATAAACTGGGTTATCTCATGAGCTCACCATACTCCAGAGTGTACTAATTAGAAATAATTATAAAAAAAAAATAATAATGAGGTATTATTCAGTGCCCATTTACTCCTGTTACATTCAATGTGTTTGATATTTCAATTTAAAATCCTGGACTTTACAAAGATAGAATTTATTGAGGTGTAACTTGAGCACCAAAATGTAAATAATCTTGAATTATTTTTTGTAAATAGTGGTAAATAAATATTGTATGATTGTTGTATTATTTTGTGGTTTTATTGAGAGTGTGCGTGAACGGTAAAGAGTATGATAGTAAATATAGGTATCCAAGAGGAGGCCCAACTAAGCTAGCCAGGGAGCCGTTGAAGTAATTAAGTTGATGGAAGCGGAATCTGGGTAAGAATTTTTTTTTTTGAAAATTTTTCTTTTTGGTAAATTAATAAATGCTCGAATGTTTTTTTGAGAAAGTACTGACCCAGAGCGAAGTTCCACGGCAATTTATGACGCCCAATTCGTGGGGCATGATTCATACAGGCATTACACGGCAATATATATATATATACTGATGTGATAAAGAAGTCACAAAAGGTCATGGAAACCCAAATTCTATCAGTAAAACTCGCCCAAAGAGAAGGAAACGGGAAAAAAGTAAAATCTCCGAATATTTAAGTGTTCTACTCTGTATAAATTTGAGTGTATCTCTGCCATTAAAAGATAAAGCCATTCATTACACTCACGTTATTACACAGCATAAAAAGCGCCCTTAATTAATTAAATCCCGTGCATAATCTAAAAAAAATTGTGAAACGAATGTACGCTTTAAGGCGTGTGTGTAAATAAAGCCTTCTGTACTTAATAAAAATGAGTTTTCATTCTAAGAGATAAATACAACGCAATTTAATATATCCGCGTTAAAACCATACCAAGCTTTTAAAATAGGTACGTTAGTTATTGAAAACGTATTCCGTTGAATTACTGAAATCCGTACTTTTATTACGATGCAAAGCAATTGCAAGCTGGAATTATTTATGTAGAATATGCGTTAAAACAAAGCGCAGCTTTCGTGTATAAAAACAATATCAATTTAGTTGCATTTGCAAAGCATAGGGATGTATTTGTGAACCTTTATTATGTAACTAAATTCGTTTTAGGAGTTATAAACAAAATATTTTTCTAGAATTTTCAAATATGTCATCAATTACTAAGAAATGTTGTTTAAATAGCCAATTATGAATAAACGTTCTATTCAAAGAATCCACGAACACTGAAATGCAATAAAAGAGTAGATACGCAAGATTTATAGTTAGTACAATAAGAAAGAGGAAAACAGCAGATTAACTTCATACGTAAGAAAAAGATCGACGCCTTGCAATGATAGTAAATCATATCGATCGCGGAGGCCCGGTACTAATTAGATCATTAAAACCGTGGAATTCGCAGAAATATTGCATCCCCAGGGTGTCATGTTCTAAATGAATCAGGAAGGATCCCCAACGATGACGCATAGAGAAATTTTGTATATAAAACCGGAACTTGATTAAAACGATTCATTTGTGTTTGATTCTTTTTAAAGCCAAGTAACATGAAACATTTAAGATTTAAAAATTCGTTATTCGTCATGTAAGATTAAAGCAGAATTGTATGCTGTAAATTAATTAACGACATCAAACTTAAACATTTGAGTAGTCTCAAAACATGGAAGTTATCAAATGCGATTATTTGACGAAGCATCATTTGTTTTGTAAAATACAATAAAGATTGGATGTTTTTCGATACAAGAGCTACTCTGAAGTTAAATAGTTAAAAATAGAAGATCTACTTTTGCAAACTAATAAACTGATGGAGATTTACGATAGAAATGGAAAAATTTTAATACCGTTAATTTCGTTGGAAATGGGTTTTGAATATACGCTATAGGACCATAAGAATTGCAAGTACAAATTTTAGATTTCTTTGTTTGTAACTAATAAGAATATTATAATATGGGTAAATTAGATTTAGACTAAGTTCCCATGTTTATTATTTATGAAACGGGTACTTTGCATCAAATTTTGAAGTCGATGTTCAAAGCATTTTGATCATTAATAAATTATCTGTGAAGAGTTTTTGGCCAACAACACTTAGCGTGGTAATAAGAGATAGACAAATTAATCAACTATTAATTAAAGAGAAATGTGTACCTTTTAACAAGTATTAGGTAAGAATGATTAAGTAGCTCATAGAAATTATTTTATATATGAACTTGCTGTAAATTGTTCTATATTCCTTTGTATGAAAGAAACATGTTTTTGAAGGTATAGATATTTATTGAGATTACTGTTTTATTTCATTTTGTAAATTTCACAGGATACTTTCTGTTGAGCTAGCCAGGCAAAGCAAAGTAAAGAAAATAAAGGTAAGATAGTAATTTCAAATTTCCCATTGCTGTACCTAAGCCACAGCAATAAATTTTGCAGCCCCAAAACATACAGGTTAATTCAGCAATATATATATATATATATATATATATATATAATGCTATGATAATAGGGTTATTTAGGGGTATATAGGGTCACAAGGGTAGTATACTTCATGTAAACAACACCAAAGTCACACAATTCTTTAATTATGCAAAAAGCAAATATCAAACTTTAATCAATGAAAGGAAGCTCATTTTTTAATAATTTAACCACATTTAGTAAAATAAATGCAATCCGAGTCATTTTAAAAAACAGTAATATATTCAGAAACTTTAAATAAATACAAATTAGAAGTATCTAAAGTCAAACATGAAATGAATTTTTTTAAACTCGACGCATTAATAATCATGCGTGCTCACAACAAACAGGTCTTGCAAAACAAGCATATTTCAGAACGTAAGGAGTCAATAAAAACGCATCTAATTTACGTCATCTGTTAAAGAATCCCATTATAAAATTTAGCCTACGTGATGTTTTAAATGTAGAAATCGCTACAATTTCGAATAAAATCCAACATATTGGATAAACAAAATATGGAACAACAAGTTTGTATACGTGCGGAATTAAAAGGAAAATTGGAATAATTTCCTACACAAAATACGAAAACATGATATTGAACGTTACAAAGCACCAAAGTTTTGATGTTTACGTGATTTAGGAAGCATTGCAACAAAATTTAGGGTAGGTAACTTTATGTAAAATCCGAAGCTTTCATGATGAGACAAGTGCAACGCCTCAACCAAGATAATGCGCAATCAAGCCAATGACAGCACGGGGAAGGGCTTGCCTTTATATATTACACCAAGCAAGTAATGGTCAGTCTGTACATAACTGAAGCACACGCTGTACTAGTTTGAACAAAAATACTACGCAAAGTTCAAGTATGAAATTAAAACCATGATTTAAGTGAAAGTTCATAATTAAAAATTTCAAGTACAAATTCGCGTTCAAATATACAAATTCGCTGTCGACATAAGACGTAAGTCCAAATTTTAATTAAGGTAAACATGATTTTTAACATTTATTAACTTAGCTCTAAGAAAATCTCAGGAAACTGAGAAAATTTCCTAAAAATATACTGAGCGATTTACGAAGTGATTCAATAAACAATCCACAAAACAAATTCTATAAGAAATCCAACATAAAAATCTAATACTACGAGTAACAGATATAACAAAGGGGAAATTCTTAATTAGGATGTTAAACTGAAAGCAACCCAAGGGCACTGGTTATCAGCACCTAGTGGCAGGTCAAAGGATTGGATTGTACTCAGAGCTACACATTCGAACCAGGGAATCAACCTAGAAAAATACCAAGTTAGCGATAATTAATTAATAGCATAAGACTTAATTTTTTTGAACATTAAAAACTTGAATGTACTTACATATTTATGTGAAGGATCATCAAAAATTTTGATTGATACGAAAAAATTACGTTAAGAGAACGAAGGATCATTGAATGTTCAACAAGACTACCAATATAATACAGAGTCATTTTTGCTAGCTTTATATTTTTAATAGGGTTATAATTTGATGGTGAACAAATTTATATTGACTTTGATTCAAGGGTTTCAAGTAGCAAATAATAGTACGAAGGTTGTGGAAGTGCAAATTGTATATATTTCTTGATTATTATACAAATTTTTGGTTATTCAGCTTATATTATTTAGGTATGAAGTGTTAGAGAAAAAGAGGGGCAAAAATTTCTCTGTTACCATATCGTATTGCACTCTGTGTGGGGTTGAACTGAGCTAGACGAGGCATAAACCTAATGGTGTGAAATTTAAAATTTATTCTAGATTATTTAGGAACTCAGAGAGGTGGGGACAGCAGGCATTTGTGCGTTAAATACATCAAAGTACGGAGACATCATAGCGATATATATATATATATATATATATATATATATATTGCTATAAATATTCGGGTTCAGCCTACCTGACCAATATAAGGATGCAATAAATGCTTGCTTAATAGAAAATGTGAATTCTTACCTTACTGTGCCGTTTTCTCTTCTGGCTAGCTCAGCAACAAATGTGCAGTGGACTTTACGAAAATGAAATGAAAGAAATCTGAAGAAAAATTTATGAACAATCCTCTATATATATATATATATATATATATATATATATATATAATTATATTATTATATATATATTATATATATATTGCTATAATATTGGATACTCAAGCCCCTTCGTTGGGCTGTTATCTTTATTGCTATACTATTGGAATAATTACCATGCCCCGACTTTGAGCTGCATTATTTATTTGCTATACTCTAAATTATTGGACCACCATTTTAATATTCACGATTAAGTGTAATTATTTCCTCCTCCAGCTGTTTTCTGAATGTTGCTATCAACTGGACTTTATCTGTAAACAACTCTATCTACCAATGGCAAAATTCGATACGTTACCGCCTTTCGAGTTATCACGTTCCTGTTTAACTGGTGGCTCCGCCTTTTGTACTATTTAAATCTTATGACCTCGGCTAGCATTTATTTGCAATTATTAAATTCAGTAAATTTAGATTTTGTATAATAGAACCAATATGTTATGTACAGCTTTTGAAATTATTCGAAATACACTTTTCAATCAGTTAATTTTATAAATCTCATTTATTAACAATCCTTTACTCAAAACTCAAAGTCACCAAAGAAAATTAAGATCTTTACCAACAAATGTAGAATATTCTATACCTGTTTTCTTAGTATTTTTTCAATACGTATACAACTTCTTTTGTTGACTTTTCACAAGCATTTCTTATTTAGCAAATTCAATATTAAAAATAAAATAAAAATTCATATAAAAAAACAAATGTCTTATAACTGAAAATCTGACCTGGTTTTATCTTTTTCACATCGATGCTTCCAATAAAAATGATCTTCCCCAATTCTGGATTCCATTCAAATTATTACTCTATGGATCACCACCATTATTAAATTATATACCCCAATTGATTCAATTCTTCAAACTTAGACTTTTATCATTCTTGCCCCAGACTTAAAATTGTAGTTTGTTTCACCCCTGTACTTCAAGATTGTATTATTCTTCTTTTTCCCTTGACATTTAAATTGTATTATTGTAGTTTTTTCTTGACATCTGAATTCTAGTCTATTTCCCTCAGACCTCGAAACCCTATTATTTTTATGTCTTAATTTACAATAAATTCATTAAAAACGTACTTACGTTTAAACGGTAATTATCTTCATATTAGCACTCATATTATTTTTCACTTTTATACTCGTTGCGTATTACTTTATTTAATGGCAATGCACTTCGGCCTTCATTGAGTTCAAAACTGACTTTCCCATCAAGGTGCTTGCTAATATAATCTCGAATCCCCGCTCCATGCGTGGGTTTGGTCTAGTACTCGTCGCTTGTCTCTGACCAATCAAATAATTACATATTGAACAGTTTCTGATGCAATGCTCTACATTTCCTCATAATCACCACCTGTCCACAGCTGTCTTTCATATCACCATGCTGTATTTTGATAGATTACCTGCTTTTCTATAAACAACTGATGCAACCCGATTTTAAATTTCCATGTTTACATGTGATTCACGCAATTTTTAATCCTTTCTCTTATCAAATGATTAGATCTTTGTATGCATTTATATTAACTACCTGAAACTTTATTTCTATATCCGTATTACTTTAATTGTCTGGAACTCTTTTTCTTAATGCGTGTCTAATTACACTTTATCATTTATTACGCGTGCTTCCACTGAAAAATATCCTTATTTGTTTTACCTAAATTAACTAAACTTTATCTACAGGGTATTTAATATTTACTATCTACTTCAATACATGTACTTCTCATTCCTACGCCACCTATGCGTCTTCCTATGTTTACCTGCGTCGCCCAAAACTATCTCTACTCTATATACAGGGTGTTGACTACTTATCATCTACAAACTATATCAATTTCTTAATTGTTTCCTTAAATAAGTGTGGTTTTCTGCTGCCTATTCTAATTATTCATTCCCGAACAACCTTTACTATAACGTGCACCCTTAAGCAACCCCTTATCACAGCAATATATATATATATATAATATCTTATCACTACTTACATATTAAAACAATCTTCACCTAATCCTTGTTAATAATTAGAGAATCCCAAAATATTTTATATGTAAGTCATATAATTTTCATGGATAATTTAAGTATTCTTGTATAACCCCGTCTCAATACAGATAATCAATGATGTCAAGCAGAAATTTTTGTAAGGGTCAAAATGCCTCGAGCTCTGACCTCAAAATTGCGAAAATGAAACTATCCATTTATCAATTTTTATACAAAATAAAAACTTAGCCTACTTTATCTCCTTCATTTACTTCTTCATGTACTTCACATAAATTCAAACAAATACAATAGTTCTCGTCTTCTATATCTAGCTTATCATCCCATTTAAAGTATTCTTCACCACATATAATCCTCTTCTTCACATCTATTACCAACTTTAACCTGTCAATCAGATCCATTCCAATAATCGCCTCTATCCTTAATCCAGGTACAATCATGAATTCTTGTTGAAATTTTACCTTGCCTAATTCACATATTAGGATTGCCATGATATTTATATTTGCAAATTTTCTGTTGTTTAGTGCTACTAAGTTATGTTTACTTTATGTGTATCAATTCTTTATTTAATTTTTGTATGTTGTTCTTAATAAAATCCTCCGAAGTTAGCAATACTTCAGCTTCAGCATATCTATAAGTACTATGATAATTTTATCTTCTACATTTATATTTAACATAGATAATAAGTTTCTGTTTACATTTTCATTATTTTCTAAATTTAAATTTTATAAATTCTCGTTGATGCTTGTAATGGTGCGCTTGGTTTGTCTTTCACTGAAAATCATATCACGCAATTGAAGGTCCTGGTCTATTCACCATCTTCGCATGTCCAATTATTGCTTGTACCATCTGTTTGTGAGTTTTCCTTCGTTGTATTACGGTTCTATTCTCAATAGTATGAGATTCATTGTTCTCCCTTTCCCCTGTCTCTCCTGATGGCATTAATTTGATCCCCGTTGCTTCTCTGTATATTTCCCCTAGAAAATGTTCTGTTATGGTAACCTTCTTGTCCATTGCTTCATTGAAATCTAAATGAATTTATGGGCTGACTCCTTAGTCTGGTCTCCATTCTCCGTGATTGACCCATCTCATCATATCATTGAACATACTCCAGAAATACATCTCTATTTACAATATTTTGTAAGGTGATACATTGCCTTACCTCTGTTTCAAAGTGCCCCACTAAATATTTGATATTCTGTTTGTCCTCTAAAGGAGGATCAAGTTGTTTGGCAATGCTGAATTTCTTTATGGTATACAACTCCCTTGTCATGCCCGAATCACTGATGTACTTGCCCATAAGTAAATTATCTCTCACCTTAAATTGCTGGTTATCCCCACAGAAATGTTTTAGGAATTTAAATTCAAAGTATTTGAAGGAGTTTAACTCGCTCTCAATCAGTCCAAACCAAATTTCCCCACTACGTTTAACATGGACCTCATGATATTTAGCTTAGTTTGTTCAACACAACTCCCCTGTATCAAATGAGCCGTAAACTTTACGAAAATGAAATAAAACAAAGAAATCTCGAAAAATATTTATGAACAATCCTCAATATATTCAAATTTACACACATTATCTAAGTAATCTACTTACACACAGATATAAATGCAATTTACAGCTTAAGTTTAGAAAGAAACAATATTTTATCACTACTTATATATTAAAACGATCTTCATCTAATCCTTTTTAATAATTAGAAAACCTCAAAATATTTTCTATGTAAGTCATAAAATTTTCTTTAAAATTTTCATGGATAATTTAAGTATTTTTATATTGCCCCGTCTCAATGTAGTTGATAAACGACGTCGAGCAGAAATTTTTGTAAGCGTCAAAATGCCTCAAGCTCTGCCCCCACAATTGTTAAAATAAAACTATCCATTTACCAATAATTTTTATACAAAAAATAAAAACATTTACTAGCTTAATCTACTTAATAATACACAATTGGCTATTTTAGGTTTGTTACAAAGTTATACTTGCTCTTTGGGTTGTCAAATTCTTGCTGAAATTCTTATCTTTATGATCACCTGTCTTTTGCTATTAAACAAATAGTTTCCATTGGAATTAACTGCATCGAAACTTTTCTGGTTCCAAATTTTTAGAATTTCATTTTTATTTCATCTGCATATGTCGTAATATCTTGTCTCAGTTTTGAAAAGTACTTTTACAGATTAAAGTAGCGAGTGACCTTGTATCAAGATACCTTATTATTTATATTGGTATTGCGATCCATAAAATACTTATCTATAAATGATCGAAGGTTTCATAACTTATGTTCAAAACTTCAATGTTAAATCTTGAATGTCAAAAGAATGAATGACATCTTGAATGAATGTCCCTCCCTGAAGTTCTGGCTTTTATATAAACACAATCTAAATACGTTATCGTCTCGAACGTTTTCATTACATTTTAAGAAGTGTGAGTCATCGCATGATGCAACAATTACCCACAATTTCGTGTTCTTATCTCTTTAATGAGCTGTCAGTTTAGAATTTATAGCGACCGTAATATTTTCTCTTCCTTAATTAAATCTCTTCATACGAGTTTCTGTAATATATGGCCATTAAAACTCGTTATCTGGTTTATAGTCGGCCGGTGCTATCGTTTTCCTCGAATTGACGTATTCATACAAGATAATAAGTTTGTTAACATAAATATAATCAATTTACGCAAAACTTTATTAGGTTTTTAAGTAATAGTTTTAAAAAGGATGAATGCATTACGAAACTTTCCTGTTACAAAAGTACGGATTTTTATATTTCCCCCATTTGGAACTATTTGTCATTCAAAACAGTGTACTACGTTCATTAAATGATATTCTTAAAGAAGATAGCTCGACACCAACGTTATTTAGTGTTCTTAAAGTTTTTAAGTCTTTATAATGCAATAAAACTTGTTTTAAAGATATTTTTCTAGAATAATTATTTATACACGAATTTGAATCAATGAGTGCTTGATTTTCGCGGATTTTAAAGTTGGGTTCCATTCTTAAATGGTATGTCAACCATATATGTACTTAAAGTGTTTTATTTCACATGGGAATACACTTGTCTTGCTAAAAAATATTATAAGGGTGAAATTAAATATTGGAAATCTTACTTTTCTTCACTTTGGGTCTGTTTCTCACATAATGTGGTGCTTAATGACCTATATATATATATATATATATATATATATATATTGCTATGATAATAAGGTTATTTAGGGGTATATAGAATCACAAGGGTTGTACACTCCATGTAAACGACACTAAAGTCTAGAAAATTAAATATTTTTATCATAGAGTATGCAATTCGCCAATTATACAAAACGCAAATATCAAACACACTGTATAAAGCTCATAACCAACTTCCAATTAATGAAAGGAAGCTCATTCTTCAAGAATTCAACCACATTTAGTAAAATAAATAACTTTGTACACAATCCAATTCATTTTTAATAGCAATGCATCCATAAACTTTAAATAAATACGCATCAGGAACATCAAAAGTCAAACAAACATGAAACAAATTTTTTTAAGCTCAACGCATTAATGCTCGCAAGAAACAAATTTTTCAAAACAAACATGTTTTATAAACGCAAGAAGTAAATAAACGCATTTGATTATGTCATTATAAAATTTGCCTACATGATCTTCAATTAAAATCTACACAAATCCAACAGATTACGAAAACAAAAATAAGGAAGCATACGTTTGACTACGTGCGATTTCAAGTAATAAATTCCTATACAAATAAGAGGACATGACTTGAGAAGGTACAAAGCTTCATGGTCAACGGAATCCACAATACAAAATTTGATGTCTACGTGATTTGCAAAAGCATTGCAACGAAATTTAGGATGGTAACTCCATGAAAATCCAAAGACTTACACGATAAAACAAGTGCAACGCCTCAATTAACAAGATAAACTTGGTAAACCAATTATAACAAGTGGTAGGCGTACCTTTAAATAGCGCACGGGCTGATAAAGGGTCAGTCTTTGTACAACCAAGGCACGCTCTGTACTTGTCTGAAACAAGATAACATGCGAAGTTAAACCATCAAATTAAATAATAATATTCAAGTGAAAGTTGGTGATTGAAAATTTCAAATACTAGTACAAGTGCAAATATACAATAGAAATTCGTAGTTGACATTTAAAATGTAAGTCCAAAATTCTAAATAAACATAATCTTTAATATTTTATTAACTTAGGGTGCTAAGTATTATACTAAATATTGAGCTAACTATTAAACTAAGGGTTGAACTAAGTATTAAACTGAAGATTGAACTAAAGATTGAACTAAATACTGGGCGTTTAACCAAGCTATAATCAACTACCAAACAAAATCAATAAGAAAACTAACTGAAAACAATCCAAGGATACTGGTTAACAGCACACAGCGGCAGTTCTAAGAATTGGGGTGCATGCAGAGATGCGCATTCACAATCAGAAGTTCAACAGGGAAAAACAACAGGTCAGAGATAAAATTCATTAATAGCATAAGGCATTAATTTCTTTTTGAACATTTAAATTTTGCATGTACTGAGATATTTATGTAAGGGGTCATCACAAATTTTTGGTTGATACGTAGAAATTACGTAATAGGGAAAGGTCATTAAATGTTCAACGTACTTCTACTAATATACAGAGTTATTTTTGATGGCTTTAAACTGATTTAAGGGAGTCATAATTTGGGGACAAAACTAATTTATATTGTTACTTTGATTCAGGGGGTTTTCTTAAATATTGAATGATATTATAAAGGTTGTGAAGCTACAAATTGTACATATTTTGGTTATTATATAAATTTTGGTTAATTTTGTTTAAATCATTCAGGTGGAAGGTGTTAGAAAAAAGAGGGGTAAAAACTTCTTTGTTACCGTATCGTTGTGCACTCTGTGTGGGGTTGAACTGAGCTAGTCAAGGCATATAAAACGAATTGTGTGAAATCTAAAATTTATCCTAGGTTATTTAGAGGCACAAAGTGGTGGCGAGCAGCAGGCAACTGAACGTTAAATACATCGGAGTACAGCGATATCATAGCAATATATATATATATATATATATATATATATATATATATATATAGCTGTAAATGCTAGCTTAAAGATGTCCGAACATTGCAAACTCTTCTAATATCTATAATTCCGTGCGTCTGTTACTTGGGAGTTTCCCTTGCTTATTCTACTACCCCAATGACTTAACCTACCCCTAAATTAACCCTATAATTACAGCAATATATATATATATATATATATATATATATATTGCCATGATAATAGGATTATTTAAGGGTATATAAGGTCACAAGGAAAGAATACTTCATGTAAACATTATAATAATCAAGAAAACCAAACATTTAAATCATAAAAAGTAAATAATTCGTTCATTATACAAAATCAAATACAAATCACCCTGTATAAAATCACTAACCACCTACAGTTAATTAGAGGAAGCACATTCAGTAATAACGCATTTATTAAAATAAATAATTGCAGATGCAACCCAATCCATTTTGAAACATTTAAAACATTATTAAGCTCAAAATAAATACAAATTCAGCATATTTAAAGTAAAATAAACGTAAAATGAAATTTCTTTCAACCTAGATGCATTTGCGTAAGAAATATAAGTCAATAAAACGCATATAATTTATACCAGCTTGTATAGGTAAACATTTAAAAGTGGGCATATTACTTAAAGTATAAAGAATTGAGGCAAAAGCGTATGTGCGGATTGAAATGTAGGAATTGCCACATTTAATAAAACCCCACATATGTAAACAAAGTATGGACACTAAAATTATGGCTACGTGCAGTTTCAAGCATTTATGATAGAAACATTTGGTAACGAATTCCAATACAAAGCTTTGATGTACGTGCAAAATCAAAAGTCTATAACGTGCAACATTGAATAAAACCCAACAGGTTGAAGATAGCACATAATTGTAACGCCTTTGCTATGGTCTAATAACAAGATAGCAAACGGTCAACCAATACGAGCACGTGGAACAAATTTTTCTATAAAACCGACCACAGCAGATAAGAGGGAGCATTCCATAATCAACGCACGAATTGTAATACTCGAAACAAAAGTACTATGTAGATTTCAATTTAGTGAAGTTAAATTGAAAGTTATAAATGAAAGTCATATTAATTAAAAATTCCAAGTGGAAAACAGTAAAAGTGAGAGATTAAAATATGTGTGTATAAAACTCTGCTGTTGGTATAAAAGATTTAATTAATATAAATAAAATTTTACAATTTATTAATTTAGGGCACTGAGTAGTAAACTGAGAAACCAACTGAGCAATAAAATGAGCGTTAAACTAAACAACTAACTAAATAGTTAAATAAATAAGACTAAATTACAACACTAAAACACTAAAATATTGGAATAAAACTCTAAATAAATATATGATACTTGAAGTACAGGGTTAGTACTTCAAATCATTGAACAAACGACCACAAGTTGCTGGAAAATAGTTTGAAGTACTGGGATATGCACCAAGTGGTGGGGTCAACGACTTGAAACCACTAAACAAGCAACCAATTTGGATCATGAAGCTCAAATAAGAAGCAGCAGGAATTATCTTTTCAATTCATAGTACGTTACATTTATTATTTTAAATATTTGATGAATTTAAAACTTGCATGTAATTTAGACATTTGGTGTAAAAGGTCAACAAAAATTTGGTTGGTACATAGAAGTATGTTTAAAAAGAGGAATAGTTCTTTGAACGTTCGACAAAACCATTCATAGTAAAATACAATTCTTTTTGCTGGCTTTAATTGCTATAAAAAAGTAATAAATTATGTAATAAACAAATTTAATAGGAATATTTATTTTAATTTTAATTCAAAAGTTCTGTAAATAGTAAATGATATTAAAAAGAATGTAGAGTTGTAAACTGTAAATTTTCTTAGCTTATTATACGAATTTTGGTAAATTTCGCTTGTCTTATTCAGGTATATGGAGTGTTAGTAGGGAGTGGGTAAAAGTTCTCTGTTATCATAGCGTCGTTCACTCTGTGCGGAGTATCACCGAGCTAGTCGGAGCATAAAATTAATTGTGTTAATTTTAAATTATTTTAAAGACACAGAGAGGTGGCAATCAGCAGGCAATTGGTCATTATACATCTGACAAGCGGCAATATCGTAGAAATATATATATATATATATATATATATATATATATATATATATATATATATTGATTTGATAACGCCGTACTCGGTGTTATGACGTTTTTACTTAACTCCACCTCTCTGTGTTCTCACTTCAAATTTAATCTTACTAATTTTATTATTATGCCATGGCTAGCCCTTTTTAATCTACACAGAATGCACAACGTTACAATAATCAATTTTTCTCTTCTCCACCCCTTTATGATTACCTATTTGTTTGAATTGATAAAAGGAAGTCAATTAGTTTCATATAATGAAAAGAAATATTATTTACAATTTTTGAAAAATATTTAAATACACCGTTCAATGAGTCAATACGTATGTATCATTTACCCCAAAATTGATGTTTTGAATTCAATCTAAAGTCGCCAAAACTACCTTTTTACCTAAAAAACCTGGAACGTTCTAGACCCCTTTATAATATATCACGTAAGTTTAACGTATGCAATGTTTGTTGTTGACTTCCTCACAAGTTTTATATAAATTGAATAAATTCAGTATTGAAATTTAAATAGAAAAATATCTTAAAATTAAATGAATCTGACCTGCTACAGGTTGTTCGGGTTGTGGATCAACACCCCCTTGTTGTCCTCATTCGTCTAGTACTGCTCCGCTTAGTTGAACCCCTCGTGTTCCATAAATTACTTTGTGCTTCTTTAATTTATATGCCTTGAATCTCGCAACTCAAAATTGTACCAGAATTGTACCAAAATATAATTGTCAACGCTGATTTGAAATATTATATTGACTCAGATTTGAATGATTCTTATCGACGCATACTTGAATTATTCAGAAATACACCACCAATTTGAAATATTCAGAAATGTACCACACATTCAAAATGTTGTATCACAGATTCGAAGTATTCAGAAATGTACCACCAATTCAAAGTGTTCAGAAATGTTCCCCAGATTCAAAGCCCTATTATTATTAATATTTAGTTTAAATAAATTACCCCAAATTCTACTCACGTTAAACGGCAAAAGAAGTCTTCGTAATCGTTGCACTTATTGTCACACATACACTTGATATTTTATTATATTTAAATTACGCGTGACTTTCTGATTAATAGTGACGCAGCTTTGCCCTGCATGAGTTGTGAACTGACCCGTCTTATCATTGCTCTGTGTTAATATAGGCTCATCCCACTTACATGTGGGGTGAGTTTTCAACAGTTTTACCGATATCTCAACCAACCAGGTCTTTAATATTCCTTGCATTTCGAAGTTGTTTCTGATGTAATTTCTTCGGTTTTCCATGTAATATCTATTTGCTATAGATACCTTGTTATCTTTGCCAGACGTTGTTTTGTATAGGTATCGCCTTTTTGGATAATTGAACAAAATAAATGATGTAGCTTCAACGCTATTTTTGCTTATGTAGTTTTATGCGTGTTTGAAACTGCATTTTCTTATCAAAAATGTTTATTGTTTCAGCTTAATTGAATAAAGCTTTGTTAGGTTTTATCTCTTATCTTCGTATTTGTTTTATAACTAATTAGAACACTTCTCAACGCGTGTTCAATTACATGTACTATCATTTCTTCTGAATAGGCATACTTTTGTTGAAAGATATTCTTACTGACCTTACTTAAAATTAGTAATGGTCTATATACAGAGTGTTATATACTTGCTATTCACATAATGTATGAATTACCTATTTTTCTGCTAAATACGCGTTCTATTATTGTGAGATATGTTTACTTGCATTACTTAAAGCTGATTATTGTCTACATACAGGGTGTTAAATGCTTGCTATTTACATAATGTATGAATTACTTAATTTTCTGCTAAATAAATGTAGTTTTCTGATTCCTATTGCAATTTATTGTTACTACCCGATCCTTGCTATTCAATACACCCCTAAACAACCCCTTATCACAGCAATATATATATATATATATATATATATATATATATATATATATTAGTGACAAAGATGATTTTTTATAATGTACTGTTACGAACAAAACCCGTTTTTATAATAACAGATTAGTTAACCGTCATAAATTTCACTATTATGATACAGGAAGCCACAACGTGTTCCACACAATAGATCATCATAATTCGTGGAGTATTAATGTTTACAGAAGAATTATAGGCAATACAGTTATTGGCCCACATTTTTTTGATGATCCTTTAATAGGGCATAAATTTTTGCAATCTTTAAAATGAGATTTCTGGGAACTGTTGAAAGACGTTTCATTAAATATTAGACAAAACATGTGAATGCAGTTCGATGGAGTTTCTGCTTATTTTGCACTTGATTTAAGAAATTATTAAAATAGAATGTTTTCCAACAGATGAATAGGGAGAGGAGAACCAGATGATTGGTCACCTCAATCTTCTGGGTCGACTCTTATGGATTTCCTTTTATGAGGCTATGTGAAAAACATAGTTTATAATACCTGACCTATAATATCAGAAAACATGAAAGAAACAAAAAACTATCCAGACGATATCTCCAAATATATTAAGCAATTTGAGGAAGTCCTATGGAAAAAGAGCCAGACTTTGCGTTCAAGAAGATGGTCATCATTTGGAACAGCTGTCATAATTTTAATTTTAAGTATTTTTATTATTTTGTAATTAAAGCTGCACAGTTAATTTTGGATATGCTGTTTTTAATCTCCTCGCAAATTTCACATTACGGAGAAAAATAATACAAAAGTTCAAGAAATACAAGTAACTTCAAAACTAAAAGATTTAACTATGGTACACCTTTATAATTTTTGAAAGATAATCAAATTTACTACATGATGGAATTATAAAATACAAGATGTCTCATTTAAGATAAGCATGATATTAGCATTTGAAGAGGTCATTAGAAAAGTGCCCCATTTGGACACCCAGTAGAATTTTAGATTATTGTAAATACATCAGTATTTTCTATTATTGGTTTAATATTTACAATTAAAATTGGATTTGGTTAAATTGAACTGTTTTGGGGTTATTAACTTTCCTTTTAGACCTTCCAATTTACGAGAAATTAAAATATCTTGGGGATTACAGTGTTTAGATATAGAGCATGTGTAAGAAAGTATATCTCATTTTTTATGCATAATCCAAAACTACAATAAAATACATAGTATTTCATAAGAAAAACAACTTCAATATGCCACATTTTTGGAACACCCTGTATATTTCAAAATAATTTTGAAATATAGTCCCTTAATAACTCACACATTGTTGCTCAGACAATAATTTTAAAATTTTTTTACCGTTTAGCCATAATGGACCATCGCGCCAACTGAAACTCGTCCTGTATAGTGCAAAAAAAGTACTAAAATCTTTTATTATAGATTATGAATACGAATTATAAAAACAGCTAAATTTCTAAGAAAGGAAAATTATTCGAACAGATCCTATTAAGACAATTAAAAAACTTAATTTAAAAAACTTAATATTAGTCCCTCACATATACATAGTAAAGCTTATTTAAAAATATTTTCAAACTTACCAAAGATCGCTTCACTTAGCAAACAAACATTTCATTGCAAATCACATAGTATACTACAAGAATAGACTACTAGAAAATATTACACAGCCCTAAGGATTAAGTAGTTTAAAATACACTTGAGCTATATTTATTCAATTATTCTTTATTAAATAATTGCTAAAAAATCTTTTGTGTTCTATTGAGTGGGTAATTTGTCAGACAATTTATCAAGACAGCGTTTGTATTTTTAAAGAACAGTTTATATGTAAAGTACGTAAAATTTATTGCTTCCGCCAAGATATAAATGTCTGAACGTTTGTCGTAGTAACATGTCATAGTAACTGTAATAACACTAAGTAAATTTTTATAACATTTAATATAAATTGAAAGTTCTAGCAAGCACCATTTCAATTTTCTACTTTGTCGAAACAAAAGCCACAATTTTAACCTGGTGTAGTGTGCCTCTGAAACGATTTCCTAAGGAATTTTTGAATCACCTGGACATATCAAATTAAATATTTATGTTTGAGTGAACCTCAATTCCGTTTCTTTAGTACATTGTACAAAAGTCTTGTTAATGGGTTAGTGCTGGCCTTTCTATTCACTGGTGGCATTTGTTTTTTGTTTTAATTATATAATAGCTCAGTTTCTTGTTCGAAATCCTGTAAGTTTTCTAAAGACGAGGAACTGTCATTGTTAGAAGATATAATAAAAAATATATAAAAGCATCATAGAATACAAAATAGCAAATCGAATAAACTTTGCAGACAAGGTATGTAAACATAGTCTTGAATATAATGCTAAGCAAGTTGTATTTTCAGAATGATGCTTGGATAAAAATTGTTAATAACTGCAATCCCAAGAACAAGATTTTCAAATCAGAAATGAGACAGCAGCAAATTGTTCTCATTTTATTGGTACAAGTGGGAGTCTTTACACATCAATAGAAGATCCTATATTGAATATGGTGTTGGATACTACTACCAAGTCTGCGTATGGCCTATCATCCATACATAATAATGACTTTGTAAAGTTAATTATTTGTTTAATAATGTTATCACTGTTATCGGCAAGTCTATATATTTTACAAACCAAAACCTAATCTCCATAAAACTGTTCATACAATAGATGCATGCAATCCACAATATTAATAGAAGAAACGGATATAAATTAATCTTCACACCTTTTACTAAAGCATTTACTTTCTTTATAAGTGGTTACAAAACCTCTAGAAATAGATAATAATGCAAACACACAGGATTTGCCACCAAAGACTTCATTATTAAGTACAAAAGAAATTGCAAGTACGCAAAACTAAAAAGAAATGTATGAATATTTACAAATTTAATACCCAGGATCTGGGGTATAATTACTAGTTTGTGCAAACGTTTCTTGTTACAATCAAGTTCCATGTGTATTGTATGTGCGAAATTAAATGTTACTAGTCCTTGTTCTTTTGGAGCAATAACGGAAATGAAAATGCATAAGCATGAATAATTATTTTATTGCCATTGCTGTAACTTTAGTATCCTAATTTACAAAATACTTTTTTAATTGAAACATGGAATTATTTATTTAGAGAAAGAATTAGTTGCTTTAGCAATCTGGCAACCTATAGTTCTCACATTGATGGGTAATATTTATTGATAGTTATTTGTTTATTTTACTATTCTGGGGAAGATATGATATAAAATGTGTTGTTTATTCCAATTTTAATTTTTTAGTGGAGCAGCTGCAAACCATCAAAAATCAAGACAACCAATATCCACAAACCACCAAAAAGAAATTCTATAAGGCAAAGACCAAGGTAAAAGAAGAGATGGTGCTTCTGAAGCACATAGCAAACAAGAGCATACTAAAAAATTACATCTAACAAATTTGGACATTCAGCTTGCTCAGCATCATCTTAATCAAATCTCCAAGCAATAATTCCATTGCATTTTGCTTAAAAATCCCGTTAGTCTTAGATCATTGTTATATTTATATTTTAAAGTTTACAAATTTTGAATGTATGTAAATTAATTTATTACCATAAATATATTATACAATGATCGTATGTTATTGAAGTATTCATTTATAAGTTGACATATGTGTCTGCCTGTATATTAGTTTTGATTGTCATCAACTATTTCCTCTACATCATAATCATCCACAACATTATACTCAAACCATTCATTTGAAAATTCATTCTGCATTTCCACTGTGATATGGTATATGACAGTAATAGTAATAACAACAGCAAGAACGGTTTCCAATGAAAGTCAAATGTCTGTGGTAAATATTGGGAAACATGCTTCCATACACCATACTGTCTTAGAACAACATTCCAAGTGCGAATAATGTTTTCATTATAAAGATTTTCAGCTGGTATATGAACTTCCTGTTGCTTATTGATAATATGGCTTGATTGCATATCCATTGTCTCCTACTAATAGATATGGGCTATATACATTATTGTCAAATTCTCGTTTTAATCTAAAGCAAAACAGCCTTTAGGACAACGAAAGACTTCTGTATCTCTCGCCTAGGGATTGTATTCTAATAAGGTTGCAATCAATGGCACCAGCGACTCGGAAAGTTAGACCATTGCATAAAATTCATTTGCAGCCCCTTGCATTTCATGAACATCAGAATACATTTCAATATACTGAGAATAGAGCAAAGCAATGGCTACAACACTCGCTTAACAATTGTGTAGGCTGTTTTAAAAATGCCTATAAAATTGTTCACTGCAAGAAGCATACTTCCTGTTACATAAAATCCTAATGTAAGTAACAGTTGTAGCATTGAAGCAATACTACCACCTCTGAAACAAGTGTATTAATAAACAGTTTTATGATATTTAATCAAAGTATACCTCTTGGTGGATGAAATTAATAAAAGTTCGATTTTAGTTAATAAGCCTTAAGTAGTACACTTTGTTAATCTGAACCTTAAGCCTTTTTTCGTCTTTGTGAACTACTTCATCTTCCAAAGAACTTTTAGAATAAGTATCTGTTGCTACATATGCCCGCAAGGATTATCCATTATAAAATATACTATCAACCACAATAACTACACAAAATTCAAACTGATTACAAATCAGTGACAAATTGGCAACTGTTTCTGAGATTTTATGTTTGGCTTTAAAATCTCCGAGAGAAAGGGTCAATATATGGCTATTTAACTTAAAGGAGATTTTAGCTGTGGTTAGTCTTTTTAAGGATTATGAAACACATTTTTAACTTAAAGGGACTTTTAACTTTCAAAGGAGCATTTAAATTTTAGTATGAAACCGGTCTTTAGTGCCTCTATTAACTGTATTTAACCAACTTTTTTAAACGTTAACCTAACTTTTCAAATTCAATACATAAAATAAACAAAACACAAGCAATAATATTTACCACACCAAATGAATAAAATGAATAGTATCAATACAAAGCTAATGCACTACAAAGTTTTAAAGATAACACTGAAGATCAAACATACTGCAATTGACCAAGAAGTCGACAACATAACATCTATAATGATAAGTGAAGAACCAAATAGAAGTATTCTGTGGGACATTTTACTCATACCATACTATGAGGAACACAAAGATAGACTGAGATGTCAGACAAAATTAATCAACATCTCACTCTCTGCTAATATCAAATAACTAATGGTGGTACAAATTTAACATTCACAATAAATGCTCAATTCTACAACCCTTATAATAACAGACCTTCGGACCAAATGGAGTAATAATCTAAAACAATAGAATATCTCCACCAGAACTACATTGCATACAAGAACAACTACAACAAACTTAAAACAATAATCAAATAGAAAAATAAGTTCAAAACATAAAACAATCAGGTAAAAAACAACACAATACAGAAACACAAAAGAATAAACACAATCTCATGAAAATCACTTAAAAACCACACAAAGAACATGTAAAGCTTGAAGCAAAGTTTAACATAATATATAAAGATTATAAAAATACTAGCAGTAACATCAACCATACATACACAGGCTACCAGACAACAAAAACAAATACAAGTTAATGGACACATAGGTAATAAAATACAAAGCAACACAACCATGAAAAATTACAACTACAAATCTGTGCAAGAGCATTCCCCACATTAAGGATACACACAAAAAGAAAACAACCAGCAACAAAACTAAAATACAAATACAAACAGACTCGCAAAATACACAAAACAGAACTCTTGCCAAGCAACAAAGCAATAGTAATAAACACGTATGCAATATCAATATCAACGTACTCAAAAACCCCAACACAACAACGGACTATTTCAATAACAAATGAAAACAATATATCACGTTACAAGCACATGCTTCATACTAGCGTTTCAAAATACATCAGACAACACGATGATATCGCTAAAATATTTCAGCAACAACTAACCATAGTATGAAGTGGGCAAGCATTCAAAAGCACTAACAACAACTTTTCATGTACTCGTTAGTGCTTCGTTGATGCTTATTAGTACTACGTGCATGGACCCAGCAGATCCAACGGTTTTTGAATAATCAGCATTTAAAAGGGCCTGCCAACTTCATGCTTTGTTAGAAGAATTAACAATCAATTCTCGTGTAGCTATTAGTGCATTGCATTCGGACCCAGTAGGCCCCATGATTTTTGGATAATCAGTATTTTTAAAGGGTCTACCAACTTCACGCTTTGTTGAAATCACTAATGACTGTTTCTTGTATACTCGTTAGTGCTTATTAGTGCTGTACATTCAAACCCAGCCGGCCCAACGGTGTTCGAATAATTGGTGTAAAAGAACATGTCGACTTATTACACAAGTGATTCACAAATTCATATAAATCTTTTACCTGTCACTTAAGAAAGGGCTGTCAATTGATATTTAAGCATAAAAAATTATTTCCTAAAAACCTAAAATTTAAACGAAAGTATTTGGGAATGACTGTACGTGCATGTGTAAAATAAAGAAGTGACTTATCACATACTAATAAGTGTATTTGCAAGAAACCGACTCTAATTTCTCTAATTGGCAGTTCGTTTCATCTAATGAAGTTGAGAAGCAGGCATAAGATTCGGAACTTTATGAAGATACTTTAAGTGATGTTTAAAAAGATGACATAAAGTAATATTTATGTAAAAAACATTAATGATGACATAATTTTACCTGGAGATGAGTAGTTGAAGCACAATTAATTTGTTAATCATTTTACAAAGAGAAAAACCAATGACCAGTTTCGTTGTAGTTGCAGCTCATCAGACTAGCACATTTGTCTTTGCAAAACAACCAACAAAGATCTTGAATTATAAGGGAATCATAATGTATTAATATATCCAAAACATTTTCCATATGTCCCCTATACTTGAATGTAAGCAACTAACTATTGGAAACTTCTTCAAATCTCCAATATTTTAGGAAGATGGCAATGCAAGACAAATTTTAATAATATCAACTAGCCTATGACAACTAAGGTGGAAATAACAAACGACCTATTACCCATTATAACATTAACGGACCTTCTAAGAAGGTACTACACCTAATGTTATTGGGGATCTCAGCCGACAAGCTAATGCGCTTCTAGCTTAATGGTAACATAATTTTGTCTGGTGATGAGTAGTTCAAGCTCAGTAAACAAAAGTTAATTTGTTGGTTATTTTACAAAGAGAAAAGCCAATGACCAGTTTTCGCTGTGGTTGCAGCTCATTAGACTGATACATTTCTCTTTGCAAAACAACCAACAAAGATCTTGAACTATATGAGAATCATAGTGGTATTAATATATACAAAATATTTCCCATTCGCCCTCTGTATTGGAATGTAAGCAACTAAGTACTGGAAACTTCTTCAAATCTCCAATATTTTAGTGAAGATGGCAATGCCAGACAAAATTTAATAATATTAACTAGTCTGTGACAACTAAGGTGGTAACAACCAATGACCTATTACCCACTATAATATTATTGGACCTTCTAAGAAAGTACTACACTTAATGTTACTGTGCTTGAACTACTCTCCAGACAAAATTATGTCACCATTAAGCTAGAAGCGTGTTAGCTCCTGTCGACAGAGATCCCCAGTAACATTAGGTGTAGTACTTTCTTAGAAGGTCCGCTAATGTTATAGTGGGTAATAGGTCATTTGTTACTTCCTCTTGTTGTCATAGACTAGTTAATATTATTAAATTTTATATGGCAACGTCATCTTCACTAAAATACCATAAACTTGAAAAAAGTCCCGATAGTTGCTTACATTTGAGTATGGAGGGCGTAAGGGAAATGTTTAGTATATATTAATACACTATGAATCCCTTATAATTCAAGATCTTTGTTGGTTATTTTGTAAAGAGAAATGCATCAGTCTGATGAGCTGCAACCATGGCGAAACCAGTCATTGGCGTTTCTTTTTGTAAAATAACCACCAAATTAATTTTCATTCACTGTGCTTGAACTACCCATCTTCAGACAAAATTATATGTAAGCATTAAGCTAGAGGCTCGTAAGCTTCTGTCGACCGAGATTCCCAGTAACATTAGGTGTAGTATTTCCTTGGAAGGTTCATTAATGTTATAGTGGGTAATAAGTCATTTGTTATTTTCAAAAAACATTAAGATCATAATTTCTTTTTAATTACAATAAAGATGCGATTCACCACATACTTATAAGTGTCAAAATGCCAAAAAGATGCTGAGCCAGTTTTGTATGACTTAATAAAAGTCTTTTTTAGTAGAAACATTTATAAGGAGTTGTGTTAATTATAACAATACACAACATTATTATCAATTAAACATAGATGTAACTATAGAGGGGGACGGCGGACTGGGTGGAAGCTTAGCCTCCGAAATATTAAATAGCCCCTAAAAAGATTTGACCAGACAAAAAAATAATCAAGAAATGAAAACAAAGTAAAATCAATAGAACATAGAATGAATAGAGCAAATCTCTTCTGGTATACCATTACCTGTACAACTATTAGGAAAATTGCAACTGCCACCGCTTTAACATAAAATCTATGCTATCAAATAATACACCATCAAGTCGTGTAAAAACAAAAATGTTGATTATACTACAGTAAATATGGACGAATTTCCAAACTGATGAAATTTACTTTTTTTTTACATTTGTTCTGCTAATTTTTATTAAAAATTATTACCTAAGTTAAATTAACAATGAACAAAATATTATTAAGCATCAGTTAAATATTTTTATGAAGTTATGAATCACCTGTATAAGTTATAATTTTTTTTTAAAGGAAATATATAGTCTTCAAGTGGGGTTGTATATTAATGTAAAATTCAAATATAAAATTAAAAATGTCGCAAAACCTTCCCACATCAAATTGTTTAATAATAATTAAGCAGCTACATGTTTCAAGGAAAAACTATCCTCATCATCAGGCTAATAAAATCCAAATGGGATAATACAATTAAAATAACATCTAAAATCTATGAATATGGTTCCTAAGAATTAGGTAAATTTAAAATTAGAAGATATTATATGAAATACTTACAATTAAGACACAAGACAAATTAAAAGTTTTTATCAAAAGTTTTTGAATATTGCATGTTAACATTAAATTAAAGAACTGTAGAAATGTTACAATGTTATTTAGAATTAGAAACATCTGTATAAAAAATGTATCTGAACTATAGTTAATGGGGATATAGAATAGGAAGTAATTTTAAAGTTAAGTGGTATGATCAAAATCTTGTATTTCATTTAAACAAATATTATCAGATGGTCTTTTTATTTCTAAGATTTTGAGGAATTCGAGTTTGGAACTTTTATTTAATGTGTGGAGTATTTTGAAGGAACAAGATAGTTGTGATTTGTGTAGGCTACATGTTGAGTAAACGAAGAAAAGCTTTGATTAAAATTGTTATCGCGACAGTATTTATTAATTAGGTTTTTATGTTCGTTGTATCTTTGTAAAGAGCTAAGACCAGCCTGGCCTATGTAATACGCATGACATGTGTCGCAAGTTAATTTATAGATGCCTGCTTTTATTTGTTGTCTATTTTATATTTGTTGTTAATTAAAATTGAACCAATATTATTATTAGTTTTAAATGAGATGTTAATATTATGTTTTTTAAAAATATTTTGGATTCTATATGAAATTATATTGTAATAAAGTAGACTAAAATAATTTATAGGGTTTTCTTTAGTACGTATTAAGTTAGTGTGTAATTTCATTACCTTTTTGAGTTTGTAAAAAAGATTGTTAATTATATTAATAGGATAATTGTTGTTGTAATATAATGTTTAATATAAACCCAACAGGTACAAGACCCAATTATAGGGTAGTAATTAATTTCATACAATTTGATAATACTTATTTCTACATTAACTTAAATAATAAATTCTGCAAATTGCCGTATACAATATTAAAAATATCACAGTCATTTTGTATTGCATTATATAAATTATACATCACATTCAATGGAGTATTATTGCAAATATTAGTTCGAGCACAATTAATACGAAAAGTTAGGTTGTTCCTTGTATAATAAGATGGTATATTAAAACTTATTAAAGATAACGATTGTGCATCATCAACCCCATTATTCAATAATTTATGCAAATACAAAATATAGGCTATATTTCTTCTAGTTTCTAGAGAATGTAAATTATATAGCACCCTTAAATCAGCTTTTGGAGTATTAAACTCATACTTACAGCCCAGTCTCTTTGTAGTGCAAATACCTTGAGAATTTGTTTTGTATACTTTCAATATTGTACTTGTGACATTCATATTGGGGACTCCATACAACCGATGCATACTCTAATATAGTCTTAACAAAAGTTATAAACAGTAGTCTGATACATTTAATACTATTAAAGTGTATGATGTTACGCACTAAGAAACCATACATTCTAGAAGCACTGTTTGATACTTCAGCAATATGAGCATTGAATGTCAAGCGGCTATCGAATACAACCCCTAAATCCCTATCTCTAATAAATGATGTTTTAAAAATATTTTGGATTTTATATGAAATTATATTGTAATAGACTAAAATAATTGATAAGGTTTTCTTTAGTAATTATTAAGTTAGTGTGCAATTTCATTTTCTTTTTGAGTTTGTAAAAAAGATTGTTAATTATATTAATAGGATAATTGTTGTTGTAATACAATGTTTAATATAAACCCAACAGGTACGAGACCCAATTATAGGGTAGTAATTAAGTTCATACAATTTGATAATACTTATTTTTACATTAACTTAAATAATAAATTCTGCAAATTGCCGTATACAATATTAAAAATATCACAGTCATTTTGTATTGCATTATATAAATTATACATCACATTCAATGGAGTATTATTGCAAATATTAGTTCGAGCACAATTAATACGAAAAGTTAGGTTGTTCCTTGTATAATAAGATGGTACATTAAAACTTATTAAAGATAACGATTGTGCATCATCAACCCCATTATTCAATAATTTATGCAAATACAAAATATAGGCTATATTTCTTCTAGTTTCTAGAGAATGTAAATTATATAGCACCCTTAAATCAGCTTTTGGAGTATTAAACTCATACTTACTGACCAGTCTCTTTGTAGTGCAAATACCTTGAGAATTTGTTTTGTATTCTTTCAATATTGTACTTGTGAAATTCATATTGGGGACTCCATACAACCGATGCATACTCTAATATAGTCTTAACAAAAGTTATAAACAGTAGTCTGATACATTTAATACTATTAAAGTATATCATGTTATGCACTAAGAAACCATACATTCTAGAAGCACTGTTTGATACTTTAGCAATATGAGCATTGAATGTCAAGCGGCTATCGAATACAACCCCTAAATCTCTTATCTCTAATAAATGATGTATTAAAAATATTTTGGATTCTATTGTAATAAAGTAGACTAAAATAATTGATAGGGTTTTCTTTAGTACGTATTAAGTTATTGTGTAATTTCATTACCTTTTTGAGTTTGTAAAAAAGATTGTTAATTATATTAATAGGATAATTGTTGTTGTAATATAATGTTTAATATAAACCCAACAGGTACAAGACCCAATTATAGGGTAGTAATTAATTTCATACAATTTGATAATACTTATTTCTATATTAACTTAAATAATAAATTCTGCAAATTGCTGTATACAATGTTAAAAATATCACAGTCATTTTGTATTGCATTATATAAATTACACATTACATTCAATGGAGTATTATTGCAAATATTAGTTCGAGCACAATTAATACGAAAAGTTAGGTTGTTCCTTGTATAATAAGATGGTACGTTAAAACTTATTAAAGATAATGATTGTGCAACATCAACTCCATTATTCAATAATTTATGCAAATACAAAATATAGGCTATATTTCTTCTAGTTACTAGAGAATGTAAATTATATAGCACCCCTAAATCAGCTTCTAGAGTATTAAACTCATACTGCCCAGTCTCTTTGTAGTGCAAATACCTTAACAATTTGTTTTGTATTCTTTCAATATTGTACTTGTGACATTCATATTGGGGACTCCATACAACCGATGCATACTCTAATATAGTCCTAACAAAAGTTATAAACAGTAGTCTGATACATTTAATACTATTGAAGTGTATCAAGTTACGCACTAAGAAACCATACATTCTAGAAGCACTGTTTGATACTTCAGCAATATGAGCATTGAATGTCTAGCGACTATCGAATACAACCCCTAAATCCCTTATCTCTAATAAATGATGTATTATCACGCCATTAATGTTATATTCATATTTTAGTGGATTATGTTTTCTGGTAAATGAAACTACGTTACATTTAGTTATATTAAAGTACAGTCTGTGATCTTTGCACCACTCACTGATATTATTTAAATCAGCTTGTAACCTCTCACAATCTCGAATATCTTTAATTGATGCATATAACTTTAAGTCATCGGCAAACAGTAGATATAGAAGAGAACTGTATTACAAAAGGTACAAAAGCCTTCACAAAATCTGTGTAAATAACGTCTATTTGGCCAAGATTATCCAATGTCTCTGCAATACATTGTGTCAAGTTTATTAAATTGCTCACTGCGGATCGCTTTTTGACAAAACCATGTTGATACACTGATAATCTTTGGGAAACTGAAGAATATATCTGCTGGAAAAGAATCGATTCGAATATTTTAGCTGGTCCAGAAAGCACTGCAATTGGTCGATAATTTTTTATATCATTTTTGGCGCCCTTTTTAAAAACCGAGCTAATTTTTACCAATTTCCAATAGTCGGGAAAAGTATTAGTTGATAGACATAAATTGTATAATAATTTAAGCGGATGCACAATTAAATCAATTAGGTCCTTCAATATATATGGTGGCACATTATCAGGACCAACAGCATTATTTGATCTCAGCCGTTTTACGGCTTGTGTTATATCATGAGTTTCAATGGATGTTAGATTTATTAATTTTAAATTATTTACGGAAGCTAGTACATCAGGATCAAAGTAATCATCAGTTTTACTGTATACAGATTCAAAATGTGAAGCAAATGCGGTAACAATATCACGACCATTCGAATACTCAATCCCGTTCAAGAACATCTTATTAGGAATACTGGTGGAGCCCCTTCTATTGTGTATGTAGTTCCAAAATAACTTGGAGTCATTACTGATGCTATCTTGTATTTGTATTAAGTATTGTGCATGTGGTTTTTCAATACTCATTTTAATCTTGTTTTTCAATTTCACAAATTCAGCCCTAATAGTAACATTATCCCTCTTTAAAAGTTGGTGGAGTTTTTCTTTCCGTTTCAGATCACTTATTATTTGGCTATTGCACCAGGCAGGATACTTTGTAGACTTTCTACTTTTTGGAACACACATATCAAACATTTTATATAGTGTATTGTAAAAGCTTTCCACAGCATCATTCACATTGGTATATGATTCTAAAAAATCCCAATTAGTTCCTTCAAATAAACGATACATTAAATAAAAGTTGGCTTTTTAAAAGTTATACTGAATGCATCCATCTGTCGATAACTGTTTAATTTTCCTATTTTTAATGAAACCTCAATAAGTAATTTGTCTAATTAAATTAAATCCATCTATAAAATGGTTTTTATGTAATGGGACAATAAATAAACTTCTAAAATATGTTCTGAAAGCTGCAAGTTTATGATGGCAAGAATCAAATGGGATAATAACATCAGTAGTGGTAGGTTTTCTATATATATATATATATATATATATATATATATATATATATATATATATAATTCAATATTAAAAGAAATAGAACTGAGTTTTAGATCTAAAAGTGGTAAAGTATTATCTATGGATGTTCCAATAGTGAAATTAATGTTGTGATGTATTGAGTTGAAGTAAATTAAAAAATTATTGATATCCGAGTCACTACCATGGTGGATGCAAAGAATATCGTCAACATAACGGGCCCATAATATGACTTTATTTTTGAAGAAAAATGATTCTTGTATGGAGACAGTTTCAAGATAATTCATAAAGATTTCGGCTAGAATTGATGAGATGTTTGAGCCCATGGCTAAGCCATTATTTTGAATATAGTATTGGTTGTTGAATTTGACAAAGTTCTGTTTTATGACAAGGTTTAATAACGAAAGTATTGTATATGTTTGGGAGTCATTTAAATCACAGTTATTGAGAAGCCCATGGACTAAACTAATACATCCTTTAGTGGGAACACTTGGGAATAAGTTAACTACATCGAAAGATACAATATTAAATTTTAGGTAATGATGAAGAGTTTATTTTGTGAATTAAATCAAAGGAGTTTTTTATAGAATACTTCAGTTTGAACTGGAGTTTGTTTTTAAAAAGAGAATTTAGAAATCTGGCTATTTTATTACAGGGTGTATTGATATAAGATGTAATTGGCCTAATTGGTATGTTTAATTTATGTAGTTTAGAAAGACCGTAGAGTCTTGGAGTTCTAGGGTTCATTTTTAATAGATTTTTGTAAGTTACATTTAAGGTTTCTAGTATATTCCTTGAATCATATACAGTTTTTCCAACAATTTGGTTAAATTTGGAGGTTGGGTCAGGTGTTGTTTCTATATAATTATTATGTTGAAGGAAATCATGAGCTTTACATATATAATCGGTTTTATTTCAAATTATGATGCAATTTTCTTTTGTCTACTTTTGTGCAAATGATATCGTTATTAGATTCAATGAATTTATTATATAATGTTTTGATCTAATATATATTTGGATACATATAAAGTTTATTTTTATAATTATGTTTATCATTATTCTTATATTTATGATTACAATCAGGGACTTTTGAATAAGGCATGAATAAGTATAAGTTAGCAAAAGAAATTATTCAAAAACTGTTGAGTCTGCTAGATTCAAGTGTAAAGCACTAATAAGCACCAACAAAGCACAAACAATTTCGTACAAAACGGTCGTTAGTGTTACCAACAAAGCATGCAGTTAGCAGACTCCTATAAATACTGATTATTCAAAAACCATTACGCCTACCAGGGCCAAACGCAAAGCACTCACAAAGCACTAACGATTATACCAGAAACGTCCGTTAGTGCTTCCAACAAACTGTAAAGTTGAGAAGCTCCCATAAACACTTTATCTAGAAACCATTGGGCCTACTGGGCTCAAGAGTGAAACACCAACAAGCGCTAGCGATTACACAAGAAATGGCCGTTAGTGCTTCCAACAAAGCGTAATGGTGGTGGGCCCCATTTAAATGCCAATTATTCAAAAACCGCTATGGCTGCCGAGTCTGAGTGCAACACATTTACATGAAATGGTATTTAGTGCTTATAACAAAGCACAAAGATAACAGGTCCCTTTTAAACACTGATGATTTGAAAACCATTAGGCAAGGTGGGTTTGGATGCAAAGTACTAATAAGCAGTAACGATTGCACCAGAAATGGCAGTTAGTGCTTCCAATAAAGTATAAAGTTGGCAGGTGCTTTTTAAATACCGAGTGTTTGAAAACTGATGGGCTTGTTGAGTTCAAGTGTGAAGCACTAATAAACACTAACAACTACACGAGGAATGGTTGTTAATGCCTGCAACAAAGCGTGAGTTGGCAGTCTTCTATCAATCTCTGATTCTGTTGGGCCCGCTGAGTTCGAGTGTGAAGCACTAATAAACACTAGCAATTACCCAAGAAGCGGTCATTAGCATTTGCAACAAAGTGTAAGTTTGGCAAGTTTCTTTTAAATGCTGATTATTCAAAAGCCATTGGGTCTGCATGGTTCGAGTGTGAAGCAATAAGCACGGGCAATTACATAAAAAAGACATTAGTGCTTTTTAGTGTTTGCACGCTTCTCACTAATCAACTAGTCTTATAAAGAACACACACCAATATACAAATATACACCATAAGTATATTTACACAAAATATGACTATACTAGAATAAAAATATGATAGCCAACAAAATAATATGACACGAAAAGACAGAGATCACACTTGTCCAAACTAAAGAAAATAATACAAACACCCAATCTATAGAAAGAGACTATTAAGTAAATGAAATAATTAAAATCATAACAAGTAATCTGAAAGTGGAGAAGGTAGAGAAGTTTTATGTAGTGTTTGGAAGCGATCATTATAAGTTTCTTTGAAATTTGAATGTCTTAAGGTTTGGTGGTAGACAATTACTCAATTTAAAAAAATGATATAAAAAACGTTTTGTAAAATTTATGAAAATCAACACGAACTCGTAATAGTAATTTATATGAATATTAAAGTTATGCATATTTGTTCTAAATTATATTCTATAATATAAAAAATATGTTTTAATGTTTATTTTAAGGAAAAAGCATGTAAAACACAAGCATATTCTAGTTTGCATATTTAACTAATTAATTGTTTTAAATTTTAAAGAAATATGTTCTTCGAATTGCATACCAATGAGATTCTCAAACAAGAACTCTGAAATAGCTGTATTCTTTTACATAATATCAAATCAAAGCAAGGACCATTAACAGAAAAAATAAAATTAGATAGCAAATGTTTTATACAATAAAATTTTTGCTTCAAAGTTAATAAATTACCTTCAGTAATATACCAGTGTCAAGTATAAAATAGACTTTTGGGATAACTTAGCAAATGTGTTCAAAGAATTTAAGTTTATTGCCCATAATTAAACTTCACGTACCTCTAAATAATCAGTAAAATAGGATATACTCTTAGAAACAATAGAAGAGGAAAAGTACAAAAGATATTTAAAAAAGAGACTAGTACAAGGTCGTGCTGTATCTAACAAGAAAAAACAGCTGCTATGTTCGAAGACAACAAACATAGAAACAAGGAAAAAATTGTTGAAAGCTTATGCATGGAGCAAGGCACTGTACACCTGCGAAACGCGGATAGTAGAAGAAGCAGTCAAGAAAATGACAGACGCCTTTGAAATGTGATGCTACAGATGTATGATAAAGATATCAAAGACACGCGAACTTAAGAACTAAGAACAAAAAGATTCTAGAAATAATAGACAATGAAAGATATCTGTGGAAAACGGTAAAAAAGTAGGAGATATATAGGAGATATGACAAATTCTAAGGCATGAGGGAATAGTACGGGATAAATTAAAAGCAGAGAAAGGAGAAAAAGAGAGTAGAGATAGGCCTAGATTAGACTATTGCACACAGATGGTGGAAGATGTAGATTGTGGGAACTTCAGGGAATTGTGTAGGTTAGTTCAGAATTGAAAGCAATGGAGTTACGCGTGCAGCTAGTTACAGGACAGAAAACCTAATAATAAAAAAGTAATTGTATTTAAAACTGTGTTATGTGCAGCTCCGGCATTGGAATATTTGTTCTTACTTAATCAAATTTCACATTCCTTATTCTATTCACATGCATTTGAGTATTTATTAACGATTTTGACTGCCTTTTCAATTTAAACGGTTGCCATTTACTTACATCAGTTAAATACTTCAAATTATAATTTAAAACATTTAAAGTTATTCTATTTTGTTATGGCATTAAAATGTGGGTTTCTATTAAACAGCGTCCACTTTCTTAAATATTTACATTAAGTTTATGTACGTGTTTCATCTAGGTTGTTCTCAATCAGGAATCCTAAATGCCTGGTTCACTTATCTCTTCACCTTACTTTATATAAATTATTAATTAGTTTATGTACGTTACTATAATATCTGTGCGAGAGGTTAGGCAACCCATCCTACATTCTTTATAATTCCACAAGGTTGGTTGTATATATTCCTTATTTTATATTTAGAGACGTTGACATGCATTCGTGTAGTTGAGAATGCTAGAACCGGTTTCCCATTTGTTGGTCTTAGTGTCACTTATTAAAATGATATAATACGTGTCGATATCCGAGTTTGCCAAAAGTATTTCCATAAACGTTTTATTCGATTAGTTTTTTGGTTATCTTATAAACAGATCGATGTTTGTAGGAAAATATTATTCATGTAATTGATTATCTACACATGGATGTTTTCGAGAGAAGTTGGAATTCGAATATTATTATTCTGGTTTCCTTGCTTGAATGAAAAATAGAATTGCTATCCATTATAAAAATGAGTGTTGTTACATGATATAGTGTTGTAGTTCGCTCTGAGTGTCCTACTGTACAGTTCAATTTATTGTTGTCTGACTTATTTTCAGTGGTACAAGTAATGCAGTTCATGCTATTGCAAATATTAAAAAGTTTTTCAAAGTGAAGTTGCATGCTATGACTTGTCATGGTAAGAATTATGAAACATTTTTAACAAGATTCACATATTTGTGTTTGCTTTGGGGGTTGATTTTCCTTTTTATAAGATGTTTTTATTAAAGGTGTTGTAAATAAATTTGTAACAAAATTCCAAGCAAAATTATTTGTCGACATTAGTGCTACAAACCCGTTAATTTAGTATTTATTCAATATTGTTTTACCCAGTATGAATTCTAGCACTCTTGTATATTTCTTAAACCAATAAAATTTAAAGCATTCTACCACTACAGCTGATCACTGAATTAAAACCATTGCGTGTGTTCCTTACTCGTATGTTACGATATCTAAGATATTCAAGTTGTTCGTCAACTTGTGTCAGATGGTCACTTTTTGTCTTCTTGTCAAGCCAAAAGGTCACTTGCTCTGTTAATTTAAACAGGCGAGATAAAACAAAAAACTAAGTTTTCCTGGCGTAAGCGCCGAATTAAATCTAATAGTTTTAGTTTATTTGTCTAAGACCACATCTCGACACGGCCGACTGCTTGAAAAATGGCAGGTGAGCATTTTTCACAAAAATTACGCCCTCGTTCGGATGAGAGGTTAAATGGAGGTCCCGTGTGTAAGTGTTGTCACGCACGTTAAAGATGCCTACCTTGTCTGGAAGGGCAAGGGTTCGGCAAAATTCTAAATTTCCAGGCAACAAAAAACTCGCCTCCTGGCCAATGTAGTACCTTCGGATAAAGCATTGGAAATGTAAATGCACTGTCTAAGACCACAAACTCATGAAGAAGAAGTAATTTGATCTTTGCAACGTGCAACTTCCATTATCTACAAAAATTTTAATGAAATATTATGGTTGATGTTTAAATAAAATTTATCAACATGGAAATTCATTTTGTACTTAAATTGTAAGCAGATTTGTTGGAACCGTGTCAACACATGGCAGAATGGTGACATCGCATCATGTGCTTAGAGGTTAATAGATCGTTGACGCCGATGGGTAAGCCCATTTAATTTCCTTAAATTTTTGCTGCATGTGTTGTATTTTATTCCGTATATAGATACATGAATTTACGTAATATTTAATTGTTCAGTTGTAAATTACCGTATGCTCTGTTATATGCAAGCACTTCGCCGTACAAATAATTTAGTAGCATACTTGTTAATGGAAAGAGGCTTAACCTTTTTAAGGGCATAATATTTAAAATATATAGAATGATTTTATTTCATTAATCACGTGTTCAAATTTAGAAATTATTCATTGTCAAACTATGTATAAAAAGATAATAAGTATAGATAAATCATGGTAACATGTTGTTTGCGGCATTTGTTTAACTAAATGTTATTTCTTATCTTGTTTACCAAAACCTTATTTCAAGATGTTCAGTTTGTGTGCCTTCATTCCAGCAAATGAAGTTTTAAATTGAGATTAACTAACAAATACATTATTGCATGTACAAAAATTTGAATCTCTTGTACAGTCTTTCGTAGCGCTACTTCGGACTATTAAGTATAAATAAATATTGTTAATAAAATACAGACTTCAATTAAAATTCAGTAGAATTAAACTTAAGGTTTAGCTTTGCATCTCCTGAGTAACATAGTAATTATTTTCATAAGAATTTAATTTTGTTGAGTTGCATTTATCATGTACATAATTGTTTAATATGAGAATATAGAATCAATTTTTCTTCAGATCATTATTTTTGAATATTTAATTTCTCCCAAAGATTTTATGACCGTTGAAGGAATTCATTCAGTAGAATTACATATAACAATTCAGTGATAACCATTTGAAACAAAAATAGGAACGTGTAGTCACAGAATTATTAGATATATGATATCTTTGTTAGTTGTAATTATGTTTCAGAGCCATCCTAGAACTTTGTTAGAGCAGTAAGAAAGTAAGTAACGTATAGGTGGTATTAAACTTAATTCCTAAAGAGGTTAGATAACTTTTAGGTTTCCAAATTTTCCCTTTAAGCAAATTGATTTAGTCAGTTGCTTTATAAGAAATTTAGGTGGCGTCCATTATCTTATTTTTTTTAACTTTAATAAACCCACTGACCCAATCTCATGCGACCGTGGGTCAAAAACTCAGTTAGCTAAAAGTCTTAAGAGTTTTCTTTTTCTAAAAGCCGCTTGTCATCCAACCTTACCCTGGGCTTGTTATAAATATATAAGAATTCTCGATAGGTTTAGAAAAACTCTATAAAAATTCGACCCCGATTTTTTTACACTTATAAATTTTCAATCTTAAGGTTTTTTTTTTCCTTTCGTTTGTGACCCACCCCACTCTACGACTAGTTAGCACAACATTCTTCTGTTCCTTTTTTGTTTTGGTAACTGGTGCAGACTATTTTCGTTGCTTACTTTAGTTTTTTCCTTGTCCACACCGAATACCATAACACCTGATGATTATCGTAAACAACTACAGGTGTTGGATTTGCAATATTCTCAATAAATGTTGAATGCACAAAAAGAGTAATTTGAAAAAGATTGACTCAGCAAATGTCTAAGTGGTGGGGGATCTTGGTAGTCATCAGGTTGCCCAACCCGCTTCACATACCACTGAATATCAGTGAAAGAAGATATATTTTTAGAAAACAATAAAAAGGGAAAATGCAAAAGATATAAAAGAAAAGATTAACACAACGTCATGCTGTAGCTAACAAGAAAAAGCAGCTACTATGTTTGAAGGCAACAAACATAGAAACAATAAAAAATGGTTCAACGCATATGCGTAAAACACAGCAGTGTACGGCTGTGAAACACAGACAGTAGGAGAAACGAACAGGAAAAAATAGAAGCTTGTGAAATGTGATACTATAAATGTATGATAAAAATATCATGGACAGACAAAGTTAAGAACAAAGAGGTGCTAGAAATAATAGGGCATGAAAGATAAAAAATAGAAGAGATAGGGTGATATGACACTCTAAGGCATGAGGGAATAGTGCGAGATATATTAGAAGCAGCGAAAAGAGAAAAAGAGATGTGGATGTTGACCTAGATTAGACTTGCACACAGTGAAAAATGTAGACTGTGTAAATTTCTGAAAAATGTGTAAGTTAGCTCAGAATAGGAAACCTAATGATGATGAATTAAACCTAAATCCCATGTGCTTTTCAAAAAAGGTCAATTCTATGCCATATAAATAAAAAAATATCTTCCCTTTAACTATTTATTTACAAATTTTATTGCAATTTATTTTCTAAAAAGGAGTAGTTTAAATTCTGAAATTTACAATTAAAAAATTTCTTTAACCAATTTGGTATAACAAGACAAGTCTGAGTTAATTTTAATAAAGATTTTAAAATTCTATTAAAGAAAACTGAGGATAAAATTATGTATCATGTGTTTAAACGTGCTATTTTCAGTATTAATATTTATAATTATAACTGATGTGTACATACAAATATCAGGAGGCCCAATAGAGAACCTTGATGCTGCAGCAGGCATTAGTTCCATTGATATATTGTTCACTTACTTTGACAAATTTTCAATTGGTAAAATAGCTTTAAAGGAATTTAAATCCAATAGAGTTAAATCTGATGTAATGCAAAATTATCAAAAGTAGTTTGTCATTAAGTGTTTCAAACTCCTTTGAACAATCTATCAAAATCAGCATAGTGAGTTATTATTATCTATTTCTGATTAAATATTATCTCTCACGAGTAATGGTGCAGTTTCACAAACACAACCCCTGCAAAAACCACACAGAACAGTTGACAACGTGGTACTAATATAGATGCGATTGACAATGTGAATATACAAGAGTTTTGCAAATTTTTTAACAATACTGAAATTTGTGATCAATTAAAGAGTTGTATATATGAGTTAAGAATAAGAAGCAAACTCAAAATTAATATTGTTAACAAAAATGTCATCATGACACTTTGCATTTAAATTGATACAGTTGATTAATTTCAGGACATCATGATTAGCTACAAACTAAAAATCAATTTAATCTTGGCCGAGTTTCTGAACAAAATTTGTTCATTACTTTATCAGTGAGCACAAAATTATGACTCGATAAATCTATTCATTAGAATCCTGTCTGGGACAGAATTACGCTTCTATTCTGTCAGCAATTGGGTATCTAAAATATGTTTTATCTTTAAGTTTAATGATGCTATCAATCAAATTCCACAGCAATTGGTGATACTCATGATAGTGGAAATTTTGGATTTTTTGGATCTAGTTAAGCCTCTATTTCAAAGCTCCACATAAAAACCAGATTCTTAGAAAGCTATGGTACACTTTTTGTGACTCACTGTAATTATTAGTGTATAAACATTAATGATTTATTATAAATTCTTATTTACAAATATAATTTAAAAATATTTTATGTATATTATATATCTATCTCATGCCAGAACACACATTGTTGATTAAGATTTGGTTCAAACATAGGTTTATATAGTAGCAAATTAATCAAGATATGTTCATAATTTGCAATTAATAAAGTGCAACCACCATTTATTTATACTACTTATTATTGATTTGTCAAAAATTATTACATAATTTAAAAAGTAGCTGATGTAATTGAAATGCTCATTAGAAAGAGCCCGAAGAAAGCCAACTATCTAGATATGGTTGCACATAACTGAAGATTTGGATTTAATACATGGATGTTCAAATCTCCAGTAAATACAAATATCTGCCTACTAAGGTATCCCAGTCTACAGAAGTTCAAATCCTTATATAAATTCGTTATAGTTTTTGAATGTATTTAGATTTGTAGATAACAGCCAAAGTGATCATTTCTTGATTTGAAATAAATGGATTTTACTGGATATTTAAATCATATTTCTAAATCGAATTCAATATTTTTAAATTGTATCTTTTCCTTGAAAAACTGACACCACTGTTCCTGCTATTTCCATTCTTAGATACTGTTATTGTATCATTACCTAAATTACTTCATTATCGCTATTAGGTTTAACCATGTTTCTGTAACCACAACCACATTATGGTTTGGATATTAAAAATAAGTCTTCTAATACGTCATGGTTGCTTAGAAGCGATTGAACGTTTATGTTTGAAATTTTAATAACACCGAAGGTTCCTGAAGAACCTTATAAAGTGTTGCTACTGATGAAGGCCACTAGGTGGTCAAAATATATACAGAAAAGTTTTAATATTTAAAGATATACTGCGTTTCCTTAGAGTACGGTGACAGTAAGTTGCTCCAGACCAGCTCAAGTGAAACTCTTCAAGGCGTAGGTAAAAATTGATTGTTAAGTAGACCATAAGGAATGACTGACAATCTCATAACTGGAGCTAGAATAAAAGGGTGTCAGGAACTGGAGCTAAAAGTATCTGCGAGAATTGTTCCAAGTCCTCTAATAAACCTTAAAGTATCACAATATATCAAATAAAGCCAAAAGTTCAAATTGATTAAATTTATTGAATTATAATTATTCTCAAATAAATCTCCAAAAACCAAAATATAGACAAGGTCACACATTCAACAGTATTAAAAAATAGTTTATTTAATTATTAAGGCAATGTTAAAGTCATAAACAATAGTATCAAAAAATCTTATAGGGTGAGCAACACACAACTAAAGAAAACTAATATCTGGACACGAAACAATAGGATACCGCACCTAATCCTGTAAATCATGAACAATAAATATAAACAAATTCATGGCCATAAAGTTGCAATAAGCTGGTAATTTTTATACCAATAATGTTGTACCAAATTCAAACTCGTAAACAGATTTACAAAAGTAGAATTAATATGATGACAATTTTCTTAAAGTACACATCAATGCTGTAAAACTAAATGAGCAACACATTAAATAGCAAAGGAATTGTTAACCAATTCAGTTTTAAATAATAAAAGCTATCCACCATTCGGTAAAAGTGTATGAATGGTTGCCGTAAAATTTTATATTAATAAAGAGGTCAGGAAAATTAATCAATTTCAATAGTGTCAAGTAATTTTATGTTTAAACATGCCTACAAAAGCTTAGGACTATTATACGGCCTGTTTAGTATACGTTGTACTAGATCCATGGCTCGTAAGACAGCTCACGACAGTGTAACAATAAACATCTTGCTGCTCAACCAGCATAACATCAGCTTCAAAATACATTCCATAAATAGTAATTCCATGTAAATAACTTGACAAGCTCCAAATAAGTAAGGTTAATGATGTAATGAAGCTTTTATTATACGTAGCAGGTAGAACTGCTCCTCCAAATATGAACAGCACACCAATAATATCAATATAAACTGCCAATAATGCCGAATCTAATTGCAATCATGACCAATAATTAATAGCACAATGCATAACCATAATACTCTTCAGATTAGCACACAACTTGAATGTGAACATGAATTTGAACTATATATTTAAACTCTAACTAAGAATTGAACCATAAACTAGAATTGTAACATGAATTGCAATTAAGGCTTGCAATAGAAATTGGACAAAATAACTCTAAAGTTGCAAACAGTCCAAAATTACATCCTAAAATTAACACATAGCAATTAGGAGAGAATTGCTACAGAAACAATACTTACTATAAAATGTGGGTTCAATGCAAAGTAACACAAGTGGATTAATCAACAATGTTTGAAATCTTAGCTGAAGTAATGTCCAAAATTCCGCTAAAAGTGCAAATAATCATCTTCATAACACACACTAATAATACAATTAAAAATACCCAAAGTGAATGCAAAATCCGCTTCACGTAGCATTTTTAACAAGGTGCTTCCACTGAGGCGTCACTTTTCAACCAAGGTTGGCACCAAAATCCCAAGTAATATTGCACTTATTATCAAAACAGGTAGTGATAGTGCACCCTACCCTTTTTCCAGGTGTTTTAAAAAGGATAGGCGCACGACAGAGCATAAAAAAAATTACACTCTGGCACAGCTAGCATCGACCGTTGAGGTTGCAGAGGCTGCAAGAGACCTAAAATCTCGAAGGGGAGAAAATTTGTGAATTAATAACTGTAAATTAAACAACTGTGAGAAACTATGAAAAGTTATATAGTGTGTTTATTAAATTTTATAGAAAATAAATTTTTGAACAAAACATAAATATTCTATGAAGTCATATAAAATGAAAGGATCAGTAAAGATTATGATACATGTTTCTTTTTTTTGCAACTAGTCAATGTAGGTACTTAAGTCTAAGAGAGTTTTTAAATATGTGAATGTAACATATAAAAGTCAATAAAATATTTAACGTGAACTAAACGTTCAAAAATACAAAGAAAAGTATCTTGTGCTTTTAAATGCGTAACGAAATTAATAAATGTTCTTTACTACCATAAGTTTCATGAAACGTGTGGCTTACATTTGGACAGTATGCGTCCAGTAAGACTATGTATAAAAAGAATTACTATTTGTGAACACCAGATAAATTATCTGTAAGATTTATATGTTTTACAAGTGTAACATAAAGAGAAAATTTAATATTGTATAAATCAGTTCATTAAATTTTGAGTAGATAAATAGTATTTTAGTTTGTCATACCTGACATGTGCATTGAATAACATATTTTTTTGTTACCCTGATATTCTTGAACGGAACATCTGTAGAAATCCAAATCACATGTGTAGAAACTGCAGGAGTCCCAGGTAACATCAAAATTAAACAAATGGTGAGGTAGAATTCGCTAGCATACAAACAAGTTGAAAAACATTATTCTGTGTTAACTTCATAGATCCATATCAAACCAAAATTTAAGAGAGTAATTAATAAAACTAAAAATGTATGTTGCGGTAGCTTAATTTAAATGTACAACGCCATCGTCATCTCATGGTCAAACGACAGCAAAAAGCATTTGCTTCTTTACGGAGCGTAAGGTGCAAATATAGGAAAACTGAGGGTAGAGAACGACCCTAAAATACAATATGTGAATTAGTTAACACGCAAAAAAAGTCAAAAGGAAATTAAAATACATCTGTTAATTTCTTACCATCGGAAAAGCAATCCGGTGGGATTCGCAGCCCATGAAGGGAAGGAAACGCTAGACAAGATAGCTGTAATATTATTTAAATGATTACACATCTTTTATTTAACAAAATAATACATACTTGATACGACCTCATGGTCAATTTTATCACCTTGAACTCAAAAGCGACCTGTTGTGCACAAGTCAAGACAAGAAATGAAACTTTTGTCAGAACGTTTTGACAGGCAAACAATCTGTCTCAAATATCAGAGCGGGGTATTTAGGATTTTAAGGAAAGAAAACTATAGAGCTCTTCTGCAAAGTAAGTGTGAAATTAAATACCAAGAATACTGGATTGTAGGCAACTTTACAAACAAGTATGAATATTAGAAAAACAAAACACGGTACTTTATAAAGTACTATAACCTTCTTATATTCTGAGATTATAATAAATCTATTAAAGTAAAAGTGTATATTAAGGTTCAAGGGACTTTTTAAAGTAAAATCTGAGGTTTAAAGGGAGAGATAAATCAAGCTGAAACGTGGCGTTTACCATAGGTAAAATGACATGTTTCACTGCCCCGGAACAAAAGAAAAAAAATATATGAAGATATATTTTTTTATAAAATCCAAAATTGGATTGAAGTGAAAGACTTATTAAAAGAAAATAAAAATTGTTTGAAAAAAAATTTGAGAAAAGAAAAAAGTTTGAGAAAAAATTGTTTAAGAAAAAATGTTTGAGAAAAAAATTGTTTAAAAAATTGTTTGAGTGGTGGGATATCTAACGCGTATCACACGTCCCAAAGGGAAACAAAATTGGTAAAGTCAATAATCCGTGAAGTCAAAATCAGTAAGGACTAAACCACTGACACGGGTAAAAAGATTAGAAATAAAACAAAAAATTGTAGAAAAATGGCAATGGGGGGTTATAGTGAGGGTATAACTGTTGTACACCAGTTATGTATGTAAGTGTGGGGGGCTAGATATGATATGTCATCAAAAAAATATTACATCAAACACGTGTAATGTTACAAGAAAAAAAAATTTTTAGTTAAGAAAGATTATGTTTAGTATTATTTAAGTTAAGGTAGGTATATTTAGAAAATTTATTAAGTTTATATCAGTGCCTGTATATGGCTTTAAATCTTTTATGTGCCAGTTATTTGTCTTTGACCCATCTGGGTTAGTAAGATTATAAATTAAATTAGATAGTTTTTTATTAACTGTACATAAAATATATTTGGGTGCAAGTTTTGCAGTAAAAACATCAGCGGCACTAGACAATACTTTGTTTGTTCTCCAAACTGTATCACCTACATCGAAAGTAAATGGTCTACGTCGTAAATTGTAACGACTAGACATTTTTTTATAGGCAAGATGTAATCTATTTTTTACATCTTTGAAGAGATTAAAAAGACCTTGTTGGTCGGTAGAATATGCGGTCCTATCTTCAGGCATTATATCTACGTCATCAGAGGGTTTATAAGACGAACTATAAAATTTTCCTGAAATAGGTACATGTCTACCAAAAATTAAAAATTTGGCGAAAACCCGTCACCTCATGTTTTGCTGAATTTATAGCGTACTGAATTTTTGCTATATTTTCATCCCACATGTTGTGTGTTTCGACATATGATCTAATCGCCGTACCTACAGTTTTATTTATTCGTTCTACAAAATTACATTGTGGGGAATATACTGCAGTGTACCATATTTTTTCAACATTATAATTAGCAATTAAATTTTTAAAAATGTTTCCAGATAGTTGTGATCCATTATCACATATTACAAATTTAGGTACCCCGTAGGTTAGAAATACCTTATTTTCGATATGTTTTTCGATATTTGGTGCTGTAGCACTATGTAAAGGAAATAATAAAGTGAATTTAGAAAACCAGTCTCCTACAACAAGTAACCACTTATGTCCTTGTTTTGACCTAGGAAGGGGTCCTATGAGGTCTAAAGCAATTGTGTGAAACGGAAATGTAACATCTTTTTCTTTACCTGCTAAACCTAATGGTTTCATATTTGATGCTTTTTGTGCTCCACATATTAGACAATTTTTACAATACTTTATGACGTCATATTTCATTTTAGGCCAGTAGTAATTTTCTTGAAGTCTAGCTAATGTTTTATAAAATCCAAAATGTCCAGCAGTAGGTGGATCATGACAAGTAGAAATTACTTCATTTCTTTGTTTAATAGGTACTAGGATTTTCCAATTATTTATATTCGTAGTTAACGGTAAATTTGAAGGTAGGAATTTGTATAACAAACCGTTTTCTATTTTCCATTGCGGATAGGTATCTGGAGAATTTATAATTTTATTTTTTAAAGATACATAGTAATCATCTATGTTAGCTAAATCTATTTCTAAGGTATTTAAATTTACAGTGTTATCTTGTGTTGATCGACTAAGGGAATCAGGTATTACATGTAGCTTGCCTTTACGGTGAATTAAATCGAAGGTATGTTGTCTTAAACGGGTGGCCCATCTTGCCAGTTTCCCAGAAGGATTTTGGATATTATTGAGCCATAACAGACTGTGATGATCTGTTATGACTGTAAATTTTGTTCCTTCTATCCACGGACGGAATCTTTCTATAGAAAAAATAACTGAGAGACATTCGCGTTCTGTAACGGAGTAATTGCGTTCAGAACGTGTAAGTGATCTGCTTACGTAAGAGATAATGTGATCTTCACCATTTAGATTTTGTAATAGAACTCCTCCTAAACCAGTATTTGATGCATCAGCTTCTATCGTGAATGGTTGATTGAAATCAGGTTGAGATAAGATAGGCTCAGATACTAAGATTTGTTTTATTTTTAGAAAAGCTGACTCAGCCTCGGAATTCCAAACTATTGGTTGTTTTTCTTTTCCTTTTAACAGATCATTAATACGAGACATAAGGGTAGAAAAGATTTTATAAACCTTCTATACCAGCTAACCATGCCAACAAAACGTTTAATTTGTGTGGTTGTTTTAGGTCTTGGATAGTTAGTCATTGCTGAAATTTTTCTGGATCTGTTCTAATAGAATTTGAACCAACAATGTATCCTAGGAATTTTAATTTTTTTAAAAACTCACATTTTTGAGATTTATAGTTAAATTTGCATCTTTTAAACGGTCACGAACTGTTTCTAGTAACTTGATGTGTTCAGAAAATGTTGAAGATATAACTATAATATCGTCGAGGTAACAGAAAATATGGGGTTCCAACTCCGGTCCAAAAATAGTATCAACGAGACGTTGTTGTGTTTGTGCAGAGTTTCTTAAACCGAAGGGAACTGTAACGAACCTAAATTGGCCTCTGGAGATTACACTAAAGGCTGTTTTGTCCTTAGACTCTGTAGTTAAAGGTAGCTGCCAAAAGCTATGTCTTAGATCAAGACTAGAAATGTATGTAGCACCTCTTAGCAAATTCAAAATTCGGTCTACATTAGGCATGGGGTAGCTATCGTGGGTAGTTATTTCATTTAGAGCTCTTCCATCAAAACAAACTCTATAGTCACCAGAAGATTTTTTAACTAGTAAGATAGGAGAACACCAAGGCGAGGTACATTTTTCAATTACACCCAGCTCTAACATTTCATCTAATTTTTCATTCAATATTTTTGACATATATGGAGACATTGGGTATGGACGTTTTCTGATAGGTTTGTGGTCACCAGTGTCAATATTCATATAAATTTTATCAGTGCGACCTGTATTTGTATCAGTGCTTGCAATTAAATTGAAGGAATCTATTATTTGTTTTGCTTTAGGTAATTGTGTAGGAAGTAAATCGTCTAACGTGCAAAGTTTATGTTTATCCAAATTTTTTTAAAGGAACTTTTTCCACAGGTATAGGTATATTTGTAGATGTGTGAACATCCCAGGAATTATTTTTAAAATTGATAGATAGTTCAAACTTTTTCGCAAAATCTGAACCAAAAATAAATGAGTGAGGTAGTGCAGGAACGACTAAACAAGTAATGAAACAACATGTGTCACCTATAAAAATAGGCAAGTCTAAAGTACCAGAAATATTTTGTGGAGTGCCATCTGCAGTTAGTAATTTATGTGTAGTTAAAGGAAATATATTTAGATTTAAGGTTTTATTATAGGTATGCCTAGAGATCCTATAACAGAAATGTTACTTCCGAATCGAAAAGTGAAGTTATATAAATGTCTAATAATTTTACTTTAAGATATGGTCTAGTATCTAAATGTTTTGTAATTAAATTATAAGTTTCTATTGAATGTGTTTTTGATTTATAGAAGTTTCTAACAGTAGTCAACCATTTTGACCAGTTATCATTGTTTTGAGAAATTTTATGTAAGTTAAGGTAATTTTTCTTAGACAAACTTGTTAAGTTATAATTTTGTTTTTATAACAATGATTTATTTTTGAGGGTAAGGTAGGTTTTGTATAAGGTAAAGTAGGATTTGTACTAGGTAGAGTAGTCATTTGTTTTTAGAAAAATAGTGGTAGAGACAATTTTATTTGGTTTAAGATAATTTTGGTAGCTATAGATATCTCAGTACAGGGTTGGCTATATGTCCTGTACTTTTTATTCGTTTTTGAGCAAACGGGACATGTGGATATTTTACATTAGGAATGCCACATCTGTAGCAGAAAATTTTTCTTTAATATTACAATTAGGATATGTGTGATCTGATTTTAAACAGTTCCAACATTTACTTGTGGTATGTCTATAGGTATTTGAGAAATAACGTGTATTTTGAGTTGAAGGAAAAGTAGGTAAATTTGTATTTATATTTTTATTTATTGTGGTATGTGGTTGTGTTTGAATTTTGGAATCGTATTATATTGTATGGCATTTAATTGAGACGAAGCATTTTGTATTTTAGGTTTATTGTTGTATGTCCAAGTTTTCGGTTTACTTTCTTGAAATTTTGTGTATAAAATTTTGTGGAAAAGAATTTTGTTTTGTAATGAAACAGAGGTAGTTGGTTTAAATGAGTTATTATTAGATATAAGTTGATTTTTATACGAAAAGATTCTTCTAATCTTTTGTAGCTGTAACGAGATCTGAGATAGTATTAATTGTAGGTAGAATTATAGAAAGTGGTGTAATAAAATCAGGTAATAGATTTTGTGAAATAATTTGTATTCTTGTTGATTCTAAAGGTAATTTTTGAAATCTGGAATAAATTCTGCATTTTCATTATATAGATAGTCACTGCTTCATTCGTCTTTTGTTTTCTAAGTCTTATTTCGTCCCATAAAATAGTTTCTATGTTAGGAGGTAGAAAATCTTGTTTTAAACGAGTTATTAAGGAGTTCCAATCTGTTACAGAGTGTTTTATTTCCTATACCAAACAATTGCATCTCCGTCAAACAATTCCATCGCAGACGAAAACAGATCTTGTAGTGAAACATTTCTGGTTTCAGCTAATTCAGATACTCTTTCTAAAAATTCAAAGACTGTGTCTGGTTTACCATTAAACTTTATTGACCAAGAAGAAATTGGAGTAGGATTAGATATATAAGTTACTGTTGGTGGATGAACATTTATTGTGGGGTAGTATTTGTTAAAGGTACATTAATTTTACCGGTAGTAATTTCATATTTGTCTATTTTTCATGAAGTTCTGCATCTAACAAAAGTGCAGTTGAATAACTTTCATTTTTAAAAGTTGTTACAATTTCATTATCATTATCAGGAATAGTTAATCGGTTTATTCTGCCACATACATGCGCCAGTCGAGACATAATTCTTTTATAAAGTGAATCTTTAACATCACCATCAAATTCTTCTATTAAATTCGTAATTGAATTTATAGTATTAGTTATTTGCTCACTATCTTGTTCGAAAGTTATAGTATATTGAGATAGTTCTTTATGTGGTGGTGGTTTATTTAATTCAATTCTTAATTGACGAGCCAAAAGTTTTCTTTTATCCTCCATAGTTCTCTTTTTTGAACTAATGGACCTTATGTAAAGTTCATACTCAAGCTCCTCTATTAGTAAATAACCTGCTTTTAAGTATGCTTCCATTTTAGTTTTTATATTTTACAAAAGAATATTTATTTATATTTCAAGGTAAAAATAGGTATAAAATAAATGTTGGCTTCACGTGACAGTGTATGCAAGAAAAAAACGAGATACGTTGAGCGATACGTGCAACCATGCACGAGAAAAAAAGAAAGATACGTTGGGTGTCACGTGTAAACGTACGCAAGAGAAAAAAATGAGACAGGTTTGGCGTCACGTGGAAGCGTGGACATGTGCTGTATAAAATATTAAAGAAACAAAACGCGTTGTATAGAAAATTTAAAGAAAAATATCGTCGGGTTGTGTTATGTCAAAAATTTAAAAAAATTTATATTGGGCGCAACGTGTATGCGTGTGCCTGATATAGAGAAAAATATTAGAAATTTGGGTGCCACGTGTAGACGTGGGTGAGAGAAAAAAATTAAACCTGTTGGGCGTCACGTGTAAACGTAGCCAGGTATAGAAAAAAATTTCGTGTGTCAGATATAGAAGAAAAAATAGGAGGTTTGGCGTCACGTGCAAACGTGCGCGGGAGAAAAAATGGAGAGAGAAAAAAAAGAAAAAAATTTAGGTAGTTGGACGCTACGTGTAAACGTGCGCGAGAGAAAGAAAGAAGATAGGTTGGGTACCACGTGCACCCTACCCTTTTTCCAGGTGTTTTAAAAGGATAGGCGCACGACAGAGCATAAAAAAATTACACTCTGGCACAGCTAGCATCGACCGTTGAGGTTGCAGAGGCTGCAAGAGACCTAAAATCTCGAAGGGAGAAAATTTGTGAATTAATAACTGTAAATTAAACAACTGTGAGAAACTATGAAAAGTTATATAGTGTGTTTATTAAATTTTATAGAAAATAAATTTTGAACAAAACATAAATATTCTATGAAGTCATATAAAATGAAAGGATCAGTAAAGATTATGATACATGTTTCTTTTTTTGCAACTAGTCAATGTAGGTACTTAAGTCTAAGAGAGTTTTTAAATATGTGAATGTAACATATAAAAGTCAATAAAATATTTAACGTGAACTAAACGTTCAAAAATACAAAGAAAAGTATCTTGTGCTTTTAAATGCGTAACGAAATTAATAAATGTTCTTTACTACCATAAGTTTCATGAAACGTGTGGCTTACATTTGGACAGTATGCGTCCAGTAAGACTATGTATAAAAGAATTACTATTTGTGAACACCAGATAAATTATCTGTAAGATTTATATGTTTTACAAGTGTAACATAAAGAGAAAATTTAATATTGTATAAATCAGTTCATTAAATTTTGAGTAGATAAATAGTATTTTAGTTTGTCATACCTGACATGTGCATTGAATAACATATTTTTGTTACCCTGATATTCTTGAACGGAACATCTGTAGAAATCCAAATCACATGTGTAGAAACTGCAGGAGTCCCAGGTAACATCAAAATTAAACAAATGGTGAGGTAGAATTCGCTAGCATACAAACAAGTTGAAAAACATTATTCTGTGTTAACTTCATAGATCCATATCAAACCAAAATTTAAGAGAGTAATTAATAAAACTAAAATGTATGTTGCGGTAGCTTAATTTAAATGTACAACGCCATCGTCATCTCATGGTCAAACGACAGCAAAACACATTTGCTTCTTTACGGAGCGTAAGGTGCAAATATAGGAAAACTGAGGGTAGAGAACGACCCTAAAATACAATATGTGAATTAGTTAACACGCAAAAAAGTCAAAAGGAAATTAAAATACATCTGTTAATTTCTTACCATCGGAAAAGCAATCCGGTGGGATTCGCAGCCCATGAAGGAAGGAAACGCTAGACAAGATAGCTGTAATATTATTTAAATGATTACACATCTTTTATTTAACAAAATAATACATACTTGATACGACCTCATGGTCAATTTTATCACCTTGAACTCAAAAGCGACCTGTTGTGCACAAGTCAAGACAAGAAATGAAACTTTTGTCAGAACGTTTTGACAGGCAAACAATCTGTCTCAAATATCAGAGCGGGTATTTAGGATTGTAAGGAAAGAAAACTATAGAGCTCTTCTGCAAAGTAAGTGTGAAATTAAATACCAAGAATACTGGATTGTAGGCAACTTTACAAACAAGTATGAATATTAGAAAAACAAAACACGGTACTTTATAAAGTACTATAACCTTCTTATATTCTGAGATTATAATAAATCTATTAAAGTAAAAGTGTATATTAAGGTTCAATGGACTTTTTAAAGTAAAATCTGAGGTTTAAAGGGAGGGATAAATCAAGCTGAAACGTGGCGTTTACCATAGGTAAAATGACATGTTTCAATAGCATCGCAGGACAAACACATATAACAACTTTTTATAACCAAAATTAAAAATAACAATTGAAAGAATGGTATTAATGCTGATAGTACACACGCGAGAGATTTTTAAATTCCTTGCCCAAATAAAAAAGTTAATTTTCTCCTGAACCGTATCGTGGTGGCAAAAATTCCTTTACTTTTTTCTGGGTTAATACAAATGCAGCAAATTTATAAAGAAATCTACATTTAGATGTTAAGGCCATCAGTACATATGCAGCAAATTTTTAAGTTCCATGCCCAAGTAAAAATGTTATTAATTATTTTCCTAACTGTCCAATTGGCCACCAGCACTACTATAATTTTTCTTAGGATTAATACAAAAGCGTCAAATTTGTAAAAAATATACATCAAGGTATTAACGTTGATAGTACACGTACACACACACCCACACACACACATGCACTCACCCACCCACACACACACACCCATGCGCACACACACACACATACACACACACAGGAGATTTTTAGGTTCCTTGCCCAAATCAAAAGATTAATTTTCCTGAACAGTATCATGCTGACAAGAATTACTTTAATTTTTATTCTGGGTTAATACAGATGCAACAAATTTGTAAAAAATCTACATTTAGATTTTAAGCCCACCAGAACATACGAGGCAGATTTTTAAATTTCATGCCCAGATAAAAAGTTATTAACCTTTCCTTAATCGTATCAAGTGGCCGCCAGCACTACTTTAATTTTTCTCCAGATTAATACAAAAGCATCAAATTTGTAAATAAATCTACCTCTAGGTATTAACGTCAACAGTACATACGCCACAGATTTTCAGTTCCACGCCCAAATAAAAAAGTTATCGATTTTTTCCTGAGCCGTATCAAGGTGCCGCCAGAACTACTTTAATTTTTTCTGAGTTATTATACAAATGCAGTGAATTTGTAAAAAAACTACATTTATGTATTAAGACCATCAATACATATGCGACAGATTTATAAATTGCATGCCCAAATAAAAAAGTTCTTGATTTTTTCCTGAACCGTATCAAGCGGCCGCCAGAACTACTTTAATTTTTTTCTGGATTAATACAAAAGCAGTCAATTTGTAAAGAAATATACACTTAGGTATTAAGGCCTTTGGTAGATTATTCCATGCTCAAATAAAAAAGTTATAAAACAATTCTACATATAGGCATTAATGCCATTGGTATATACGTGGTAGATTTTTAAGTTCCATGCCCAAATAAAAAGTTATTAATTTTTTCCTGAACTGTTCAATTGGCCACCAACACTCTCTATTTTTTTCTAAATTAATAATAAAAGCGTCGAATTTGTAAAAAAAATCTACATCTAGGTATTAATGCCAATGGTACATACGCGCAGATTTTTAAGTTCCATACCCAAATAAAAAAGTTAACAATTTTTTCCTGAACTGTTCAATTGGCCGCCAACACTACTTAAATTATTTCTGGATTAATACAAAAGCAGTGAATTTGTAAAGAAATCTACATCTAAGGTATTAATGCCAATAGTACATACACTACAGATTTTTAAGTTCTATGCCCAAATAAAGATGTTATTAATTTTTTCCTGAACCGTCTCAAGTGGTCGTAAAGTATACTTTAATTTTTTTCTAGATTAATACACATGCAAGTGAATTTATAAAAAAACCTACATTTAGGTATTAAGGCCTTCAGTAGATATGCGGCAGATTATTAAGCTTAAATAAAAAAGTTATTAATTTCTTCCTGAACTGTATGAAGTAGCTGCCAGCACTACTTTAATTTTTTACTGGATTATTACAAAAGCGTTGAATTTGTAAGAAAATCTTCATCTAGATATCTAGATATTAACGCCAATAGTACATATGCAGCAGATTATTAAATTCCATGTCCAAGTAAAAAAGTTATTAATTTCTTCCTGAACTGTTCAATTGGCCGCCAACACTACTTTAATATTTTTCTAGATTAATACAAAAGCAGCAAATTTGTAAAGAAATCTACATCTAGGTATTAAAGCCAACTGTATGTTATTAATTTTTTCCTTAACTGTATGAAGTGGCCGCTAAGCACTATTTAAATTTTTTTCTGGATTAATACAAAAGCGTCAAATTTGTAAAAAAAATCTTCATCTAGATATTAACGCCAATAGTACATACGCGGCAGATTTTTAAGTTCCATGCCCATATAAAAAGTTATTAATTTTTTCCGGAACCGTATCTTGGTCGCCAGCACTACTTTAATATTTTTCTGGTTAATACAAATGCAACGAATTTGTAAAAAATCTACATTTAGGTATTAACATCATAAGTATATACACAGCAAATTTTTAAGTTCCATGCCCAAATAAAAATGTTATTAATTTTTTCCTGACACTTATGGAAGTGGCCACCAGCATTACTTGTAACTTTTTCTGGGCTACTACAAAGGCAGCAAATGCGTAAAGAAATTTACATTTAGATATTAAGGCAATCAGTACATACACGGCAGATTTTTAAGTTCCACGCCCAAATAAAAATGTTATTAATTAATCTTTTCATGAACCGTATGGAGTTTCCACCAGTACTATTTTAATTTTTTCTGCGTTAATACAAAAGCAGCAAATCTGTAAAAACATAGATTGATGTATTAAGGTCATCAGATTTTTAAGTTCTATGCCCAAATAAAAAGTTATTAATATTTTCCTAATCCGTATGAAGTGGCCACCAGCACTACTTGTAACTTTTTCTGGGCTAATACAAAAGTAACGAATTTGTCAAGAAATCTACATTTAGATATTAAGGCCATCGATAATTGTGCGGCAGATTTTTAAGTTCCATGGAACTTAAAAATCTACATTTGTATTTGTATTTATTCATTTTAATAGCACATGCTAATAGAATATTCTAACTTAATTGTTTAGCAATAAGTATACATACATACATATTTACTTATTTAAAGGCAGTGAATGGAGTCATGCAACACAGGGACCCACTCATCAATCTGTACATAATAGACAATCATCACATATAGCTTCCTTCTTCACACACCTAAATTATTCATAGCATATTTAATACATCTTTGTTGAAAGAGTTTTACAGTTTCCGAATTTTTTACTCTGATAGATAGTTTATTATACTGCACAAGTCCCTTATGAAAGAGATCATTTTGACTATATGTAGTAGAAACTGTAGGTACATAGAAGTCTTCACTAGCCCGAGTTTGATAAGAATGTATATCTGACACTATCCTAGTATGTTTTACTAAATGTGCTGGAAAGAAATTGTGCTTTATTTTGTATGTGACGTTCATTGTGTTTACAAAAATTATCTGATTAACGCTCATCAAGTTTGTTTTCTTTAACATACTACTAACACTTGTATAATGATTGCATTTAAGAATGTATCTCAGAGCTTGGTTTTGTTTCTTTTGTACATCATTTATTTCAGATTTGTTTAATAAAAATAGTATTGATAAACAGTAATTAAGATGTAGCAAAATAATGGTTTTTTAAATTGTCAATTTGGACCAAACACTAAGATAATTATTCATTCTTCCTAAAAGATTTACTTTTCTAGCTATTTTTTTGGTTACGTTTTCTGCATGTTTAGAAAATGTTAAATGTTCATCCATTATGACTCCCAGATATTTGCACTCCTCCACTTGCTCTATTTTTTGGTTATTAATAAATATTCCAGTGTGATTTTTAGTTGATAGAGTATTAAATCGATTTTTAATTATCATAAACTTAGTTTTTTTTTTTATATTTAAGCTCAAACTGTTATGTTTTATCCATTCATGTATCTCAATCATTTCTTGATTCAGGGTGTTTACCACGTATTCAATATCATCGCCAATGCAGTATATTAAAGGGTCATCAGCAAAAAGTTGTATATTGCATTTTTTCAAATATTTAGTTATATCATTTATATATACAATAAACAGATTTGGACCAAGTACTGTTCCTTGCGGAAAACCATACATATTTTCTTTAGATTCTGAGAACTTGTTTTAATATTGGTTTTAATCCTTGTTGCAATTTTTCAATGCTGCAGCTATTTTTAATACCTTTTAATTGTATGTACCTATTATCAAATAATGCCTCCCAACCAAAAACTATTTTGGATTTCTTTACCTACCGACAAGAAATCAGAAGATTTATTGGAGAGCTGAAAATTTTAATATTGGTTTTAATCCTTGTTGCAATTTTTCAATACTGCAGCTATTTTTAATACCTTAATCGTATGCACCTATTATCAAATATGTATGTATATTTATACAATATCAAAAAATTGCTAAAAATATAAATGCTATAAATTTTTATTACCATGCCCAGGCTGATTGCCTTATAGGAAAGTCACGGTAAATGTGATATGCCGAATTTTTCAATAGTTAATTTTGAGCTACATAACACGAAAATATAAAGAATAAGAAAAACACTGTAATCAACAAAAATCTGGCAGTTTAATATTTTCAATTTCTTATTTGTACAATCAAATAAAGGATACAAAGTCACATCGCAATGCAAATTTGAGAAGATTTGCATGAAAAATGACTTTGTGGCAATTATTTAATTTTAAATCCTAGCTCCTGAAAATAGATGGTTTTAAGCTAATCATGTTTATCCTTTTCATGGGAGATATGTACTCTATGTAATTTTTTTTGTTTTGTTATTCGTATAGTTAAATATCTAAATTTTGCTTCATTTTAATTAGTTCAGATAATCAACATTCTGCTGTAAATAATTTTTTAACCATAATTGTTACTAACAGGATTAAAAGCCAATTTTAACACAAAATTATTATATACAAAATCATATCGCTGACATTCCTTTTTGTCACCCTGTATAAAACCTTGATTAGAATTTTATAATTTATAAACTAAATTAGTTTTTCAAGTCTAATTGTTTGTAGAGAATTAATTTTGGAGTGGTAAAATATTTGGCGTAAATATGGTGTTTCTGGTAGCGATTCGTAGTTTAAGTGTTTAACATATAACTTAATAAACGTCTTAATGACGTAACTCACAATTAGTTAGCGGTATGGCATGTTGGTAGCGATTCGTTGCTTAAGCCTTACCATAACATATAATTTAATAAACGTCACCATGACATAACTCACAATTAGTTAGCGGTCTGGCATGTTGGCAGTGATTCGCTGCTTAAACCTTACCATATAATAATAATAATAAGGGTATAATATGCAAGTTTGTTGGGAATGTAATCTAAATATAGAAGATGACAAATGTTGTGAGTGTGATGGGTGTACAAAAATAGTACATTTTGACTGTACAGACTTATCAAGTTCTGAAATAAGATGTATGCAGTTAAAAAAAGGAAGAGTTTTAAAATTTTATTGTTCAAAGTGTGAAAAGCAAGTGACTGAGACGAAATATGTACTTGGGGAAGTTATGCAAAAATTACAATCTCTGGAAAGAACTCATGAGGAATTTTTAAAAAAGTTTGATGAACAGAGTAAAGACTTGGTAGAAATAAAAAATAAATTATTTGAACAAAAGTGTCCAGAGGCAGAACTCAATGTTAATAAATTGTACAGTGCAGTCACTAAACGGAATGTATCTCAACCTCCTATAGTAATAATAGATAAAATTGGTGGAAAAACAGACTCTAAGGAAATCCTTAAAAAATTGAAAGATAATATTGACCCTGTTAGTTTAGAAATTGGAGTAAATGTAGGGAAAACTACAAAAAATGGTGGTATTGTTATTGAATGTGAAAATAATAGGGCAGTGGAGGTGATGAAGAAAACTATATCACAAAAAATGGGAGAAGAATATACAGTAAAGACTCCATTAAAAAGACTTCCAATGATAAAATTATAGGAGTAGATGAAAGTGACAAAGAAGGCATTTACAAAAAAATAATAAATCAAAATAAGTTAGATGAGCATAAACAAAATTTTCAAATGAATATTAAGTATGAAACTAAAATTGTTAAAGGGTTATTCAACATTATTGTAGAAGTGGATACAGATACATTTAAATACATTATGAGAGAAGAACTATTGAGAATAGGATGGAGGAGATGTAAGGTATTAGAGCATGTGGCAATAAAAAGATGTTATAAGTGTTGTAAGTTTGGGCATATTGCCAAAGAATGCAAGGGGAGTGTAGTGTGCCCACGGTGTGCACAATCTCATAATGAAGCAGATTGTCAAGAAAGTCAATTTAAGTGTATTAACTGTGTGGAAGCAAAAAGTCGTTTAAATATAGAATTAGATGAACAGCATACAGTATGGGACTATAATTGTACATGTTTTAAAAGGATTATTGAATTACAAAAGCGTAAAATAAATTACATATAGCAATTACCTTCTAGATGTTTAAATATAACAGCAGACTATAAGTCAATAATTTTATGCTTAAATACACAAGGCTTAACTACACATTTTGACGAAATACAACAGCTAATCAATCGAGAAAAACCAATATTGGTATGTTTAACAGAAACACATCTGACAAATTGTATTGAAAGTAATGAAATAGCCATTAAAGGATACAGTTTAGTTAGGGTTGATTCTAGTTCACGACACACTGGAGGTGTCATAATTTACTATCAGTCATTTCTACAGTTTGAAATATTAAAAGAGTATAGCCTCCATTTAGAATATTGGGGTATTGTTGGTAATATTAAGTTGAATAGTAGAAGTATAAGTATAGCTGTGTTTTACCGTTCACCAAGTGGAAGTTGTGCAAATTTTCTAAACCTGTTGGAAAATTTGTTAGAAGAACTAGTAGAATCACGTGGTAGTGAAGATATCATTCTGATTGGGGATTATAATATTGATTGGAATAAAATAAATGATTTCTATACAATTAAGTTAAAAAATATTGTAAAGGACTGTGGATTTGTACAACTAATTTCTGAGAGTACAAGAATTACTAAAGAATCTGAAACATTAATAGATTTAGTGATAACTAATAATAATGGATTAAAAAGTACAGTATGGCACACTCCAAAAGTTACAGATCATAGCATTGTTGTTGCAGACATTAGTCACATCACACAAAACCTCCAAGTTGATGCAGAAAGCAAAATAAAGAAAATTCTTAACTATGAGGCCATAAAGAACGAGTTAATATTGTCAGATTGGAAGTATGAAATAACCAACATCGATAAACTTTATAAAACATTTTACACAAACATTAAAAATGCAATTGACCATAATTCATATGACAAGGAGGTGTCACAAAATAGTTCAAAATTATGGTTTAATGGAGAAATACAAAGAGTAATTAATATACGAAATAAATTTTATAAAAAATTTACATTCACAAGAAGTATGGAAGATTGGAAAGCATACAAAGAATGCAGAAATAATGTGATATTCATGATCCGTAGAGCTAAGATTAAATATTATGAAAAGAAAATAGATGAAAATAAAGGTAACCCAGTAAAATGTGGAAGACTTTAAAACTTGTATTAAAAACCGAACGTATTCAAAATAGTAAGCACATTATATTTGAAAATACACTAGAAACTAATGACAAAACTATTGCTGAAAACTTCAATAATTACTTCATAAATAGTATAACAGAAATTACATCATCAATTGGTATTGAAAAGTTTGAGTTTCACGATCCAATACGTACAAGCCTGAAGGAATTAAGTACTTTTAAATTATTAAAAATACATGAACTAAAAGAATTGGTATATAAGCAAGCAAATAAAAGCAGCCCGGATGGTGTAAACAGTAGAGTTCTTAAAGAACTTTTTGATATTATTGGTTATCCGCTACTAAACATAATAAATATGTCTCTTATGCATGGTATTGTGCCCAAGGACTTAAAAATATCAACAATTACACCAATTCAAAAAGTAGTATCAACAAAGAAATGCGAAGAGTACAGGCCTATAAATATGTTGGCCACAATTGAAAAGATATTAGAAACATTAATATATAAGCAACTGAAGCAATTCTTGGATGAGACTAATATATTAACCACCTATCAGTCTGGTTTTCGAACGAAACACTCGTGTGAAACAGCGATTCAGCTAATTATAAATGACTGGAAAGAATCAATGGATAAAGGAAAGGCAGTGTGTGCAGTCTTTATAGATTACAAAAGAGCATTTGAGACTATAAGTAGAAATATTCTCATTAAAAATTGGAAAAATATGGGGTTAAAGACAATGCGTTAGAGTGGTTTAAAGACTACCTACAAAACAGAGAGCAAGAAACGAGATGGCAACGGAAACATCTAATAAATCAGAAATTGAGTGGGGTGTTCCACAAGGAAGTATTTTGGGACCATTGCTTTTTATAATTTACATAAACGATATAGTGAATGTAGTGAAGGTAACAAAGATGCATATGTTTGCTGATGACACTTTAATATATGCTGAAGGTGCAAATGTAATAAACCTGATTCAATCTGTAAATAGTGACTTAATAAGAATTAGCAAATATTTAGTTGGAAATAAGCTGAAGATAAATGTTGATAAAACAAAATGGATGTTGTTAACGAATGATAGAAGTTATCAAATGATAAAAACAGAAAATAGGAATGTACAAATAGATGGGTCTGATATTGAACTGGTAGAGAACATTAAATACCTTGGCGTAATAATCGACCGAAAATTAACTTTTAAAATGCATCTACAGAAGGTTATAAATAAAGTAAGCAAAAGGTTGGATTTCTGAGAAGAATTAGTGCAAAGTTATCAAGTTTTGCTCGAATAACTTTATATAGAGCAATAGTTTATCCACACCTAACATATTGCAGCACCATTTTATTTGTCTCAAACCAAGGTGATTTGGAAAGATTGCAAAAGATACAAAATCGTGCAATGAGATGTTTATTAAAATGTAGCAGATTTGCCAAAGTCCGTAAAATGTTAGAATGCCTTAATTTTTAAATGTTCAGGAACAAATGAAATATAATAGTATGGTTTTATATATAAAATTATCAATGGTTTGCTGCCTTCGTACTTGGTTAGCAACTTAATTAAAGTGTCAGATATACATAACTACAGCACAAGACAAGCAGACAATTACTATATATACAAGAAGAATAAAACGATAACCACAAAAAATGTATTTCATTATGGCGTTAAGATATATAATACATTACCAAAATCAGTTACAAATCAGCCTTCTCAAAGAAAATTCAAGAGTAATTTAAAAAAATATATTTTAAGTTGTAGAAATGAAAACTAATTATATTATTAACTGTATTTTAATAATTTGCTTTATAGTATAATATTTTTGTTTTATACTTTATTAACCTATATTGAGTTATGCAATAAATCTACTTACTTACCATAGCATATAACTTAATTAACATCTCCATGACATAACCTTACTATTAGTTAACGGTCTGGCATGTTGGCAGCAATTCGTTGCTTAAACCATACCATAACATATAATTTAACACTTTTCATTTTTTAGAGGGGATAACCAGGTAATATTTCATTTCCTTATAAATGGGAATCATGTAAACATGTTGGCGTTCTTTAACAACAATCAGGTTGCTAATATCTATGTAGAGCCAGGTAGAAAAGAAAAAAACAGAAAAGTATAGGAAAACCTAGATCAAGCTATATTAGTCAAATTATTAGAAATTTAGGTTGTGAAGGGTATGTAGAACTTTTTAGATTAGCACAGAATAGAAAAGAAGTTAGAGCTGCGTCAAACCGACCTTAAGTAAGGTCGGAAACAAAATGATGATGGCAAAACTAGATGTTTATTAATTTAAAAAAAAGCTTGATTAGAATGTGTTAATTTATAAATTACATTCAGCAAATATTTAACTTAAGAATCTGTGCTTCAGTAATTTTTCCATTAAAAATGAATTTAATGTAGCATATATATTTTTGTTACTTTTGTGACAGAGCATAACATTGTTACTGGCTGAATCAGAACTCAGCTCGTTATATTTCATCATAAACATGCAATATAATGATGTGATAACGAAGTCACGAGAGGTCTTTGAAAGTCAAATTATGTGAGTACCCCACCTAAAAACGGAAGAAGTTAAAATTTCTCAATATTTAAATTTCATCCTGTATAAACGCATAAGCGTATTCCATTAGCAACACAAAAAGATTCCCATGTAAAATAACACTCTTTAAGGACACATGCCATTTAAGAAGGAAGCCCAATTTTAAGTTCACTGATTACGTTAATTCATTTTAGCCGTGTGTAAATAATCACTCCTAAAAGATATAAAGTTAGTTTTCATTTTAAATAAAGCATAAGAGCGAAGCCTAAATTTTAAATACATGAAAATAAAAGCATTTATTTTCAGCCGTGTGTAAATAATTATTCTATTCTCTAGAAAAATATCTTTTAATAACAAGTTTTCATTGCATTTACCATAGAACGCATTTAAAAAATATCAATTTTATGACCTTATAAAGTAAAGCATATTTTCCGCATGTAAAACACGTAAAACAAGTTTTAGAGCATTTATGAAAACACCAGTAGTCCAGAAAGTTCAAATATTTACGTTATTTAATAAAGGAATACGTCATTTTTATGAGAAATGTTCTAAAAACTATTAAATAAGCTAATTATTTCTATCAATAAATAAACGCCCCAATTTGAGGAAGCCCTATTATCGGGAAAGCTATAAAAATAGATACGAACGAATTTAATAGCTCTAAGAGAGAGATATCAACAGCTAGGTTTTAATGCATCAACAAAGAATGGAAGGCGCTTTACGATAGCCACAAATTATAACGACTGCAATAACTTTATACTAATATCTCATTAAAACGCGAAATCGGGGTAATTGTTACATTATCCAGCGTCTAATGCAACAAAATAGAATCTAGAAGAATCGAGAAAATGACGTATTAAATTTGTTTTAGTAATTAGAGAACGGGATCAGTCATTCATTCTAACATCAAACATGTAAGTTTTGAGTAAAGATTCATTTTTCAACATCGAAAGTACAAGTTTCGAGTAATTTATAATTCATTTTACGACATGCAATATATAACACAGAACTTTGAATAATTATGAAGCATAATTATTTTTAAGAATACTACAAAAATTAAACGAATTTTGATATAAATAATCTTAATACAACTGCAACTGCTAATTTTAACCTATTAGAAATAGATCCACTTAGCAAAGTGATATTTCTGTGTTAAGATTGATTAGAAATAAATATCTGAAATGGAAGTATGAAGTATTCAATGCTGTTAATTACAATGGAAATTATATTTTTATAAGCGCTATAACAAAGTATTTGACCACACCAACTGCAAGTATAATTTTGTTGTAGCAACTTAATTGGACATTTGAGTAAATTAAGCTAGAATAAGATTTTCATTTTATGAAAATTATTTGTCAAGGGATAATTTCCAGCAGTTTTGAGGTAAGAGCTCAAAGCATTTTAATCTTTTACTAAATTTTTTGCTCAACGTCGTTGGGTAATTACACTGACAATAGGGGTACGACAAAGATAGGTAAATTATTCCGAAAATTTTAAAGAGAATTTTTGTGACTCACATATGAGATGTTTGGGTTCTGTACTTGTTAACAGAAAATTAGGTAAATATTATTTTAATAAGTACGTAGTCATTAGAAAAATTTTCGGTCTAAGCTTAAGCTGTAATGTTTTTATAAATGTTATTTATATCTGTGTATGTAAGAGATTCTTTAGACAATGTGTATAAAAGGAAAATTTTTTTGAATGCATAGAAGATTGTTCATAGATGTTGCTTGAAATTTCTGTGTTTCAATTCCTTTTGATAAAATCCACAAGGAAAAGAACTTGATAAGATAGAAATCTCATATTTTTTATTGCATCGTCATTAATAAAATTCGACTGTACCAAGTCACAGTATCTTTATATAAATATATATATATATATATATATATATATATATATATATGAATTATTAATAACGACCTCCTTTATTCTAATTTTCCAAAAATATTGTGGGTTTAAGGTCCGCTGGATTATTTAAGAAAACTCTTTTTTATAAATCTGAGCTTTCAAATTTATTTTAATCCTTTTTCAAAGGTACTACAATTACAAAATTGATAATGAACAGTAAATCATATTTTATACTTACTAAGGTGAAGTTATATAATAAAATTGGCAATTAACATAAAAAGTTATTTTCGTTATAAATTTTTTAAAATGTATAAACAACGCCAAAATACAACAAGAGGTAAAAATATTATGTATATAAAATATTGATAATAAATAAAAGTCAAAAGTTTGATAGAAATTGTTATTAAAAGGCAACCTTAAAAAATGTTTATTATAACTATGTATGTACTTGCGTGTAACACTGTGAGTGCATGTATGAGTCTGTATGTGTGTATGTGTGTGTGTGTGTGTTTGTGTGTGTGTTTTTTATTTGTAATATTATTAAGAGAAATTTATCTTATCAATTTAAGTCATTAATATCTGTTCTTTTGTTCATAGCATTTTTTTGTTGGTAGAGGTGGCACATTTCTAGAAACTCTCTTTTTGATTTTTTGTCTTCTATCTGTAATATAATTGGATTGTTAAAATCTATTTTATGTTTTTTAGTATTTACGTGTACACATAGGGCACAAGCATTTGGTTTTATACGTATATCGCTCTTATGTTGGGTTATTCATTGTTTAAGGGTTTGTTTGCTTTGGCCTATGTAACATTCATTGCAATCCAGACAATTAATCTTATATATGATGTTTCTTTTATTTAAAATTGGAGTTTTGTCTTTAATTTTAGAGAAAAAGTAATTTAAGGTTAAAGTATTTTTAGAAGTTATTTTTATGCTAAATTTATTAAATACGTCAGTTAGTTTTGGTGTAAGGTGTTCAATGTATGGAAGAGATTTGAATGTAACTGTACTGTCTATTTGTTTATTATTATTATTTGTGTTGTTATGTGTATTATTATCCATAATTTCTGCATTGTGGTTATATAAAAGACGTTTTATTAATTGTGGAGGATAGTTGTTTTTTATTAAGATATTAAAAAGTTTGTTTAAATTTTTTTGATAAAATGTATAGTGACTTATTGTTTTAATTCTGTTTTTTAGTGTTAAAATAAAATTTATTTTTATTTTGTAAGAGTGATATGAGAAGTAATTTAAGTACCTACCAGAGTTGGTTGGTTTTTGATACCAATCTAATAAAATAATATTATTTTTATTTCTAATAACTAAAGTATTTAAAAATGGTACTGCGTTTTTATTTTTTACTTCTACGGTAAACTGAATTTTTTTGTGATAACTGTTAAAAGTACTAAGTGTTTCCATAATTTTATTTGCTGGTACAGATGTAATTGTCATCAACAAATTTTTTTATGAAGGGTAGTTGAAAAGGTTTGAATATAATATTCATTTTTGAAGCTGAAATAACTACTACTACTACTAAGTCAAATTTGAATTCTATTATATCTAAAAATAATTGTTTTGGAATATTACATACGTTTTTTATATTATTCCAAATGTTTTTGATGTTGTCTAGTACTAATTTTGTCAGATTTAGAAGATATTATAGTTGATGTACAAGAAGATAAAAAAAAACCTATGCAGAGCTATATTACAAACATAATTACTAATTATATAAATCAGAATTCTAACCCAAAATCTAGTTTTTTATTGGATTATAATAAAAGCAAACAATTTTTAAAAAACACCAAGAATCTTCTCATCATTAAAGCCGATAAAGGAAATATTACTGTGGCAATGTCAGTTAATGACTATAACGATAAAATATTTGACCTAGTTAACGACATTTCTACTTACAAAAAGATTGATTCAGATCCTACATCAAAATTTCAAAGACAAACCATAAAATTAATAAAAAACCTAAAAGTTAACAAATTTATTACAGAAAGTGAATCAAAAATATTAAACAATTATAGTAGTACTGCACCAAAATTATATGGAATTCCAAAAATTCATAAGATAATACACCATTAAGACCAATTGTAGCCTCTATAAACAACCCAACCAAAAAATTATCAAAATTTATAGCAGAAATTTTAAAAAAATCAACAACCAATAATAATTATAATGTTTCAGATTCTTTTGATTTTACCAAATTCATAAATAATTTTCATCTCCCAAACAATTATGTTTTAATAATTTTGGATGTAGTGTCACTATTTAGTAATATCCCAAAACAATTAGTACTAGACAACATCAAAAACATTTGGAATAATATAAAAAACATGTAATATTCGAAAACAATTATTTTTAGATATAATAGAATTCATATTTGATAGTAGTTATTTCAGCTTCAAAAATGAATATTATATTCAAACTTTTGGTTTTCTATGAGATCAAATTTAAGGCCAATAATTGCACAAATTGTAATGGATAGTCTTTTAGACGAAGTAATAAAGAAACTTCCTTTTCAACTACCCTTCATAAAAAAATTTGTTGATGACATAATTACATCTGTACCAGCAAATAAAATTATGGAAACACTTAGTACTTTTAACAGTTATCATAAAAAAATTCAGTTTACCGTAGAAGTAGAAAATAAAAACGCAGTACCATTTTTAGATACGTTAGTTATTAGAAATACAAATATTATTTTATTAGATTGGTATCAAAAACCAACCAACTCTGGTATGTACTTAAATTACTTCTCATATCACTCTTACAAAATAAAAATAAATTTTATTTTAACACTAAAAAACAGAATTAACACAATAAGTCTCCATACATTTTATCAAAAAAATTTAAACAAACTTTTTAATATCTTAATAAAAAAAACTATCCTCCACAATTAATAAAACGTCTTTTCTATAACCGCAATGCAGAAATTATGGATAATAAAACACATAACAACACAAATAATAATAATAAACAAATAGACAGTACAGTTACATACAAATCTTTTCCATACATTGAACACCTTACATCAAAACTAACTAACGTATTTAATAAATTTAACATATAAATAACTTCTAAAAATACTTTAACCTTAAATTACCTTTTCTCTAAAATTAAAGACAAAACTCCGATTTTAAATAAAAGAAACATCATATATAAGGTCAATTGTCTGGATTGCAATGAATGTTATGTAGGGCAAAGCAAACAAACCGTTAAACAACGAATAACCCAACATAAGAGCGAAATACGTATAAAACCAAATGCTTGTGCCCTATGTGTACACGTAAATACTAAAAAACATAAAATAGATTTTAACAATCCAATTATGTTATGTTACAGATGGAAGACAAAAAATCAAAAAGATGAGTTTCTAGAAATGTGCCAAATCTACCAACAAAAAATGCTATGAACAAAAGAACAGATGTTAATGACTTAAATTGTATCTACACGTACCTATAAATATCCAAAATAAAAACAACCATACAACAAATTTGTCAATGGGTCTATAAGATAAATGTCTCTTAATTATATTACAAACATAATACACACACACAATCACACACCAACATACTCACATGTGCACACACACACACACACACACACACACACACACACACACACACACACACACACACACACATACAGACTCATACATGCACTCACAGTGTTACATGCAGGTACATACATAGTTATAATAAACATTTTTTAAGGTTGCCTTTTAATAACAATTTCTATCAAACTTTTGACTTTTATTTATTACCAATATTTTATATACATAATATTTTTACCTCTTGTTGTATTTTGGCGTTGTTATATACATTTTAAAAAATTTATAACAAAATAACTTTTTATGTTAATTGCCAATTTTATTAGTTACATTTATTGACAAGTTTTATAAAAAAAAGCAACATTGCCAATTAAATCTTATTTCCAAACTTTTCTATCATGGTAAAAGTTAGTGCTCATAACAAATATGCTTTTTTTAATTAGTCACTCTAAAACTATAATAATCGCAATATATAACATGCATATAACTCAAGTTTTGTTCTAAAAGAAATACACATATATATTTTAATAAATATTTACAAAGAAGTTGTAAATCCTTAAATATTGGTGTTTTAACTCTATTCACTTTAACTTGGCAATGGCATAAGTACAACATATTTTAGAATGGCCATTGTCAAAATGAAAACACAAATTTGAATATTTCATAACAACGAATGTTAATAAGCATATTATACTAAACAAATTAAATTCTTTCATGTTACAAACTATTAATAAGGAAAATGTCACTTCTTATTTAAAACACGACACCTTGTGAAATATAAATTAGGTTAATTATTATAATTCTTCTTATTTATTTTTGTTTTAATATGTAATCACCTATTTAAAATGGATATAAGTAACTATGAGTACTAATACGACTTCCTAAACCGATTTTACACTAATATGATTGGCTCTAAATGACACAAATTATAATATTGATTTTAAAACAATTGTGTTAACAAATTAAATAATAATGTTCTAAGATATATTTTTACTTGAACACTTGCTTTAGTTTACGATACAGTAGTTTTGAATGCACGGTAGGGTATAAAAAGATGTATGTGATTTGGTGTTGATATTAAAATGATTTTACAGAGTTTTTTTAATTGCTGTCGCTTGTGTCACTGTCACAATCAACTTGTATTATTAACTCATCAAGAGTCACATCTAATACCTTTTAACGTAGGTACCATTCACTTATAAGCATTTCAGTATGTTGAATACATTTTTGCAATAAGTCTTTGGGGCACTGCTGTAAAGCTTTGTTCCACATATCAAACACTTCGTCATGGCCATCGTCCTCTCTTCTGATAAGCTTATTATAATAATCTTTTGCATGTGTCCAAATCATCTCCATTGCACTAAATTGACGATGATATGGCGGAAGGCACAAAACTTCATAGCCATAATTAATTGTTATTAACACCTCTGCAAACCACTGTAAAAGTGTTTCCCCATCTCACCATGATAATCGCTACTATTCGATTTGGAAACAAGCAACAATAAAAACCCTACAAAACCTTCCTCTGATCTAGCACGAACTACTACGAAGCATTTTCCATTATACCAACTTAATTTCTTCACACTTCTAATATTATCGTCTTGCCATGATCTTGTTAAATTTCCTTTTGAGAAAAGCCAAGTTTCATATATAAAAACTACTTGCCTTTGTGCGTTGAATTCTATATTGTCTTTATATGCCCTTAGAAATTTAATTCCTGAACTATCAATATTTGGTTTTTCCAATAAAGTTCTGTGTTTTTCTTCTGTCTTGAATTTGAATCCAATCTGAAGCAATACGTGTTTCATACTGCTGTTATTTAATGCAATGTAATTTTCTCAAAGTTCTACTTTCAACAATTGGAATTTATTTTCTTAACTTTTGTAATACCTGCACCCTTGAAACTTGGTAGACAGTTAGTGTAGGTGTACTAAAACACCCCATATCTTTTACAGAAACGTGTTCGCCCCGGTTCACTAACTATTTGGAATATTCATAATGACAATATAAAAAAATTTTTGTCTTGGCTTTTGTAATACCTGCGCCCTTGAAACTTGGTAGGCAGTTAGTGTAGGTGTACTAAAACAACCCGTATTTTTTACAGAAACGTGTTCGCCCCGGTTCACTAACTTTTTGGAATTTTTGTAATGACACCATAATAAAATTAAAAAAGTTTTTCTTAACTTTTGTAATACCTGCGCCTTCGAACTTGGTAGGCAGTTAGTGTAGGTGTACTAAAACAACCCATATCTTTTACAGTAACGTGTTCGCCCCGGTTTATTAACTTTTTGGAATTTTCGTAATGACATCATAAGAAAATTAAAAAAAATTTTTCTTCACTTTTGTAATACCTGCGCTCTTGAAACTTGGTAGGCGGTTAGTGTAGGTGTACTAAAACAACCCATATTTTTTACAGTAACGTGTTTGCCCCGGTTTACTAACTTTTTGGAATTTTCGTAATGACGCCATAAGAAAATTAAAAAAATTTTTTCTTCACTTTTGTAATACCTGCGCTCTTGAAACTTGGTAGGCGGTTAGTGTAGGTGTACTAAAACACCCCATATTTTTGCAGAACGTGTTCGCCCGGTTCACTAACTTTTGGAATTTTCGTAATGACACTATAAGAAAATTAAAAAATTTAATTCTTAGCTTTTGTAATACCTGCGCCCTTGAAACTTGGTAGGCAGTTAGTGTAGGTGTACTAAAACAACCCTTTTTTTACAGAAACGTGTTCGCCCCGGTTCACCAACTTTTTGGAATTTTTGTTATATATTACAAAAGCTAAGAAAAAATTTTTTTAATTTTCTTATAGTGTCATTACGAAAATTCCAAAAAGTTAGTGAACCGGGGCGAACACGTTTCTGTAAAAGATATGGGTTGTTTTAGTACACCTATACTAACTGTCTACCAAGTTTCAAGGGCGCAGGTATTACAAAAGTTAAGAAAAGAATTTTTTAATTTTCTTATGGTGTCATTACGAATATTCCAAAAAGTTAGTGAACCGGGGCGAACACGTTTCTGTAAAAGATATGGGTTGTTTTAGTACACCTACCCTAACTGCCTACCAAGTTTCAAGAGCGCAGGTATTACAAAAGCTAAGAAAAAATTTGGTTAATTTTCTTATGGTGTCATTACGAAAATTCCAAAAAGTTAGTGAACCGGGGCGAACACGTTACTGTAAAAGATATAGGTTGTTTTAGTATACCTACAGTAGCTGTCTAACAAGTTTTAAGAGGGCAGGTTTTACACAAGTTAAGAAAATGACATGTATTTCAATTTAAAAGAGCAACCGCTTAAAATATACACCTAAGAATAATATAAGAATCTCAAAGTTATTTATTTTCAATCGCCCTTAGATTTAAAATGCGTAAAGATAATTGGATCAATATACGAAACATAATTGAACAATAGATATGCTTGTTCAGTTCAGTAGGCGTGGTTTTGTTGTATTGTAGATTGGTAGGCGTATCCATATTTAGCGGCCGGTAGATAGTGGCCGCTAGCTTCACTATCGTAATAATTCGATCGATGCAACTACCAATGTAATTTGCAAATTGATGGCTGCAATAATGATAGACAGATGGATATATAATATACTTACATACATATAGTCGGGACCCACAAAAGAAGCCCATATCGAGACTATTAATTGAGTCTAAAATATAGGTATATACATTCAAAGATGTACCCATTTCCTTACGAGTATAATAAAGATAGTGAATAAATGATGTGTTATTTCAATAATATGTAATTGCTTTGTACTGGGCATAGAAATAAAGCGAACCCGGTATTATATGTTTGAACTTGTTTCATATATACAGACGTTTAACTGACTAGAGTAGTAACCTCAATTTGGCAGTAATAATAATAATATAGTCTCACTTCTGTCATACTATTACACTATTTTCGTCGTTTCTAACGTGTTTTCTCATTTTTACTTATTTTATTGAATTCATCGTCAATTTAATAAGTTCTTATTAGAATTCAATATTGCAAAATGCCAGTCAAAGGTACAACTTTAGAGCACAATCTCAACAGTTGGTGTTGATCTTTTGACCAAGAAAAGGTGAACGGGGGTTCTTTAATTTCAGTACAGGCTGTACAAGAGATAAACATTTTCCCGTAATAAATCAAGCTTGTTTCGCATTGCATGTCCCAGAACTGTTTTCAATTCAACAACAAGTTGTACGAACAACATGAAGGAACTGCAATGGGAAATAGCTTATCACCTTTCATAGCAAATTTATTTATGTCTCGCTTTGAGACCGAATTAAAAGAAACCTCCAAATACTTCCCAAGAATATGGTTAAGGTACGTGGATGATATTTTTGCAGTTTTTGACACTACTAAGTCAAATGTTGATGACTTTCTTAAAGAATTGAATTCAAAATTTCAAAGCATAAAATTTACGTATGAACTAGAAAATAATGGACAATTAGCCTTTTTAGATACATTAGTAATTAGAAATGGTAATAAACTGGAATTTGACATTTGTGATGGTGTAATAGCCGAATAATTTATAGTTATTACATTGTATTAAGTTTAAGCATTTAAAAGGTGAGTGACTTGTATAAGAAGTGAAAAGTGCGGAAATTGTACAGGAAGACAATCAGGAAGTACACGTGCAACGAACTCTAGGCTAGGTGTAATTTGAATTAGTAAATAAGCATAGTTGCAAAATAATTGTTAGCAGTTAAGTATTAATATAGAATAAGATTGATTATAAGTCTAACCTTCCGATGTAATAGTTGTACAGCACCTTAAAGTGACAAGTAAATTCAACATGTGAAATGGCCTTCGACTTTGATTTAATCACCCCTACAAAAGACCCCAAGAGAACACTACATGGCGATCCTGCCAGCGTATCATCACGAAACTATCGGTGCGCTCGAAAACTCACATAAAAATTTAGCAGCATATTTAAGGGTCCAATGTCCGCAGTATTCGAATAATTGGAGCAGTTGGATACCTTATTGGTGTTTTGCATACAATAATTCAGTGCATACTGAAACTAAATATACCCCACACGAATTAGTGTTTGGGAAAATTAATCAAATACCGTCAAACGTAGTAAACTCAGTAGACCCACTTTATAATTTTGATAATTATCCAGCAGAACTAAAGTATAGATTGCAAGTCGCTGGAAATGAAGCGAGATATAATTTATTACAATCCAAAAGTAAACGAAAGCATAAGTTTGATATCAAAACTAAGCATGTTAATTATAAATTAGGAGATAAGTTGTTGATTAAAAATACATCTCTTAATAAAAGAGATCCAATATTTGTAGGCCCATATGAAGTAGTTTTAGATAAGAATCCTAATGTTATAGTTAAGATAGATAATAAGTTAGTAGAAATCCATAAGAATAGGACAAAATTATATAACGTATTGTAATTTAGAAAATTTTTATTTTGAAAACAAAATTTTTTAGTGCACCCGTGGAGGTGTGATGGTGTAATAGCCGAATAATTTATAGTTATTACATTGTATTAAGTTTAAGCATTTAAAAGGTGAGTGACTTGTATAAGAAGTGAAAAGTGCGGAAATTGTACAGGAAGACAATCAGGAAGTACACGTGCAACGAACTCTAGGCTAGGTGTAATTTGAATTAGTAAATAAGCATAGTTGCAAAATAATTGTTAGCAGTTAAGTATTAATATAGAATAAGATTGATTATAAGTCTAACTTTCCGATGTAATAGTTGTACAGCACCTTAAAGTGACAAGTAAATTAAACATGTGAAATGGTCTTCGACTTTGATTTAATCACCCCTACAAAAGACCCCAAGAGAACACTACACATTTATAGAAAAGAAACCAACGTAAATCGTTTTATTTTGTCTTCCTCCAATCATAGCATACAACATAAATTGGCTTCATTTAACTTTTTAATTAATAGATTATTGAATTTCCCTTTAAATAAAAACAGATTTAATAAGAAATTTGCTCTTATTAAGCAAATAGCGAATTACAATGGTTTCTCTTCTGATATTATAGATAATATTTTTAGAAAGTGTAAAAGTAGAATTAACATCCGTAAATCAATGACTTTGCAATCATCCACCTCTAAAGATAATGTTAAATATGTTCAACTTCCATTTCACAAAACCACAAAGGGTCTTGATAAAATATTCAAACAGATTAATTTTAAAATTGCTTTTACTAATACTAATAAAATTAAAGATTTGCTAGGTAATCCAAAAGACAAGGTGGAAAAATTGCAAAAGTCGGGAATTTATGAAATTAGTTGTGCAGGGCCAGGGTGTTTTCAAAAATATATTGGTCAGACCAAGAGGAATATAATAACAAGATTTAAAGAGCACATTGCTCACTTCAAATATGGCAAATACGAAAGGTTTCAGGTCGCCAAACATAACAGCCACCCCGTTAAACTAGAAAATGTTAAATTGTTAAAAGCAGTACCAACGTTTTCTTCCTTAAATGCCTATGAATCAATTAAAATTGTTAAACATAAAGGACCCCTCTTAAACACTGATAAATGGCCAATAGAGCCATCTGCTTTGCTTTCCCTAATGGTCAACAACCAATGAGAAAGCAAGATTAAATTGGTTCCGCTTCAGTAGATTTAGAATTAGTATAAATTATGTAGATTTAAGTTATGATGTCACAATTCACTTGTTTGTTGTTAATAACACCAGCCTGCAGGTGAGGAGAATATCCTCAATAGTGTTTAAGCAACAATATAGTAAATTGTATGTTGGGAAGGTTCACTTTAGCCTATGTGGTGAGGAGAATATCCTCTGAAGTGTTCCAGAACAACAGCTAATTATTTTTTAATTACAGATTTCCTACTGATGATGACCACATAGTGGTCGAAATACGTATCTAGTAATTTAAATTTTTTGTGGTTAAGGGTTTTTATTTAATTTTATTTAAAGTACAACTCATTGTTTCGACATAATCACCAACTTCTAAACTGCTGATGTTACAGGCCTTATCTTTTGAGAATCCAACCTCAGCTGAAATTAATACATCGTCCAAAAGCTGAGTAGATATTTAAATTATAAAGCAAAAAATTTTATAACAACAACGTTTTAATAAATTCTTCGTGTTTAAACATCCTTATTTTTATGCTGGGTTACATTCATATTTTGAATAATAATATTAAAATACCGTCATAAATACACACCGAAAAAATATCTAAACCGTTTTATAGTTACGACAATTTTGATTTGCGGTGTATGTATTTTAGTTTAATAAAAGGTTCTGAATTATAATTATGCAATAAAGATGAAAACAAATGTTTTCCGTGCATAATGGAAGGGTTGACCCTTATACCAGCTAACGGTTGTTTTTGATAGTGCTTTCTGGTAATATATGGTAATATTCAAATTCAAATAGTTAAACACTATATAGAACCCATTTTCTTTTGATTTATTATAAAAGACTGAAAAAGGACAATGCGAGTGCACCAAATTGACTTCTCGTCCCTTGTTTTTAGTACATCGAATTGTGCTCGTTGTGTGAGCAATTGTGACGTTATGCTCATTTGCTTATAGCAAATAAATTAAAAACAAATCAGAGGGCCAAGTTGACAGCTAGTCCCCGTTTTCCTTCGAATTCTTCTTACACCATTGAAGTATGCCCGTTTTGTGCTCGATTGTGCCCATGTTGGTTTCAATTGTGCTCAGTTCCTTATACCGAGAAATAAGAGAAAAACCAATCCTGGGGGAAATTTAACCACCAATCCCCGCTCTTTTTGACCGATTAAAAAAATTAATTTTTAGTTCATTAAACTTTGTATGGATACTATGTATTTCTCAAAGCAGTTAAATAATCAATATGTAATTTATATTATATAAGCAAACAAATTAAAAAGATATACAAAATACACATAAACATATAACAACCACAAATACTTACAGAATAAAAAATTAAAAGTCTTTCCAACGTAGAATGCTACTCATAACACGCAAAAAATAAAACTTTATAAAATTACTTCTAAACATATTATTGAGCTACCTACTGCAAAAATGCTGAAATTTAAAAAAAACTATCTATTTTACAATGTTTTTTGTGATAGACATCTGTAAGTAATTTTCGTTCGTATTTTAATTATTACGTGTTTCATTAGTATTATAAGGTCATTCCCAAGTATATTTAAAAATTACTAATTCTGTAGTTGTTGTCTAATCTACTTAGGGTGCTTACTTGGATAATATCCCTTACAAACTCCTAAGATCTTTTGATCAAATAAGAAAACCTCTAGATGGTTTTGCAATAAACCTCCATCGCCCTACAAAAAGGGGCACAGTGTTTTAGAAGAACCTAATAATGCAAATATAGTGGATAATTTGTAGGATCATTTAGTATTTCTTCCAAATATCAGCAGTGAAAGCAATGTAAATGTAATAAATGCCACTGAATAACTGAAATGAATTAGAGCACCACGTTTCACCAGGTTTCTGCCTTTCCTTATGACGCATTTATGAAAATATATGAAATGATGACGCGGTCAAATCCCGCAAGAAGATTTTATCAATAAGACTTGGGCAGCAGAAACCTTCGTAATTACTTTAATTATAACTTAACAACCACTTACAGCAAAAAAAATTCTGCTTAAAATTGTTATGTTTATTTCTAAGGTTTACTTTAGTAAAAATGTTATTAGATGATTGAAATTTAAAAGGAACTTACTTTAATATTAAGATACAGTAAGTGTGCCCAAATATTAGAAAAGTATGCAATATATTAGTATAATATGTAAACTAACTGAATATTTTAAGAGACAAAAATATAAACTCAGAGTATACCGTAAAATATTTTTCCGCAAATCGTTCAGAAATTTTAATATTTCTGGTAAAATATCTTAAAGAAAAGTTGAATATTTCCAAGTGTTTAGTCGTTGCCAAGCAACGACAAATCACTGTAAGGAAATATTCATTACTGTAGTGTACAGAAATAATATGTGTATACATATGGACTACAAAAATGACTGAGAACAAGCTTTCATGGTAAGTTCTATTTAAACAATCTTAACGCATTATGTAAATATAACAAACAATTTACTTCAGAATGTATTTGATTCTGAAGTAAGTTGTGTTGATATTTTCAGGTATTTTACAATTAGTACAATTATAGAATTTGTATTGTTACTTTCAAAAATACCAACAATCATATTTCAATGTGTCTAGTTTGACAATTCAATATCTTGATAGGATCATTTCCATCGCTACGCAAAAATTTTTACTAAGAATTTGACAGCACCATTTATTTATAAATAAAATTAATCAGGTTTTTTTAAAATTAGTATTTTAATTTCTGTCGTTTTTCACACTTTGCGAAAAAATAGTGTGTATACCATGTAAGAAGAGCAACATTCCCGGACCCCGTCTTCTCCGACTTCACGTCTTCAGGGAATTTTGAGCTTTTCCTACTGGGTATACAATAAACTATTGTTCCTATTGCATTGTAAACATTTAAAAGAAATGATTGCCGATAGTAAGTTTATGTGAATATACAGAGTGCATGGTTGCTTTTAGCATTTGTGGAACTTGTATTTTTTGTTTCAAAATTTAACCAAACGTAGCTTGATGTTATAGTCAGACTAAATAAACAGAAACGATGATTGGTTTAACCTATAATTACCTTGATATCCAAAAGAATCATAAATAAATGTTACTTTGTTATGTCTTTTAAATAAACACGAGATTCATATTTCTGCACACATTTAATGTTCTCCTACCTAAATTAATGTATCAAAAGTTGTTTAACGGTAGCGTTATTTATCTCGTCAATATTTTGAAAAATATTATTTCAACACTTTTTTTCTGTTCAATTTACTTTGTCGCAAAAAATACTGTAAGCTATATGCGAATGGTATTTATAATCTTGCATAATCCTATATATAAAGATATCTGTATACATATTGCATATTATAGTAAGTTGTTCTTGCTTATTTACTTGTAAGTAATAGTGAGTTTTGAGTTGAAAATTTTTTGTTTCCTTATGCCAAACCCAAATAATTGAAAATTTGCACCACTTACTACGTAGTTTCACCATAGTGTTGAAAATATTGCGTAAAATTTTTTGTAGTCAAAGCAAGAAGTGCAACTACTGGGACCCCCAGCAGAACAAAAGTTTATGATATTTTTACTTGACTAAATGGTGCGGTTGATAATCATTTTGAAACATGTGCGTTGATTGTTAATTAATTATCATGAGATGACTGTAGAAAAAACATCCAAAGGAGTGCTTCGTTTTATATTTTGCTCAAGTCCTACTGTCAATATTGAAATAATATCGGTAAAAAATAAAGACTCTGTTTGTACTTCAAATGTTTGAGTCAACCAGTCGATACTTGATTTATTACTAAAACCTTGTTTTTGCTTTTAGGCATTTAAAGACATATTTAACCAATCTACTCATTAGTGAAAACGTATAAGCTCGCCGGTTTGATCTAAAAAACGATATTTCTAGTGCATTGGTAGTAATAAGGTTGAATACAAACAGCTATCTTTCACAATTAAATTGTAATCTGCAAGTAATAGTATACATTATAATGAATAGGATAAATATGGCAACAACGCCGGACGCAGTAATGTATACAAAAAATATACGAAGACGCATTAACATGTGGCCTATGAATAATAATTATATACTCTGGATGCAACAACACTGTATTATAAATGGAGTCGACATAGATAGCCGAACGTAATTTTTTGTATATAAAAAAATTGTCATTTTTAAAATTCAAAATAAGCAGTATGCCCAGAATGATGTGAAAAAGAATATACTTGACATATTTTTAGCAATTTCCGACTCCTTCTGGTGGACGCAATAAAGTATGGTTCACCGAAAGACGCAATAATGTTAGATGGATGTATATATATATATATATATATATATATATATATATATATAAGTAGTTTTTTTTCACAAGGTAAGTTGATAAATACTAACGTATTGAAATTAATAGAATGAAATAATAACTTAGACTTTTTTAAGTAAAGCCCAAATGATCATTTCAAATCGAGCTAGTAATTGAAAGAAAGAAAATATAAGGCCTTGGACAGGATTTGAACCTGCATCTCAGTTTTGCCGGAACTGTGCGTTAACCAATTACGCTACCAAGGCCGATGGCTATAATTGGGAAATTTACAAATCTAAATCGTGTACAGTACCATATATAAACCTAACTTTCAATTCGTTTAGCATTTTTGTCAATCATATCTGAAATTGTCAAGTTTTTGACTTATGTCAGATATAGACAGGCAACGCTCAAAATCACGACTATAAGCCAGTATTAATATATAAATATTATAAGTAGTTTTTTTCACAAGGTAAGTTGATAAATACTAACGTATTGAAATTAATAGAATGAAATAATAACTTAGACTTGTGAAAAAAAACTACTTATAATATTTATATATTAATACTTGGCTTATAGCCGTGATTTTGAGCTGTTCTGTCTATATCTGACATAAGTCAAAACTTGACAATTTCAGATATGATTGACAAAAATGCTAAACGTAATTGAAAGTTAGGTGTATATATGGTACTTGTACACGATTTAGATTTGTAAATTTCCCAATTATAGCCATCGGCCTCGGTAGCGTAATTGGTTAACGCACAGTTCTGACAAAACTGAGATGCAGGTTCAAATCCTGTCCAAGGCCTTATATTTTCCTTCTTTCAATTACTAGCTCGATTTGAAATGATCATTTGGGCTTTACTTAAAAAAGTCTAAGTTATTATTTCATTCTATTAATTTATATATATATATATATATATATATATATATATATAAACTATAAAACTACTAAAATTTATTGTTATATACTCATTTCTACCTTTTACACTAGTTAAATAAATTATAGCATTTTACACAATACTAAAACTGAATGGACAAGAATAATAAATTATTAAAATGATTTTACTCCTAAACTTGAAGGAGTTGCCTTAAGTCATGATGTTTTACTTTCTTCAACAATTACTAGTTATAAGAAATGTTAGTCATTCATTTAAAATTAATTTTGTGGATATTTTGTCTACAAAAACTACTATTGAATCAATGGTAATGCTTTAAGAATCGGTAAAATCAGATCTTAGAAATGGATATTGAAATACACATCAGATAATAAGTTTCAATTTATATGAAATTAAAATTCAGAAGGAAAGTGACATCAAACTAATAAGCTGGAAATAAAGATGATATCATATGACAGTACTATGACATCACCAAGGAAGACAACATAATAAGAAAATATACCTAGCCCTATGACATTTAAGCAATATGGGATTATTAGGGTCAAGACCTGTTATATAAAGATGATGAAAAATAGGCCTAAAATATTTTTTCTTTATAACGTCGGCATAATTCGTTTTATAAAAAAGGGACGAGCAATAACTTTGTAAATCAAAAATTTAACATCGCTACTATTTGTAGAAAAGCTTTGGGCTTTTTCATATCGAAAGTGTCACACCTTTAATAAAATCCTGCAATTAATAGAATCGTAGCAATACATATTTGCACTACCAAAATAAATTCTACAAAACATCAATTCCAAGGGTAATGTCAAATAATATAGTAAAGATAACATTAATCAAATATTTATTATACCTGATAATAAAAGTAATCCTAGATATAGTTATCCATAACCAACCACTATGCTACACTACGTGACACTACAATATCGTAGTAGGTGCGGTCGTTGCAACTGTCACTAATCACGACTAAAGTATGCAGCAGAAAACCGCTTTTATTAGGGTTCCTGATTTGTCATTTATATAGTCTCGCTATTTAAAGAGAAGTCGATTAATTATCTGTTACACAAAGAATTTCTAATTCCTCATAAAACTGTATATACTAAATATGGTTCGTTGCCCCGATATTACACACAGCAGCGTTGCCACTACTCTTAAAATTTCTGTTTAATTTAATTATTCGGAGCGATCAATAATTATAGAAAAATATGATACATCTGTTGAAAAATATTTTAGAAACTAATATCCATTATTTAGTTAAAATTAAAAATACGAAAATTATAGTTTTATTTAATGTAACAGGATTTGCAACAAACCAGAAATTTATTTCGACTTCATTTTTTAATAGACCATAATAACGGACCAATGAAAGTTAAGTTTAGGGCTGCACACTTTTCCTTTATAAATTCCAGTTACGCTTATAATTTTAACAATAAATATTAACGTTATCATGAATTTGATTTTTAACTCTATTTTATAAAATAACGACAACCAATCACAAAATTCGAGCTAAACTTTTCCAACATGGAAGTTGAAATAACAAATGTTAATCGCCATATTTGTTGATATTCAGCGCATTCTATTTACATCTTAGGTTAGGTTGGGTAAGAAAAAAATTTAATATTATCTATAAATTTATTTTGATTTGATGTGACTGTATTTGTCATCGTTTAGCTTAGCTATAAATGGAAAAATATTCCAACACTTGTTATGATTTTATCCATTTTGAATTTATATTTTTGATATTATAGTTATGTAGTTAAAATTCTTTATTGCTTTATTAAAATTCCAAATTTCTGAAAATTTAAAAAACTTATTTAAAAAATAATCTTAAATAATATATTTCTTGCTGTTTTTCTTGTGCTTCAAATATTAAAATGATAACAACACAATAGTTTGTATTTAAATATAAAGTAATTGCTATTCAGACATTAACAATGTTCTAACAGTTAGGGTGAAACGTAAAAACATTGTCATTCTGGAAAACATCAAGAGGTTTGCAAAACTATCAATATATCTATTTCTTTAACAGGAATATTAAATTTTTTCTTTCTTTAACATTAGTAAAGTCCAAAGTTCCGCATTTCTGTGGACACCGGGTATATATATATATATACATATATATATATATATATATATATATATATATATTGATATAAAATCAACCTCACGTTGGGTGCCACTAAATTATTGATATGACAACAGATGCACGTTGAAGCACCGCTAATTTATTACTGTGATAACGTCTGGCGTTGAGCGTCGCTAATAGAGTGCTGTGAACCAGATGCAGCAAATAGTAAAATTTGAAATTGTTGACTTATCTTCATTTCCAACTTTTCTTTGTCTGGCTAGCTCAAAGCAAGTAATGGGATTTACAAAATAAAATCAAACACAGAAATGTCAAAAAGCATCTATACAGTAAAAATATTTTTTCTCATACGAAAGAATATAGAACATTTACAGTTTAGTTTCTTTCACAAACTAAAATTATTCCTAACAAGTACTTATTTACTTAATTATCAAGATGTTCCTCGCAGTGTCTAGGTTTAAATTTACAGAACTCAAATTTCTTCTTTTGTGTATAGTTTACCTGGTTTTGATTCCCACGCTTGTAGGGTTTGTTTTGGCCAAAAGATATTCTTGACAGATGGTGTATTTAAAAACTCAGAGTGTTTTGAACTCTAAAAACAAACTTTTCTGGTAAATATCTTTACAAAAGAATACTATATGATTAAGACTTATTCTACCTTAAATTAAAATGACAAAAATACTAAAATCCCAGTTACAAACAAGCAATCTAAAATTTTATAATTATGGTTATATATTAAAAGAGCACTTATCCAAATCTTCCTTCTTTGTTTTATTTTTAAATTAACGTTGAAAAACAGCTTACAAGATTTTCCATATTATTTAAAATCTTTATCAGTTACCAAAATGCACCTATATTTTGAAGTAGCATTTTATCTCTAAAAATTTTTCATCTTCATTGTATATTACAAAATTAAATAACTGCATTTAACCACTTCCATATTTCGAACTATTGTATATGTAAATTCTGCATGTTATTTTAACGTCATATTCGACAATAAATTTACTTAGTTAACACGAAATTACATTGTCAGTCGAAATAGATGAAATTACGTAATGAAATCGAATAACCGTCTCTTTAATAAAGTTCCCGTTATATACAATTTACTTTGACTACGTCAGTTTTTCTAAAATTCTCGAGTTCCGTATGGAATATAGTACATTGTAATGGTGTTAGATTTTTGTGAATAACACAGTTTATTACGTCATTAGCGTGATTTATTTCACAGTCACGTGTGCAATCCGTCCTTCACTAACACACAAGGCTATTGTGGCGTATTCAGTAGTAATGTGAAAGATAATAAAATTGATTTTACCACATTTTTATTACCCGTGCAGCTTCTTAGAATAAATGTTTATTTATTAATTAGGTGTTTACGTAGTTCTAAGTACGGTTGACGCATCCCTTTTTAATCCCGAACATTCGAGAAACTTCTTTATATAAAATCGAATTTATGTTATACAGAAGTCAATTTGAATAATTAATTTAAGCTTTAATTGCTTTCTAATGCAAATGATTTGCATTGTTAACGATTGTAAAAGAAAATATTTGCTTTCACGGCAATTAAAACATGTTCTTAATGTATACTTATAAAGATTGATTATGGTTTTGTTTTACGTAAAATGCGTAAAGCTGAAACTATTCTATTCTATTTACAATGAATGAAGAGTATTTTTTTTTGCATAGAAAGGTATTTTTATGATAATTAATAAGTGAGAATAAATGGCTTTGTATTTAAGCTTGAAATTATTTACAAGCACGGCTTAAATTTGTACACACGGCGTGATTATTCATGACATAAATAACCAACGTTTTTAATTGCTTTCAAATGCAAACAAACCGTGTTTCTATACACAATAACGGCTATGTATCTACAATACGCTTATATTATACAGAGTGTAACAATGAATCTTACGAAATGTCTATTCTTTCCGGTTTCTTTTATATTTCAGTGGGTTTTATTTGTAGAATTTAGGTTTCAATGACCACTCATGAACCTTTTATCATATATATATATATATATATATATATATATATATATATCTTTATATAACGAACGTGTGTAATTAGAGACGTTGATGGCAGTAATTCATGAGTTTGTCGTTCGTAAACAAAAAGCAACTATTATGATTAAACCATTAATTGTGACATCTACGTTTCGACTTATATAAAGTCTTCATCAAGATCCAAAAATTAAAAGTGAAAACACAGTCATTAACCTAAATAAAATAAAGAGACTTACACACAATTTGATATTAATGCACGGACTGCTTTAACATGTTAACATGAAGGAGGATCCCAAATAAATAGTAAAAATAAAATTAAGATTAAAAACAGCGTACAATACGGACGAACACAGACTAAGAACTAACGTGTATCAAATATAGAAACTCCAATAGCAAAATAGTTTTGTTTTATAACAGAGTTGATAAAAACGCCAGGTGATAGATAACAAACAGAAAACTTAATATACAACTAATACAAAGACATTAATGTGTTTTGTGGATGTATTACAAATCCCTAAAACATTGTAAAATAAATTTAAAGACTCAATTAATTATAAAACGTAAGATACAATATTGAATCACATATATCTATTGAAACTATATAGCAAAGCATAAGTAGTAAATAAATTACGAATGTCATGTTTGTTATTAATGCAGTTGACCTGACGTTTAATATGATAAGACTCTAGATAAAGTCTCCGTTTGTAACAATCTTCTCGTTCTAAAATTTCAACGTCATCGTAGTTAGGAGAGTGGTGGGTTAGGTGGACGTGTGAGGATAAAGCGCAACAAGATTTTTCAACTTTGGCATCACTACAGTGTTGGGTGAGGCGATTACGCAGCCGTGGTGGGTTTGACCAACATACGAGCTGTTTCAACTACAAGTAAACATGTAGACAACCTTACTGACTAAAGATTTTGGAGTTTTGTGTTTAAGAGGAGTGAACTATAGATTTTTGATGCGACAAACAATGGAATGAGTGGAGAGCGTATTCAAGTAAGAGCGACAGTAGAATCACTTCACGCAAAAACATCAGAGACTACAATCGAGTCTGGATAAGACTGCCTTACAAAGAAAAGTAACGCTGCTAATAAAACGGCGGCACACAATTCCAAGTGTGGAATTGAAATTCGCTTAATTGAAGCTACTTTAGTTTTGGTTGTTACAAATTTTACAGTTATTTCTCTGTTAGATTAATTAATAAATTGGAAGTAAACTACTGCTGCATACCCGACCTCGCTAGAGTCGCAAAACTCATGCAAATGACAAGTAGAAGGATCCGAAGGAGGGAGACAACGTAGTATTTTTACTGACGATAATAATGGCAATCCTTCTTAATAGTTGCCACTGAGACGAGATGTCCGCTGGTGGGGTATCATTCCAGTTTAAGCCTAAAATACACAAATGTTGGACAAGGTGTTTCGCAAAAAAAGTTAATGCAGCTAGGAAACCTTAGGAATCATAAATTATGGCAAGTTGCGATAGTATGTTGCGCTTTGTACAAATTGGATTTAATGTCTTAACCCGAAATGAGAAAACATCTTCTGCGGGAGACCATTGTAGACTTAATATTTTTATTGATTTGTCAGAATCGAAATCAAATTAATTCAATTGGCAAAAGTCTGAAGGAATGCCTTCGAGGAGAGTGACTGAATTAGAACTCCATTTGCGACGTTCGAATTCAGCTAATTTTAAAAGCTCAATAAGTTCATTTCTGATTTTCTGGACTGATTGTATAGAATCTGAAGCGCAAGCAAAATCATTTATGTGAATATTTGACTGTATGGCATTGGCGGTTAATGGGAATCTTTTACCTTCATTTATAGCTAATTGTTGAAGGGTTTAAGTGCTAAGTGAGGTGCTGACTTGACCCCATAGGTTGCAGTATTTAATTTATAAGATTGAATGGGCTATGTACAAGAAAAGCGCCAAAGAATTAATTGAAATTTCCAATGTTCTTCAGTAACCAAAATTTGCATATACATTTGGCGAACATCACAAACAAAAACGAAACATAAAGTGCGAAACTTAAGTAAAATGGACGAATTGTCATTTTGGAGAGTAGGTTCCGCTAATTGTGTGTCGTTAAGTGAAATGTTATTTTTAGCTTTCGCTCAAGCGTCAAAAACAACACGTAGTTTTGAAGTGTTACCATCGTCCTTAAAAACAGGACGATAAGGTATGAAATAATTATCGTTCCCGACGGGCGGAAAATCGAGTAATGTCATGTGACCCGCTTCAACATAATCTTGCATGAGGCTGTTATACTGCGAGTGTAGCTCTGCTTGAGCATCTAATTTACGCTCCAATGAAAGTAATCTCTTTTTGGCAACGGCAAAAGAATAATCAAAAACAGGTATCGTATTGTTGAACGGCAAGGTAACGATAAAACGACCGGTAGAATACGATAAACGGTGTTTTCAAAAATCAAATCTGCCTTTTCTTCTTCCGGAGAAGCATAAGACTTAGTGGAAGTTCCTCTATCTCTCAAAAACGCCTGAAGGTCAGTCGACATGATCTTTTATCGAAGTGAAAAATGCTTGAACAATATCGGATTTCAAGCTTTTCGTAGAACCAATGATAGTCCAACCAAAAATTGTATTAATGGCGGCAGGGTTTAACAATTTGCCTTGCATGACACCACCGTTAATAATAAACGGGTATACATCAGCTCTTAGCAGCATGTCGATGACTCCTGGTGAGTTCCAAGTCGGGTCCGTCAATTGCAGGTCGCTAAAATGTTCCCAATTGTTAGAAACCCCAACATTTGGTAACGTACCGGATATAGATGAATGCACAAAGGATGTGATTTCCAAAGATTTGTAGGGTTTAAAGTAAAGTGTATTGTGCAGCAAGTGGTGCCTCCATTGACCGCTGAAGTTTTTTGACAAAGTCCATAAATCGGAACCTGAGAACGTTTACGTGAAAGCATAAGTTTGTTTACGCACTGGTCACGAATAAAACTAGCTTGGGAGCCAGGATTTAAAAGCACCCTGATTGGTATAAAATTACCAGAACGATCTTGAACTTCTACAACAGCTGTAGAGCGTAAGACAGTAACCCCAGAATTTGAGTGTGTTTGCGAAGACAAAACGTTTGTCGGAATAGGAGAGACCGAATGCATCCTAATCGCATTTTTATATTTGCGTTCAGGTGGACAGCTATTAGCAGCTTGTGCTTCGAAATGTAACAAAGTAAGGTGGGGTTTGACGCAGGTTTGACAATAATTTATTGAATTGCATTGCTTGAACGCATGGTCTGTACGTAAGCAATTTAGATAAAGATGTAAACTTTTGCAATTTTGGTAACGCTCACTCGATGGTTTATTAAAGAATGATTGACATTTATAAATCAAATGATTACCCTTGCAAGAAGGACAATTTCTTGAAGACACAATTTGAGAATTGCAAGAACTACTTGGTTTATCTAGCGCTACAACATTAGCGGAAACCCTTGGTTTACATTGAAACGCAAAGGATTTCTTATGCGATGAATCGGCAACTCTCGTATGTACAGTCATCGAATACGAAGTAGGAGTTGCTGAAGAGAAAGTCTCAAGAGCTGCGCATTGTTGTGTTAAAAAATATTTCAAATTACAAAATTTAGGTATTTGCTTATGGTCGGATTGGAGCTTAAACCGCTTTCTGGTGGATGGATCGAGTTTTTCTAAAAGCAGCTCAACTAAAATAAAGTTCCACTGTTCAGTAAGAACATTTAGATTAGTTAAGATAGATAGATTTTCGGAAAAACAATCAATAAGAGCACTAAGTTGTTTAGGATCTTTTGATTTTAAAGCTGGAAAATCCTTAATGATCTTCCAATGTGATGTTCTCAATAATCGAGGATTAGAAAATCACTCACGCAAGGCATTATAAACGACTTCAAAATTTGCGCTTGAAACAGGAACAGATTTTATTATTTGTAACGATTCTTCAGTACCACTACTGAATAAGTAATTTAACTTCTCTGTTTTAGTTAATGAAGGGTTATTATAAACAAGACTGTTAAACAAATCGATAAAAGCACTAAATTCGGTTATCGAATTATTAAACTGAATTAATTTTAGAAGCAATAGCTTTGCTCCCGTAGTATTTGAGGTACATTCAATCATTACCGGTTCTGGAATGGGTTCAGCAATTTCTAACTGCAGTAAAAAGCTATAATAAGCATTATCAACATTCCTTCTCAAAGTTTGAAAGGTTAATGTTTCAGCTTCGTTAGATACACTCAAAACACCAAGAACCTTGATAAAATTACTATATATTTCGATAATTGACTTTGATTGAATTTTAAATAGAGGTAAGACATTTGGATTGTCCTGAATAGTTTCACCTAATGCATGGATCTCTAAGATACGAGTTTTAAATAGATCTAATTGTGTTTAGTCGCCCCTTTTAGGCGGCATAATGAATAAAATAATACGTATTACAACAAACAAGATAATTAATTACGGATCCTCTCGTATATACCAACACGCAAACCCTCAACGAAAATATATATTGTAAAGGCACGAAATTCTTTAGAATGAATTTAAGCTTTAAATATTAAAAAGGTAAATGATTATATTCAATACAATAAGCTAGAATAAACGACAAAATACACGTTTGTATTTAATGATGGTAAGTATATCTCAAGCAATAAAACGATATCGATGTGTTACGTTCACCTTCCGATGGTGTACTAAACCTTACGCCATTTTGGTTAATTATTCATTCGCATGGATTCTGCTTTCGATACTCAAACACCATCCTGTATATTAGACATTTCTACAATAAGTACTCTTTACTACAATTTCATTTAAATCTATTTGCTGCGAAATGTAAAGTTCTTGTATAATTTAAATAATCGGTACCTTGTTTCAAGTATCCGTCGGCTTGATACCTACTACTATAGGGTGTAATTAATTCCCATCATATTTAAACCTAAAGACTTGTTAAAATAATGGATTACACTTCTCTGATAAAGATTGTTTCGAGTTTCTATTATCACCTTTGTGTTTGATAACGTGGAGATTGAATTTTAATTCTCGCTGTAAAACGAGTTCATTACTTGATTCTTTCTACAGCTATACGACAACGAACACTTGTCGTTACATTTTTCGTTATTTACAGAATTTCGTACATACCGTGGTGTGGTTAATGTTTTTAATTTTTAAAAATGTATTTTTCGTCGTCAATGAACTAATCTTTAATCGTACTTGTTATAGCTTCCTCCGGCGGACATGACCGTCCATTACATTGACCACTGATTGACGAAGCAGTTACTATTTCTTATGTAGGAAGAATGAAAGGATGGCACTGTCCCGGGTCCATCTGTTCTTCTCTGTCTTTGGGGAGGGTGTGACTAATCCAGCACCGTGGACGCGCGGGCGAGTGTTTTTTCACTACTTACATTGAGACCATATCTATTTGGATTTTACTGTTTAAGCTCATGCATTCACAAAATTAATTCGTATATACGAAAATTATTGAACTATTTTGGTATTTATTGCCCTTATATTAATGCATTACTATTGGTTTTAAATTACTAAAAATATATTACTTATTAAGATGTAAATGGTTTAAAAACTTGCTGGAACATTTGAAAACGTTGTCGCCATTGTATTTATAGCTGTGTGTTAGGTGTTTTAACATTATCAGAGTCTATGTGAAGTGTCATAATATTATGATTACTAAACTAAAGTTTGAAATCTGGTATGCGAATACACTAGATATAAAATGATAAAATATTCTGTTTATGCTCACATATTCAAAATGTGTTTATGCTTGTTGTAATTTATATAAATATTGGGCATTAGGAATGTAGTAAATGTTTTACTGTATAATCATTATATTTACAAAATGCTAGTTACTGGACAGTAATTGTAATGTTTTTCTAATTAGATTTTTTTTAATGTTGTTTTTTTGTATTTTGGTATAACTTAATGTGTTGATTTCTATTACAAGTCGTACTGAATATTTAATTTTTTATTACAGGCCATTTCTTTATTTGTAAAACTCCGTCTACTCGCCGACTGAGCCCGGTCATTCTTTCATTGTCGTTCCGGTTACGACGATGTACGTAGCAAATGCTAAGTTCCAAGGACCCAGTTATGTAGTACAATGCAACAAAAAAAAGGCACCGCTGTGCTTTATAAAGAAAAATGCAACTTGAACGTTTTAGTATAGACCGGAGACGGCGATTGTACGCTGTACAATAAATATGTCACATTAACCTTGAATTTTATTAATAATTAAAAACGAAATAGTGTTTTAAATTACGCTCAGAAGTTTTTCAGAGCTTGATATTTTGAAAGCTTGGTTTCAACACGAACAATGATTTGCGTTACGAACAAATAGCACTGAATTGAGTTTTATTTGTAGCAATAAATTGTTTAAAGGGTGTCTGACTGCAATTTAAAAACGCTGAAGTTAGTCTAAATTACAGCGCAGATCGCCGTCTTAACGTAATACGAGCTAAAGTAGTTTTTATTATGTAAACAAATATCGATTGATGTTTGGTCTTGCAATATTATTCCGCTGATTGGGTTTAATGATTTGCAAAACCAAAATAAAAATATTCAAAACAGCTAGGAATGCAATTCAATGTTGGATTGATTGGAACTAAACCGCGAAGTGATTTAAATACTAAAATAAGTCAAAATCATAAAGTTAGATAAAGAATACCGCATAAATTCGTTCACTAAAATGACAGGGCATTACATGAACGGAAATTGTATTTTTCATAGGATTAGTGAATCCGAGGCGCTTTGAACCAATGGATGCGCTAAAGGGCATGGGATAAAGGTGAATTAAAGGAAAATGTATATAAAAAACCATAGGAAGGACCAACTGCCAAAAGCAGTAATTCAAGAAAACAAAGCTAATTTACGTGAGAATTCCTCAATAACATAGGTACATTACGTGTAAGCAACAAAGGTATAAATACCTGGATTATGTGCTGCGATTGAACACATCGCTATGGTAGAGTTTCTCTTCACAAGGCAACGCTGGTGGGATACCCGAACGCGCACGAGATTTGCGGGTAGTCCGCTCTTCAGGTTGCATGTTGATCACTCGAGTGTTCGAGTTGCATTGACTTTCGAGCCATCTCGCGGGTACGAAACCAGTCCATAATCGCGCACGAGTTAAAGTATAATAAACTAAGGACCGGTTTTTCAATGCTCAGCCAAATCTTTCGGTTAGCTAACTGACAGTCAAAAATAACTGTCACAGTCAAAGTCTCTGTTAATCAAGTTATATCTCAAGTCTTTGTTAGCTAATTACCAGTTAAGTGAATGTTGGCAATTCTTAATCCTCAAATATATTTGTGATTGGTTGAAAAGCCAATGTCATTGATACTTTTGGGAGAGATTATAGTCTCTAGGAAAATATGCTGAGTTTGGTTATATTCTGTTAAGCCTTATTTACAATTTTATGCAATGAAATATTTTTTGATTAGACAATGGCATACAGTGGCATAAAATCTCAATAACAGCAGAAACTGATTAATTAGAGAAATTGAGTGGTTACTAGAAATGAATGCAACGAATAATTTCATTAATATATAGATATTGTCATAAGCAGCATCAATGTATTATTTATAATGCGTGTAGAGCTAACTACTAGAATAAGGATATTAACTTATCCGTCTGTAACTGTTACAATTTCATTTAGTATTTGTTCTAGGACAATATTTTTCTTTAAACGAAATGCTTCAACAATTTCCTTACTTTAAAGGATTTGAAATTCTTCTTTTGTTTTCTTACTGTATATGGTTTTCGTTCATGGTGCATGTATAATAATACACCTTCATCATCATCAAAAACGCCCATATCATTCAATTAAATTCAGCAAACATCAAAAGTTGTTTTAATTTTAAGGTTATGTAGCTTTAAATACGTAAATAACTATCAGTTAATGAGCTAACTAACACTTTCAACTCTCAGTAAATGTAACTGCAAGTTTAACTTATAGCTAAACATTAACAGAAGGTTAATAAACACTTAACTGGTAGTTATGTAATAACCAATAATTAATTTAACTGTAGCTGAGTATTGATAAACCGGCCCTAAGGCAGCGATAGGAGCTGCTATACTACCAGCACTATTTACTCTTACACATTGTCACTACTAACTAAAATTAAATGCTGACGGAACAGTTAGCAACAAGTTGCTTTTCAGTAGTACTCAAATGACGATCCGACATTGTAGCAAATAATACACAATAACAGTAATGTAAGCTCGATAAGACCAGTTTGTAATGCCATTGTAAAATGAAATAAGAAAATACAATAAAAAACGACATCAAATAAAGTAAAACAACATAAAATATTTTTAGTAGGATTGCGATAAGCAAATAATAAATCGAATAATTATTTTTTTCAATTTTTCACGTATTACAATTATCTTTTATTGATTTTAATTAATAGAGACACTTTTTTGTACAAAACTACAGACGTATAATTTGCTGATCTTAGATCGCTAATAATGTGTACGTATTTTAGTATATTATGCAATTATCGTACGATAAAAACGAAATATCGATTGGAACATCCGTGTTGTAATTGAACATTAATTTGTTATGTGTCGGAACGTTGAATTTTTATCCCACTTAACGCGTGAAATTTAATGAAGATAGAAAAGGTAAAAGATATTGATTTATGTTGGTGTACCAATTGATCACATATATGACGTAAATAGGATTTTAGATTGCACAAACGATATTTATGCAGATTTGTATTCCTGTTAATTTAGGACGGACGGCATCATTTTGATTGGTGCATAGCTATTGACCAGAGTATTTAAATCTAATTTCGTAACGGAACGCACTCGAACTTGTTATAGGTAAACTGAACGTATATTACCTTTTTAGGGTATTCAGCTTTTATAAACTTCAGAAAATTTTGTTTTTTATTCCTTCACAACATCAGAATAATATAACAGTGTCCTTATAACCAGTTTTCAGCGTTAATTACCATGAGTAGCAATTGCATTTGTTCGTGCCACATTTGTTTTATGCCGCTGACATGAGATACAGAAATGATTGTTGATCCTACAACGGAAAAATATTTACAAGATACCTTTCCAGAATTGGTAACTATAATGTTTTGCATTCATTTATCCTGCTATAACAATGTGTATTGCAGCCTTTCCATTTACATAAATTTTGACAAAATATGTGCTAGTTGCCTCATTCATTTCAATATTTACATGAAATTCACGAAACTGATTGAGGAAGCTGCGAAATGTTATACAGAAGGATATACATGTGATGGTTGTAATTTTAACGCCTCAAAGGAACAATTACCATCTTGCACAAGTTTCGAAATGAGTGTTACAGAAAATGTAGAACCTGCAAATATTGAAAATTCTATAGAACCATCAGAACCAAGCATACTCACTTCAGCCTTGAATGCTGTAAGTGATGCTGATACAGTAAAAGAAATAAATGATCAGAGCACAGAAGAAGCTATCACTCAAGAAACTCACTTCAATCCTGAACCTGCTCAGCAATCCCCACAACACAAGATGAATGAATCGCCAACTCAAACTTTAAAACCTTCCGAATTTATTTTCATGGATCTGATGGATTTAGACGACTTTAATGATCAAGAATTATCTGAAACTTTAAAATTAGCTTCAGAAAGTGTTCTCATAGATTTGACTTCAGATGATCCTCAAGATGATCAGAACGCTGAAAATGTACCAGGTCCATCAAACATTTTAAAAATGGTATGTGACGATAATCTAAAAATTGTAACTAAACCACCATGCACTCTTGAAACAACTGCGAATGTTGAAATATCTCTTGACGAAAGAAAAACCAAAAAGAAGTTTTGTTATGAAAGCCGGTATTTTACACACACAATTGTAAAGAGTCATAAGTGTTTTACTTGTGGTGAATTTTTTGAAAGCCGACGAAAATTAAATATTCACCGTCGTTTACACTTTGAAGGTGTTAACTGCATGGTATGTTCTATATGGTTTAATACAAGCATTCAATTAGAGGAACATATGGCATTACATCGTTAAATGTGTTAGAAAAAATTCCAGAACAAATGGTTTTATTGATGCAATGCCATATGTATGTATGTTTATATAAAAATATAAAACCTTTTTCTTATTGTAGTCTAGAAATAAAATAAAACATATTTTGCATTTATTTCTTAACAATCTGACATTTCAGCAAGGGTTGTCTTATTTAAAGATAATATAACGAAATACGGTTACAAAAACGGTTCATAAAGAATAACGGTATTTACTTAATACATTAATACTTAAACATGACATTACATTACACATGCCCCATGCGTGGAAGTTGGTTGTAAAAGTAAGTAAAATCAAAATGGGGTATGCACATGAGTACCTATGAACTTGGGCAATTTCTAATGATGCATCTATATGTTGTTTACAATCAGCAGTAAATAAATATTGCGAACCAGTTTGATAAGATTATAACTAGGTAAATATGTATATGCAATTCTGTACAAATAGAATATATAAGATGTAGAGTTTGGGGTCCTGCTTAAAGTTCAACGACTTGACTTTGTTAAGTAATATAGTATGTCTTCAAAAAGCCTTATTTTGTAATTTTGTTCAGAATCCAAAATATCGATATCATAATTAGGGGCGTGTTTGGTGCTACTGATGTGTTAAGGAAGGGCAGTATAAACCTATAATTTTTTAAATAAATTGGAAATTTAACTTTATTAACATTTTCAATATTTTTAATGTTTCGAATGTTACACTGTCCAGGCTTTCATCAGGAGTCGATACTTCCTGATGATCTTTCATTTGTTCAAATATTTATTAGTTTCAAACTTAATAATTAATTAGCTCTATGAAAAACAGAAACACATTTTGGAAAAATATTACAGAAATAGATAAAGTTTAAAACATATTTAATCATTTTGTTGAAAAGTATACTTAGGTAAGAAAATACATGGTGCTCCAGCACTTGTAAACTTTTTGGTGGTGTATATATCAAGTCAAAATAAGACTTAAAGCTTGATAACATATTCCTAAAAAGCTCTTCATGATTTTTTAAGCATGATTTATAAAACGTTCACATCAATTCGTTCGAGTATGATTGTAGATCTGTTTCAATCAAGATTATTTTTTTGGCAGAAATTTCCTGAATCTAGGATAGATTTTAATTTTACCATCAGAAATCACAGAAACCCATACACGAAAATAGTCACTTTAATCAAGTCTATGCCTGATTTCTTTCAACTTCAAGTGTATGATTTTGTTTGTTACTTCACCAAGCTCTAAACACAACCAGTGGGGTCAAGCATTTATATAACCCATTTGACTACTTGGCAGGTTACAATTGTAAACTTGTTGAAAAATTCATTTTGTATAGTAATTTAAAAGCTTGTGGGGATTATAAAACTATAAACTTTTCCACTATAGTTGTTATATTTACAAAAGAGGTTACAAATAACACTTATTAAGCAACTTCAAAACAGTTGTAGTAGTATAATTTACTACATACCTAACTCTTGGTTCAAATTTGCTTGCCTTCTATAATTCAAAATTACTAACATTTATTATCTGGCTGAAGTTACATTCATAAACAGATTCATATTTCGATTATTAATATCTCTAAAACGGAGCGTTATATCAAATAGCGCTAAATTGCAAAATAATCCTTATACAATTACTTAGGTACTTAAAAAACAGATTGTTTGAAAGGGAATGACCAGGGTAATTCAATACCCCAATATAATAAAAAAAACAATATTTCTTCTTTGTATCAAATAGAGCTAATTGCAAAATAATCCTATTACTGTAAGGTACTTTTCATAAAAAAAACCAGTACCCCAATATAATAAAAAGTGAATATCTCTTAAACAGTGCATTGTATCTAATAACGCTAATTGCAAAATAATCCGGATACAGCTAGGAGCTTTTCATAACAAAAAACAGGTTTGAAAGGGGATGAAGAGGATAGTTCAATACCCGCAATATAATAAAAATGAATATCTCTTAAACGGTGCGCTGTATTAAATAACGCTAATTGCAAAATAATTCATATACAGGTAGAAGCTTTTCGTAAAAAAAACAGGTTGTTTGAAAGGTGATGAAGAGGGTAGTTCAATACCCCCAATATAATAAAAATGAATATCTCTTAAACGGTGCGTTGTATCAAACAGCGTTACTTGTAAAATAATTCAAATACAATTAGGTACTTTTGGTAAAAAAAAACTTGTTATATGAAAAGGGATGAAGAGGATAGTTCAATACCCGCAATATAATAAAAATGAATATCTCTTAAACGGTGCGCTGTATCAAATAACGCTAATTGCAAAATAATTCATATACAGGTAGAAGCTTTTCGTAAAAAAACAGGTTGTTTGAAAGGTGATGAAGAGGGTAGTTCAATACCACCAATATAATAAAAATGAATATCTCTTAAACAGTGCGTTGTATCAAACAGCGTTACTTGTAAAATAATTCTAATACAATTAGGTACTTTTGGTAAAAAAAAACTTGTTATATGAAAGGGGATGAAGAGGATAGTTCAATACCCAAATATAATAAAAAATGAATATCTCTTAAACGTTGAGTTGTATCAACTAACGATAAATTGCAAAATAATCCTTATACAATTAGGTACTTTTCATAAAAAAACAGGCTGTTCGAAAGGTAGTAGAGGGAATAGCTCAATATCCCAATATAATAAAAAATGAATATCACTTAAACGGTGAGTTGTGTCTAATAACGCTAATTGCAAAATAATCCATATACAGTTAGGAGCTTTTCATAAAAAAAACAGGTTTGAAAGGGGATGAAGAGGAGAATTCAATACCCGCAATATAATAAAAATAAATATCTCTTAAATGATGCTTTGTATCAAATAAGACTTATTGCAAAATAATCCATATACAGATAGGTGCTTTTCGCAAAAAAACAGGTTGTTTGAAAAGGGATGAAGAGGGTAGTTCAATCCCCCAATACAATAAAAATGATTATCTCTTAAATGGTGTGTTGTATCAAACAGCAATAAATTGCAAAATAATCCATATACAATTAAGTACTTTTTACAAAAAAACAGGTTATTTAAAAGGGGATGGTGAGGATAGGTCAATACCCCAATATAATAAAAAACTAATATCTCTTAAAAGGTGCGTTGGATCAAATAGCGCTAAATTTTAAAATTATCTTTGCACAATTAGGTATTTTTGTATAAAAAAAAAGTTGTTTGAAAAGGGATAAAGAGGGTAGTTCAATACCCCAATATAAAAAAAAAGAATTTCTTTTAAACGATGTGTTGTATCAAATAGCGCTAAATTGCAAAATAATTCTTCTCGAATTAGGTACCTTTCGTAAAAGAAACAGGTTGTTTGAAAGGGGGTGAAAAAGGTAGTTCAATACCCCAGTATAATGAAAAATGTATATCTCTTAAATGGTATGTTGTATCAAATAGCGTTAAATTGTAAATTAATTCTTATACCATTAGGTACTTTTCATAAAAAGCAGGTTATTTGAAAGGGGATGAAGAGATTAGTTCAATACCCCAATATAATAAAAAATGAATAACTCTTAAATGGTGCGTTGTAACAAATAGCCCTAAATTGCAAAATCATCTTTATACAATTAGGTACTTCTCAATAAATACTCCCTGTATGTTTGTTGTGGTTTGTTTAGCATTCTTCTTAATCTTTTTTGGGAATTAAACCACTCATAGTTTTTAAAATCAACTTTATTTACGTTTCGATCCATGACCTAGGATTGTTGTCAAAATAATAAAAACTTCAGGTTTGACATTTATGACATAAATTGAAGGTGACTTTGATTTATTGATGTTCGAAATATTTGGTTTGAGTTCACTAAGCAAAAATTTTAAAGTTTAAACGAATGATTGCCTTCAATTTGTGTTGCGACCTGGGATCGACTAACTTTTTTGGAATATGCGTAAGGACAACTTAAGAAAATTAAAAAATGTTTTTCTTAACATTTGTATTACTTGCGCTCTTGAAACTTGGTAAGCAGTTAGTCTAGGTGTACTAAAACAACCCATATCTTCTATAGAAACGTGTTCGCCCCGGTTCACTAACTTTTTTGGAATTTTCGTAGACACCATAAGATAATTAAAAATTTTTTTCTCAACGTTTGTAATACCTGCGCTCTTGAAAATTGGTAGACAGTTAGTGTAGGTATACTAAAACAACCCGAATCATTAACAGAAACGTGTTCGTCCCGGTTCACTAACTTTTTTGGATTATGCGTATTGACACCATAACAAAATTAAAAAGATCTTTTCTTAGCTTTTGTGTTATAGGCAAATCACTTTAAGAAGAACCCAACGTCATATGCCAGATTGTGCAGAAATGTAATAACAGTGGCGTAGTTGAGTTATTACAGTATAAACGGAAGATATGGCGTTAAATAGTAAAAAAATAAACAACCAATTAAATTATAATTTAAAATTTTTAATATAATATCGCCATATGAGTTGTGTGCATCAATATCCCTAAAAAATACTGCTATAGCAAGGTTATTTTGTAAAATCCGATAAAGAAATGATTGAATACCATGGCCTACTTAAGTGGTTTCTATCTCATTCTAGTGTTCTGCAAACACATCTGTTGAGTAACTTATTGTTTTATTAATGTTAATTGTTATATACAAGATATTTTATATTAGTTAGATGGCGGTTTAAAACTGTCCGTCTGTGTATCAAGTAAAAATAAATAGTAATGAAATCTAAAACTTTTACAAGGTAATTTCCGATTGGTTGATCATAAAACTCTACGCCACTAAAACCTGAATACTGCCATCCCTAATTACATATAATGAACTGTTCCTAACCAATTTTTGCTTTGTGCGCATGATGACGTTGGGTTCTTAAAGTGATTTGCCTATACCTGTGCTCTTGAAACTTGGTAGGCAGTTAGTGTAGGTGTACTAAAACAAACCATATCTTTTATAGAAACGTGTTCGGTCTGGTTCACTAATTTTTTTGGAATTTGCGTAAAAACAACTTAAGCAAATTAAAAAATTTTTTTCTTAGCTTTTGTTATAGATGTGCCCCTGAAACTTGACAGGCAGCTAGTGTAGGTGTACTAAAACAAACCATATTTTTTACAGAAACGTGTTCGTCCCGGTTCACTAACTTTTTTGGAGTTTGTGTAATGTCACGATAAACAAATTAAAAAATTTTTTCTTAGCTTTTGTAATACCTTGTAACATTTTTTTTGACCGCTACACTATATCAACGAATTTTAGTTCTAATAATTCAAGTAAAGTCATTTAATTATGCGAACCATTTTTAAAACAAATAAGTATTGATATTGTATGTACTAACCGCTATACAGAAATGTTAGTTTGGTTGCTAACATCAGGCCCAAAAAGTTAATACAACTATTATCAAGGGCAAACACCTTTCCTGTTTAGCGCATAGCACATTTGCGTCCACTTTTGTCAGAGCTCTCGTAGAGAAAACAATGGAACCACTAATGGTTCTGGCGTGTAACTTACGCCTAGCTTTTGTGCGGAGTACAGCCCTAGTGCGCTAAAACACTAGGTTTGTGAATTTTAACAATGGTAAGAATTAAAATAATAATTAATTAGATCAACTAAATAATTTGTTGTAGCGCTCTAATCTTATCTTATATTTTTTTTGGTAATTGCTCTTTTGATAATTTAACTTATAGAAGATGTTTGTTTGATAAATTTCTTATCTTTAATTACACTCTTCACAATTTTATTTTTAATAGTCTTCAATATTTTTGTTATAACGTTCCGTTTAAAAGTCGATCTTACATGACTTCTAATAAATAACTTCGTTTCAATAATTACTGAGATAAACTCATTTAATAATTCTTTGGACATTTGTGTAAATAACACAGAAAACAATTCTTTAATGATTTCGTAAAAGTACGATAAGATATGTTTTTCAACGCTTCGTAGAATTTGTAAACTAGATTTTTATGGTATAATTAACAACTTTAAGAAGTCGTTTCGTATTATCTGGTTTTACAAAACTAAAGCAGCGGACAGGCTGTGTTTAATGGAAGACAAAATTCTACTTTTACATCTGCGAATGTAAAATATGAACGTCCTTCAACCGTACGATGGATAGTTGGATTTTGTGGTATGTTATGGAAAAGCACTAAATTGGAATGTAAAAGAAACGTTCTACAAAGTAGGTAGAAATTTTTATGGTTTACAAATTAAGTCCGAAGACGCTTTTGAAAGTATTGGAATTTTGTTGGTCCAGTTCGTGCGTATCACAAAGACGCATAGAAGTTAGCATGGCCCAGTCCAAGGGTCACGCAGCTGTTTGTGTTCGCTGGAACATGTGGATTTGACGTCACTTGTTTTCTGAAAATGTATGTATAAACACCTGCCCTAACATGTTGTGAAGACAACATGTAAAGAACACCTGCAGAGCCAAGGTAAGAGATTAAATTATTCTTGCATCATGTCTACATTTGGCGATCTTTAATACCAGGCTGCTTCAGAAAATATTTTTGTAACTATCTATTTTGACAAATCCATTTCGCATATTAAAAAGGGACCTTAGTAAATTTTTGTTGACAATATTAGTTCAATACAATTACAGTTATTAAATTTTATAAAATAATGTGAACTTAAAGAGTTCGTATTGATGTTTCATTTATGTCACAATTAGTTAGCGGTCTGGCATGTTGGTAGCGTTTCGTTGCTTAAGCCTTACCATAACATATAATTTAATAAACGTCACCATGACATAACTCACAATTAGGTAGCGGTCTGGCATGTTGGCAGCGATTCGTTGCTTAAGCCTTACCATAACATATAATTTAACACTTTTCCTTTTTGAAGCGGATAACCAGGTTATATTTCATTTCCTTATAAATGGTAATCATGTAAACATGTTAGAGTTCTTTAACAACCATCAGGTTGCTAATATCTATGTAGAGCCAGCTGGATAGGAAAAAGATAGAAGGATATAGGAAGACCTAGACCAAACTATATTAGTCAAATTATTAGAAATTTAGGTTGTGAAGGGTATGTAGAGCTTTTTAGATTAGCACAGAATAGAAAAGAAGTTAGAGCTGCGTCAAACCGACCTTAAGTAAGGTCGAAAAGAAAATGATGAATGATGAATAGATTATAGAAAATTAAATAAAAAAACGGTAGACGATAAATACCTGTTACCAAATATAACTGAAATTTTAGATAAGTTAGGCAAGTGCCAATATTTTTCGACGCTAGACTTGTATCAGGATACCATCAAGTAGAAATGGAAGAAAAGGATACACAAAAACAGCCTTTAACACACCTAGAGGACACTACGAATATAAACGGATGCCATTTGGACTAAAGAACGCACCCGCAACTTTCAACGACTATTGGATAATATATTACGAGGGATATACAACGAAAAATGCCTTGTGTACCTACATGATATAATAGTTTATTCAACATCATTAGTGGAGCATATAGAAAGATTACGAGAAGTGTTCGAAAGATTAAAAACAGCACAATTTAAAGTACAATTAGATAAGAGCGAATTTCTACAAAAGGAAGTAGCATTTTTAGGACACATAATAACACCCCAAGGAGTGATGCCGAACCCCGACAAAACAAACGCTGTATTAAATTACCCCATACCCAAAACGAATAAAGAAATAAAAGGATTTTAGGCCTTAGTGGTTATTACCGTAAATTTATTAAAGGTTATGCTCAAATAACCAAGCTCCTGACCAATTGTTTAAAGAAGGGAAACAAAATTGTACATACCCCAGAATTTATTAAAGCTGTAGACAAAATCAAAAGCATATTAACAAATCACCCCGTATTAAAATACCCCGATTTTTCGAAACCATTCATATTAACAACAGACGCATCAAATGTAGCATTAGGCGCAGTATTAGAACCCTCAACGAAACAGAGCAACGATACAGTACAACAGAGAAAGAATTGTTAGCCATAATTTGGGCAACAAAGTATTCTAGACCATATCTATACGGACGGAAATTTTATATATACACCTGTAACGTTATTCGTGGCAGCCGCGTTGGGCGCCAAATTTATGCTACGTTGGCTCGTAGGCGTGCGTAACAAAAAGAAAATCAAAGAAATGACCGGGCTCAATCGGAGATTAGGGGGGGTTGTAGAAAGCAGACTGACATATAATGTATGCGGCGGTAAGGATTTAGTGACATGACAATACCTGCAAGAAAATTAGTTAAGCAAACCTGAAAAAAAAAGGAAAAAGCATAGCAGCAATGATAAGTCTAAATTATTCAGTACTTTGTAGAATGTAAAAAAAAACTGTTTGGATAATCTATATAATATAACAACGGTAAAAGCAGTACAAAAATTTTTAGTACAAAGTGAGGTTATATTGGGGATTAGCAGAAACGTTTCCTCACACACCAATTAAACATAAATCAGACAAAATGTTAAAAGAAAATAAATAGGTAAGACACAATTGATATGAGTAATTCAGTAGTATTGATTTTTCTTTCTTTTTTTTTTCTTGTTTTAAAATATCATGCAAGTCTTTTGTACAAGGTATCAGAACGACAAAGATATGGTAAAGCAACGGATAGATATTTAAAGTAATAACAAGTAGGAAATAGTTCAACTTACTAAAGTCCTTCAGCAACGCTTCCTTCCAACGGAAGTGTGAGATTCACGATGTCCTACGCTAACGAAGCACTTCACCCTGGACTGTGAGGGTGTTGATGGAACTTATCACACGTCACTCTAAGCACACCTACGCATTTCACTGGGGTTAGCAGCAAACACCATCACGCGACGGAACTATGTAGCATTGATAAATTTCTTGTTAATTCTATTTCCTGAGACAATAATTTCGAAATATTTTGTAGCACTAGTTTAATTTCAACTGGGATCAAATGTATATTATTTTCATAAACCCCCAAAAAGCAGTGAGAAACTTCAACCAATACCTTTGTAAACCGGTATTCTGTTATATTTCGCAAATAACGAAATTCGCGCAAGCGATGATCTATTTTAGATTCTTTGGTGTTAGAAAAATGCAGAAACTACAGTATCCACTGTATTTAAATAATCCAAAGTATGCACTAATCTGATAAAACAAAGGGATACTAGACTAGATCGCACACACATTAATCCTAAAGAAAGAATCGGTCAGTTTAGCAAGTTCTACGACTATTATTTCACAAGACAAACAACTAACACCACAAATTAGTAAAGTACGCGTATCACTAAAGTAAGTCCGTCAAATGTTTCTTAAAGCATTTGTCTCACAAGAAAAACAACTAAAAACAATTAGTAAGCACGCGTAAGCAATAAAACCGTCCGTCAAATGTTCCGTAAAACACACGTGTCTCGAGTTTAACAAACTTTACCGCTTTTATTGTCAACAGAAAATCAACTAAAAACATGCCGTGCTGGTTCATGAACAATACGAAAATTAATCCCGCATTAATTCTCACTATTGTCAAAAGCAGAAAGAAGCAGTATTTTCAACGTACTTAATATATCCGAACAAAGAACAAAACTCCAACTACTCGTCTGTTTATATCAATTCGTCGCTATTACAACCGCTTATCGTCTCTTATCTAGACTTGTATATCCACATAAGGAACAAAATTTATATTTACGGCAAGACAAGAACGATGCAATCTATAATTAATTACAAGCTGTTTAACATTCATTCCTTGGAATTTATTTATTAATGAGAATCAATCTTCAATTTATCTATCTTTAATTAATACACACGAGTTAAATTGCATACAATTCTGAATTATTCTGAAGTATTTACTTGATACAAACAGCGATCCAAAAACGATGTATTTTAAGAATTGAGTATAGCGTAAAATGTTAAACTATCAAAAATGCACGTTACTCACCGATCATAGACCATTAGTATGGCTATGCAAACTCAAGGAACCCAATTCGAAATTACAACGATGGAGAATCCGATTAGAAGAATATGACTACGAGATCATATACAAAAAGGGAATTTACAATAATAACGCAGACGCTTTAAGTAGAATCCAACTTAACGCACTAGAAACAGAATCAGTAATAGGAAACGTAGACGAGACAGAAATTAGAGAAGACCCAGACGAAATGGAAACCATACATTCGACACCAAATGACGAGCCAAAAACCGCAATTCAAATTTTAAATAAAGCCATAGACATGAAGCCCAATCAGTTTATAATCACAGAAGTTTTAAACAACCCCAACCCTGTAAAATATACGAAAGTAGATAACAAAAAGATATACCAAATTCAAATAACCAAAGACAACAATGAATCACAAATAATTAAAATTCTAAAGGAATACACCTCCGAGAAAAAACGATTTTACTTATACTTTAACAAGGAAAATTTGTATAAACGATTTTCAGAAATATATGTTAAATTATTCAACAATTCTGGCCCTGAACTTATAAGATGTACAAGAAAATTAATAACATTAGACGATCCTGACGAAATAAATGACGTGATCAGAAACCAACACGAAGGAAAGACAAACCATCGTGGAATAAATGAAACCCTAAAACAAATCATAAGACGTTATTACTTCAAGGACATGAAAGAATTAACTACAGACTTTATCAACCAATGTGAACTATTCGACAAAGCAAAATATGACAGAAAACCCCCGAAAATACCCTTAATGTTGACTAAAACACCAGACAAACCTTTTCAGAAATTACATGCCGATACTCTAGTAGTAGAAGCGCAAAGTTACTTAACAATCGTGGACGCATTTACAAAAATAGGCCAAGCAATACCAATCACTTCTAAAAATAGTATAGACGTAACTCAAGGATTTCTACACTATTTTATATTTTATGGAACGCCCGAAACCATAACGTTAGATAACGGAAGCGAATTCAAAAATGAAACATTACAAAACACTTTGGAATTACACAAGATAAAAATTCACTTTATAACGGAAAACCACCCTGAATCCAACGGACTAATTGAGAGACTACATTCAACCCTATTAGAAGAAATCAAATTATTAAGAATCAATTACAAGAAAGAACCTATAACTAACTTAATGTCATACGCATTAATCGCCTATAATAACACAATTCATTCATCTACCAATTTTACACCATTAGAATTAACCCTAGGACATTCAGATTCACGCAACCCTTATGATATACATTATAACAAAGAAATCTATCAGCAATACGCCAAGGATCACAAAGAGAAACTAAAAATAACTTATGACAAAGTAAAGGATAAATTAGATAGTGACAAAGAACGCATCACCGCGATCCGTAATAAAAACACAGACATAAATAAATTTTCCATAGGACAAACCGTATACGAGAAAAATTTCCAAAGCAAAAGACACAAAACGGCACCGAGAAATTTAGGCCCCTTTAAAATTAAACGAATATCCGACAAAAACGTAGCCGTAGTAGACAACGGCAAGATAACAAAATATATTCACTTCAAAAATTTAAAACACCCTGTACTTTCAGATGGACAATCATAACAAGGAAATATGTAAATCCTGGTTTTGTGCTACGCATTCAACTAGTTTTATTCTTTGAGCATCTTCGACAGTGATGTGTGGAATTTTGCCAAGGAATTTGTTTAAAACTATTTTTCCTTTTCGTCTGCTTTACTATTAATTATGGCATTCGTGTCAAAACTAGATCGAATTAGAACTAGTTCTTGACACAAGTTTAATATAATCTTTTTAAAATCGTCACGTAATCCCAAAATCATAAGCAAGTTTATAGTAACATTAAAATTTCCATTAGGATCAACTATTTGAGAATCGTCTAGTGCGGAAACCAACCAGCATTTTGAAGATGTTTGCTTTGGTTAGCATTATAAGAAACATACCCCTTCATAATGAATGTTAGCCCCGAATTTCGAACTCGATATATTATAACGCCTTTAATTTTATATTTAATTTCATCAAATAGTAGTAAAACACCATTGTTTGCAAACTTTGCTGTTAGAGAAGGTATTCCATCAATTTTAACTAACTTTCCTTCCACATACAACAAGCTTTTAGATGGTAAAGTGTATACGTCTTGTTGCTGAATAAGAATCCTAATTTCATCATTGCTGTTTAGGGATGCTGCTGCATAAGGTTGGTGGGTGTGCTTTTAAATATTGACAATAGCATTGTCAAAGTAAGCTTTTTCACAGACATTCAAAATCTCACTGTTCATTTTACTAAGCCCTCTTTTTTAAATTGAATAATGTGTAATTTTAAAGATTGAAGAAATTGACGGTTTCTTCGTGTTAACGGTTTCAGATCAACCAACGAAGAGTGCATTTATTTAAAGTTTAAACTATTTATACCAGTTTTTTGTATGCTGTTTGTATTGTATCTAGTAGTTATGCTAGGCCGCTACCAGAACAAAAATAAGCACAGAATTCCATGTATATCCAGGTAAAATAAAAGGCGGGCGAAGCGCTGGGGCTCTGGTGCCTTTGTTGGTAGATAGTTTGCTTAATAATGAGTGAGTAATGGGGCTCCTTAGGCCTTTGCCCTCGTCAACACGGGGGGCACAGCGCCAACGGGGTGTCTTTGTTGTTAGATAGTATGGTGAATGAGGGGTGCAATAAACGTGGTGGGTGACGTTAAACATTCTCAAAATGAGAAATGTCGAAGTTATGCTAGGCCGCTTTGGACGACAACCGCACAGCAAGATATGTATACGCCGGTTTGAGAACAAAATTGTTTTATACGCAAATCTGCTTTTGGGGTATCCACTGTGTAGAATAACATGCGGGCGAAGCGCTGGGGTTCCGGTGGGCCATTTTGTTGGTGGATAGTTTGCTTAATGATGAATGAGGCTCCTGCTTTTGCCCTCGTCACCGTGGGGCGCAGCGCCGCCCGGGTGTCTTTGTTGTTAGACAGTATGGTGAATGTGGGTGCAATAAACGTAGTGGATGACGTTAAACATTATCAAATGATAAATGCCAAATGAGGTACCCCAGATGAAAATCGGGGCTCCTTGGAGTTTCGCTCTCGTTTATATTCTGGTTGTATTAGTTAATTGAAGAGAGATTCTTTTAGGTTAAGCAATAAACGTGGCGGATGACGGGATGACGTTAAACATTCTCAAAATGATAAATACGGAATGGGACTCCCTGGCCGTGTTTTGAACGGGGCTGTATCCCTCTAGATGATTGGCTACCTCGGAGATTTTTAGGTTTAGCAAAAATAAGAAACGTGGTGGATGACTTTAAACGTTCTCAAAATGATAAATGCGGAATGGGGCTCCCTGGCAGTGTTTTGAACGGGGCTGTGCCCCGCTAGATGATTGATTACTTCGGAGATTTTTAGGTTAAGCAAAAATAGGAAACGTGGTGGATGACGTTAAACATTCTCAAAATGATAAATGCGGAATGGAGTCCCTGGCCGTGTTTTGAACGGGATGTGCCCCCCTAAATAATTGACTACTTCGGAGATCTTTAGGTTAAGCAAAAATAGGAAACGTGGTGGATGACGTTAAACATTCTCAAAATGATAAATGCGGAATGGCGCTCCCTAAACGTGTTCTGAACGGGGCTGTGCCCCCCTAGATGATTAACTACTTCTGAGATTTTTACTTTAGGCAAAAATAAAAAACGTGGTGGATGACGTTAAACATTCTCAAAATGATAAATGCGGAATGGGGCTCCATAGGATGTTCTGAATGAGCATAACATCATATCTATATATGTAAATTATATGGTTCTGATTTATACCTAAAACAACTATTTTGCATGTGTTGTTGATCCTAGCATAATAAATTATAAGTAATGCTACATTGTCAATACATTTTTTATTTTCAAACTCGTTTCAATTATTGTAGTATTTAGTGCTTATAAATAACCTACTTTAATTTAATAAGTTATTCATAAATTAATAATTATTGTCAAAAGAAATATATACACATATGGTAAATAATTGCAAGGATGTTCTATGTAGTCTATAATATATCTGTTTTAATTCTGTTAAATGGGACATGGCAACTGCGTAACTTCAAAATATTTCAGCATAATTGTAAATTACCAAAATTTACAATTTTCGTCTTATATCAACAAATATTGTTTAATTGATGCTAAACAATTAGGAGAATTTAATTTAAAATAATTTTATATACTTACAAGCTCGTTCGTAGTCCAAAGCGATGAAAGTACTAAGAGAACGAAGTTAAAAGAGAGCCATGCTAAATCTTTTAGAGTATTTATATAATTCCAATGTAGCCTCTCCATACCCTCCTAACGCGAAATCCTTCACTTAAAATTATACTTCTTAAAATTTTGGTTCAACCGTTTTTGAAATCTCCGAAATTTAGCGCGTCGTTACGATATTTTCCAATAAACCCGACTTCAAATATCCCCGTGTTTGTCTGTTGTACAACTAACGATATCGACCAATAGTATATCCATTGACGTCTTCAAAATCCCGCCTATCTTAACGCTCTTCCTTTCTTATGCATATTATGTTTCCTTCTAACCTTGTTTGAGTGGTAGAGAATCGATATTACTGTCCGCGTTTCAACTTTACTCCATGTGGACTGTGGACTGAATACGTGCTTTTTGAATGTCATTTAACCAATATTCTTTGAAACTTGCCGATTGTTCAGGCCTTGCCTAATATATATTAAAAGCATGCTCCTCTTATCTGTCGACTACGATTTGTTATTCGCGCATCGCCAAGGTGAGCGCTGGTTACAACAATAAGATAAGTGAGTCGACACAGCTCTCTCTTAGAACACAGTCCATTATTAAATGTCACACTCGCGCCGGTTTGTCGGCATTAGTTAATTAATTAAATAACAACGTGGGTACCTCTATTCCTTCCTTCAGCACCCTCTCCTACCTAACCAATTATGTATTTAGTGGTGAGTGTAAAGTGATAATTGAACACGGGTAAGTTTTTATGCAACCATATTTATTACACAATTTTATTACGCATTTTTGCTATTGTGAACCAGCCGCTACGCTAAGGCGTGAACATACCTTATTTTTGGTCCTTCGAGCCGGATGCGTGATAAAGTTGTCGTCGAGATATTGGAGGAGCTAGCTTTAGGTTAAATTATTACAAAGTTGCTCTTAAAAGTATTTGAAATAAATTCACTCTTATCGAATTGTTAACCTCGTAATTGAGTTTGACCTGCATGTTGATAAACGGTTATCAGCACAGGTGTGTTTGTTTATATTTGCATTCAATTTTAATTATAAAATACTCTTCAATTCGATTACATATTTACGTGTAGTTTAAGCTATTCTGAAATTGTCTTTCGACAGCTTTTCTTTGCAAGCTCAACGAGAAGCCTTATTTGGTCGCTTGCAAGGCATTTGGGATTATGCTATTTCGGCAAATGTAAGTAAATTAAACTTATTAGAAGCAAAAATGCAAAGGCTTCCGATTATTGAAAATGCTCTCGAAAAACTACAGGTAGCAATAATAGAATTCAACGCTACTAAACCTGACCCGAAACTACATAAATTAGATAGTGACAAAGAACGCATCACCGCGATCCGTAATAAAAACACAGACATAAATAAATTTTCCATAGGACAAACCGTATACGAGAAAAATTTCCAAAGCAAAAGACACAAAACGGCACCGAGAAATTTAGGCCCCTTTAAAATTAAACGAATATCCGACAAAAACGTAGCCGTAGTAGACAACGGCAAGATAACAAAATATATTCACTTCAAAATTTAAAACACCCTGTACTTTCAGATGGACAATCATAACAAGGAAATATGTAAATCCTGGTTTTGTGCTACGCATTCAACTAGTTTTATTCTTTGAGCATCTTCGACAGTGATGTGTGGAATTTTGCCAAGGAATTTGTTTAAAACTATTTTTCCTTTCCGTCTGCTTTACTATTAATTATGGCATTCGTGTCAAAACTAGATCGAATTAGAACTAGTTCTTGACACAAGTTTAATATAATCTTTTTAAAATCGTCACGTAATCCCAAAATCATAAGCAAGTTTATAGTAACATTAAAATTTCCATTAGGATCAACTATTTGAGAATCGTCTAGTGCGGAAACCAACCAGCATTTTGAAGATGTTTGCTTTGGTTAGCATTATAAGAAACATACCCCTTCATAATGAATGTTAGCCCCGAATTTCGAACTCGATATATTATAACGCCTTTAATTTTATATTTAATTTCATCAAATAGTAGTAAAACACCATTGTTTGCAAACTTTGCTGTTAGAGAAGGTATTCCATCAATTTTAACTAACTTTCCTTCCACATACAACAAGCTTTTAGATGGTAAAGTGTATACGTCTTGTTGCTGAATAAGAATCCTAATTTCATCATTGCTGTTTAGGGATGCTGCTGCATAAGGTTGGTGGGTGTGCTTTTAAATATTGACAATAGCATTGTCAAAGTAAGCTTTTTCACAGACATTCAAAATCTCACTGTTCATTTTACTAAGCCCTCTTTTTTTTTTAAATTGAATAATGTGTAATTTTAAAGATTGAAGAAATTGACGGTTTCTTCGTGTTAACGGTTTCAGATCAACCAACGAAGAGTGCATTTATTTAAAGTTTAAACTATTTATACCAGTTTTTTGTATGCTGTTTGTATTGTATCTAGTAGTTATGCTAGGCCGCTACCAGAACAAAAATAAGCACAGAATTCCATGTATATCCAGGTAAAATAAAAGGCGGGCGAAGCGCTGGGGCTCTGGTGCCTTTGTTGGTAGATAGTTTGCTTAATAATGAGTGAGTAATGGGGCTCCTTAGGCCTTTGCCCTCGTCAACACGGGGGGCACAGCGCCAACGGGGTGTCTTTGTTGTTAGATAGTATGGTGAATGAGGGGTGCAATAAACGTGGTGGGTGACGTTAAACATTCTCAAAATGAGAAATGTCGAAGTTATGCTAGGCCGCTTTGGACGACAACCGCACAGCAAGATATGTATACGCCGGTTTGAGAACAAAATTGTTTTTATACGCAAATCTGCTTTTGGGGTATCCACTGTGTAGAATAACATGCGGGCGAAGCGCTGGGGTTCCGGTGGGCCATTTTGTTGGTGGATAGTTTGCTTAATGATGAATGAGGCTCCTTAAGCTTTTGCCCTCGTCACCGTGGGGGCGCAGCGCCGCCCGGGTGTCTTTGTTGTTAGACAGTATGGTGAATGTGGGTGCAATAAACGTAGTGGATGACGTTAAACATTATCAAATGATAAATGCCAAATGAGGTACCCCAGATGAAAATCGGGGCTCCTTGGAGTTTCGCTCTCGTTTATATTCTGGTTGTATTAGTTAATTGAAGAGAGATTCTTTTAGGTTAAGCAATAAACGTGGCGGATGACGGGATGACGTTAAACATTCTCAAAATGATAAATACGGAATGGGACTCCCTGGCCGTGTTTTGAACGGGGCTGTATCCCTCTAGATGATTGGCTACCTCGGAGATTTTTAGGTTTAGCAAAAATAAGAAACGTGGTGGATGACTTTAAACGTTCTCAAAATGATAAATGCGGAATGGGGCTCCCTGGCAGTGTTTTGAACGGGGCTGTGCCCCGCTAGATGATTGATTACTTCGGAGATTTTAGGTTAAGCAAAATAGGAAACGTGGTGGATGACGTTAAACATTCTCAAAATGATAAATGCGGAATGGAGTCCCTGGCCGTGTTTTGAACGGGATGTGCCCCCCTAAATAATTGACTACTTCGGAGATCTTTAGGTTAAGCAAAAATAGGAAACGTGGTGGATGACGTTAAACATTCTCAAAATGATAAATGCGGAATGGCGCTCCTAAACGTGTTCTGAACGGGGCTGTGCCCCCCTAGATGATTAACTACTTCTGAGATTTTTACTTTAGGCAAAAATAAAAAACGTGGTGGATGACGTTAAACATTCTCAAAATGATAAATGCGGAATGGGGCTCCATAGGATGTTCTGAATGAGCATAACATCATATCTATATATGTAAATTATATGGTTCTGATTTATACCTAAAACAACTATTTTGCATGTGTTGTTGATCCTAGCATAATAAATTATAAGTAATGCTACATTGTCAATACATTTTTTATTTTCAAACTCGTTTCAATTATTGTAGTATTTAGTGCTTATAAATAACCTACTTTAATTTAATAAGTTATTCATAAATTAATAATTATTGTCAAAAGAAATATATACACATATGGTAAATAATTGCAAGGATGTTCTATGTAGTCTATAATATATCTGTTTTAATTCTGTTAAATGGGACATGGCAACTGCGTAACTTCAAAATATTTCAGCATAATTGTAAATTACCAAAATTTACAATTTTCGTCTTATATCAACAAATATTGTTTAATTGATGCTAAACAATTAGGAGAATTTAATTTAAAATAATTTTATATACTTACAAGCTCGTTCGTAGTCCAAAGCGATGAAAGTACTAAGAGAACGAAGTTAAAAGAGAGCCATGCTAAATCTTTTAGAGTATTTATATAATTCCAATGTAGCCTCTCCATACCCTCCTAACGCGAAATCCTTCACTTAAAATTATACTTCTTAAAATTTTGGTTCAACCGTTTTTGAAATCTCCGAAATTTAGCGCGTCGTTACGATATTTTCCAATAAACCCGACTTCAAATATCCCCGTGTTTGTCTGTTGTACAACTAACGATATCGACCAATAGTATATCCATTGACGTCTTCAAAATCCCGCCTATCTTAACGCTCTTCCTTTCTTATGCATATTATGTTTCCTTCTAACCTTGTTTGAGTGGTAGAGAATCGATATTACTGTCCGCGTTTCAACTTTACTCCATGTGGACTGTGGACTGAATACGTGCTTTTTTGAATGTCATTTAACCAATATTCTTTGAAACTTGCCGATTGTTCAGGCCTTGCCTAATATATATTAAAAGCATGCTCCTCTTATCTGTCGACTACGATTTGTTATTCGCGCATCGCCAAGGTGAGCGCTGGTTACAACAATAAGATAAGTGAGTCGACACAGCTCTCTCTTAGAACACAGTCCATTATTAAATGTCACACTCGCGCCGGTTTGTCGGCATTAGTTAATTAATTAAATAACAACGTGGGTACCTCTATTCCTTCCTTCAGCACCCTCTCCTACCTAACCAATTATGTATTTAGTGGTGAGTGTAAAGTGATAATTGAACACGGGGTAAGTTTTTTATGCAACCATATTTATTACACAATTTTATTACGCATTTTTTGCTATTGTGAACCAGCCGCTACGCTAAGGCGTGAACATACCTTATTTTTTTGGTCCTTCGAGCCGGATGCGTGATAAAGTTGTCGTCGTGATTTTGGAGGAGCTTGCTTTAGGTTAAATTATTACAAAGTTGCTCTTAAAAGTATTTGAAATAAATTCACTCTTATCGAATTGTTAACCTCGTAATTGAGTTTGACCTGCATGTTGATAAACGGTTATCAGCACAGGTGTGTTTGTTTATATTTGCATTCAATTTTAATTATAAAATACTCTTCAATTCGATTACATATTTACGTGTAGTTTAAGCTATTCTGAAAATGTCTTTCGACAGCATTTCTTTGCAAGCTCAACGAGAAGCCTTATTTGGTCGCTTGCAAGGCATTTGGGATTATGCTATTTCGGCAAATGTAAGTAAATTAAACTTATTAGAAGCAAAATGCAAAGGCTTCCGATTATTGAAAATGCTCTCGAAAACTACAGGTAGCAATAATAGAATTCAACGCTACTAAACCTGACCCGAAACTACATATAAAATTAAATCTAGCAGCTTTCGACGACTTATTTGACGTAGTTCGTGCAAAATATTTAGAATTGAAAGAAAATTCTACAAAATTGGTTTCTGCGGATGCTCTGGCATTTAAGGGCCCATCCGTTGAATGTTTAAAACCCTAGAAATTCCTGTTTTGATGGTTCCATTGATAAGTGGAATAATTTCATTACTACTTACCGCAGTGTTGTACACGAAAACAAATCTATTCCAGTCTCATTAAAATATTTATATTTTAGATCGTACCTCGAGAAGGAAGCATTAAGTGTCGTCTCTGATCTAGCGTTAGATCCCAATTTGTATGAGCAAGCATTTAAAAACTGGTCGATCGGTACGATTCTCCACGCAGAATTGTTAATTTTATTTGAATAAAATTCTTCAATTTAAATCTACTGGTTCCTTATCAAATTTCATAAATACACATTTCAACGCAGTAAGCGCTTTGAAATCTGCCCCCGACGTTGAAGATTTATCGGACTTTATTTTATTTTCTCTATGTTATCGTAATTTGGATCCTAAATTACAACATGCATTTGATGCACGCGCGGATTCTAATGTGCCGACTTGTGCTAAGTTGTTCGAATTTTAACCGCGCGGAATAAAACCTCAGAAATGCACGAAGATGTTCAACCTTTAAAACCCGTCAACGTAAATATGCCACCGCGCTTCAAATATAATCTAAATAAGTCTTTTTGTAAAGAATCCACTAACGATGCGCAAGTAAAATGCGATCGTAATTCGTGTCCCTATTGTAATGAAGGGCATACAATTTACGCGTGCAAAAACTTTCAAAAATTAAATGTTTCCGATAGATACACCGCGGTAAAAAGAATGGTGCGTTGTTTCAAATGTTTAGGCAATCATATTAAGGGCTGCAACTCTAAAGGAAGATGCGGGTTATGTAGCTCGAGATATCATCACACCTTTTGCATAATGCATCGCCTGTCTCGACTTCGGGACCGATAACACCTGTGACCCCTTCCACATCCGATATGAAAGAAACAGTTTCTACATGCAATGTCTCTAACAATCCTAAAATTATACAGTGCTTTTAGGAACGATCCAAGCTAAGATTCGGGACATCAATGGCGATTTTCAACCTGTAAGGTGCGTGCTTGATTCAGGGTCCCAAATCAATGCGATCACTTCTGCTTGCGTGCAACGTTTGGGTCTTAAATATGTTCGCAATAACAGTAAGGTGTGTGGACTAGCCAATGCCGCTGTTAATTCTAAAGGGCTAGTCGATTGTTTTCTACTTTCCAATTATGCAGATCAACGAATAAATTTTGTGCCTCTATTCTTCCAAAACTTACAGGTAATATTCCTGGTTGTTCTTTACCACGTGGAATTTATGAACGATTTAAACATTTACCCTTGGCTGACCCTAATTTCCATGTATCCGCTCCGGTAGAAATATTATTAGAGCGGACATATGTTGTAGAATATTATTTTCGAATAACGCAAATAACCGTCTTGGTAAACCTCTAGCGATTGACACTATTTTTGGATACGTGTTAATGGGACAGGTGCCTTCTCCGCAAGGACCGTCAAACGCTACTTCGCTTTGTATAATGTCGCAACCTCTTGAAAGCGAAGTAAAAAATTTTTGGGCGCTCGAAGAAGTCTCGCAACCTCCTGCTGTGAATATTGACGACAATTATTGTGAAGCACATTTTGTTAGTACCCACTCTCGCGATGAAACTGGTCGTTACATTGTAGGCCTACCCTTCAAGGATAATGCCGAACCTTTAGGGCGCAATCGTGAAATTGCTTATAACAGTTATCTAAATTTAGAACGGCGACTTCGCAATTCAACCGAAAATCAAAAGGTTTATGATTCATTTCTCAAGGAATATCTATCCCTAAATCACATAAATGTTGCTCTGCAACCCTCCAATTATATTTTACCACACCACGGCATTCATAAAACCACAAGCAGTACTACTAAACTACGAGTGGTGTTTAACGGATCTGCTAATGATTCGACCGGTAAGTCCCTCAATCAACGTCTTTACGCTGGTCCGAAACTGCAATCAGGTTTACCCGAAATAATATTTTATTTCGTTCCCACAAAATCGCACTTTGTGCTGACATACGAATGATGTACCGCCAAATTTTAGTACGTGCGCAAGATAGAATATACCAACATATATTCTGGCGACCCTCCTCGACAGCGGAGTTCAAGAGTACGAATTGAACACGCTTACTTATGGTCTTTCACCATCCTCTTTATTGCGCAACGCGTGTTAAAACAATTGGTGATCGACGAAGGACAACAATTTCCTCTAGCATCTGTGGCCTTGCTGAATCACACATATATGGACGATGTGATTTCAGGAGCCAAGTCCGTTGCGGCAGCTCAGCAGCTGCAATCTGAATTAATAAAATTGCTGTCTCTTGGCCAATTTCAGTTAAGAAAGTGGTCCAGCAATGACAACTCTCTTTAAATCAATTCCAGGAATCTGAATTAGAACCCTCCGTAGCATTTTCTGATGAAATCTCTGGTATCAAAATATTAGGACTAGTTTGGAACCCGAATTCTGATAATTTCACTTACTATGTTGTTCCTTTCGAAGGAATATTTCAAAACGTTCCGTTCTTTCCTATATGGCTAAAATTTTCGACCCTCTCGGCTGGTTGACTCGGTGGTGTTCTTAATGAAACATCTTTTACAGCAATTATGGGTACAACGTTTAGGTTGGGACGACACGCCGGACACCGACTGGTGTTTGAAGTGGAGAAAATTTGTTCCCGCCTTACTGAATTATCAAATTTGAAAATTCCTCGCTGTTTGTTTTAGACTCGGGACAGTACCGACTTTTAGGGTTTTGCGATGCCATTGAGAAAGGTTATGCTGCATGTGTTTTCTACATGGCACGACTTCAGATAACACGAATTGCCATCTCCTACAAGCTAAAAGTAAAATTTCACCCTTAAAATTTCTTTCAATGCCCCGTATGAAATTATTAGGTGCTGTTTTGTTATCTCGACTAGTATATTCTATAATCTCTAATAAATTTCCTTATCCCTTGAAGGAAATAAGATTATTCACCGATTCTCAAGTGGTACTAGCGTGGATTAACACTCCTTCTTATTTATTAAAAACATTTGTTGCCAACCGCGTGGAAATTATTTTAGAATACACTGCTATTCAACAGTGGTACCATATTTCTGGTGAAAACAACCCCGCCGATATGGCTTCTTGTGGTCTTATTGCGCACCAGTTGATTGACAACGATATCTGGTGGCATGGCCCATCTAACTGTAGCGATCTAATTACGGCTTCCAGGAATTTGGAAACTGCCCCTTCTCTAGAAATTCTTCCAGAAATAAAATCTCCCCCTAATATATTAGTTACTTCTACACAAAAAAATTGCACTCAATTTTTGGATAAATTTTCTTCTTTCACCTTGCTTCAGCGTACTGTGGCATATGTAAACCGTTTTATTTACAATTGCAAGAACTCTGATAAAAAATTATCAGGCTCTCTTTCTTCTGATGAATTACATATCTCATTGATAACTATCATAAGAGTTACGCAACAGCAGTTCTACGCCGAAGAAATAAATCAACTAAATTTAAACAAGGGTTGTTCTAAACAACTCCAAAAATTGTCCCCCTTTATTGATTCGCTAGGTCTTGTTAGGGTGGGCGGACGTTTGCGTCACTCCCTGTTGTCTTATGATAACAGACATCCCTTTCTATTACCGAAACAAGCCACTTTATCGCGATTATTGTGTGATAATTATCACCTTGTTATCTATGCATTCAGGTGCATTCATGACGCAATCACTTATTCAGCGAAAATTCTGGATTATTGGAACACGTTCCTTAGTTCGTCAGAGGATCCACAAATGCGTTGTTTGTTCGCGCTTCCGTGCGACAACTGCTCAACCGTTTATGGCCGATTTACCCCCTTTCCGTGTTCAACTGTCCAGAACATTTACTCATGTGGGAGTAGATTTCGCCGGCCCATTTTTGATCAAGTCTTCTAATCGTCGTAATGCCCCGGTGTCTAAAACTTATTTATGCATATTTATTTGTATGTGCACCAGAGCGGTGCACCTCGAGGTAGTGTCAGAGTTATCTACCGAAGCATTTTTAGCTTGTCTGACAAGGTTTACAGCTCGTAGAGGAATTCCTGATGTTGTTTACTCAGATCAGGGTAGAAACTTTCTTGGTGCCTCGCGGTCCCTTAAGGAAGCTATCATATTCCTTAAATCCAACAACGATAAAATTTTCGCCGCTTTAGCCTCCCGCCATATCAAGTGGCAATTTAATCCTCCATACGCCCCAAATTTTGGTGGAATTTGGGAGTCTGGAGTGAAATCGGCAAAGGCTTTATTAGTTCGTACTTTAGGTACACGCCCTCAAACTTTTGAGGAACTATGTACAATTTTTTCTAGGGTTGAAGCCATACTCAATAGTCGCCCTCTTTGCCAGTCTTCCGATCCTAATGACGGTACGGATTATCTGTCGCCCGGTCATTTTTTAATAGGCGGTCCCCTTTTATCTCTACCTGAAATTACTATTCCGGAGGAAATAACTTTGCGTTCCCGTTGGCAGCGAGTGTGTCAGGTTACCCAATCCATTTGGCGTCGGTGGTCAAACGAGTATCTCCACCAACTCACCCAACGTAACAAATGGCATTGCCCCACCATGTTGCCCAAGGTAAATGATGTGGTCATAATTAAAATTTTAAATACTGCCCCCTTGTGTTGGCCTCTTGGCCGCGTTGAAAAGTTGTTTTTTGGTCGTGACGGTATACCACGAGTAGCTTCTGTAAAAACCGCTGCAGGTTTAGTTACACGTCCAATAAGTAAGCTTATTATCCTCCCTTTGAATGAATAAATTTTATTTTTGTTATTTTCTCTCTTATTTATGTTCCGTTTAATTTTGAAAATTTTAAGGTTGTATTAAAGTTTTGTTTTAATTTGCCTAGCAACCTTAACATTTCTAGGGTGTATTTTTAAATGATTTATTTTATTTTGGTATAAAACTTATTCAGTTTTAGATGGGCGGTTATGTTCAGGCCTTGCCTAATATATATTAAAAGCATGCTCCTCTTATCTGTCGACTACGATTTGTTATTCGCGCATCGCCAAGGTGAGCGCTGGTTACAACAATAAGATAAGTGAGTCGACACAGCTCTCTCTTAGAACACAGTCCATTATTAAATGTCACACTCGCGCCGGTTTGTCGGCATTAGTTAATTAATTAAATAACAACGTGGGTACCTCTATTCCTTCCTTCAGCACCCTCTCCTACCTAACCAATTATGTATTTAGTGGTGAGTGTAAAGTGATAATTGAACACGGGGTAAGTTTTTTATGCAACCATATTTATTACACAATTTTATTACGCATTTTTTGCTATTGTGAACCAGCCGCTACGCTAAGGCGTGAACACCGATATATTTGTTTGTTACAACGAAAGCTATTCGTCTTGGTTTTATTGATTTTTCATGCCTTTATGCGTATTAGACGTAATTAAACTCCATTAAATTAATAAATAAATTGCATTGGCTTCTAAAATTTATTTTCTTTACGAACCTAACTAAATTTTATTCATTAATTGTACATTTTTGTTAATACTTGTTACATTAAACTGAACTAAATGAAATAAATTTCGCACGTAAATTCTGGTTGTTTCCTCTATACAGGGGGTTTTAAATTGCTTTGTTTATAGTTAATTTAACCTTTTAAAACCACTACAATATATATATATATATATATATATATATATATATATATAAAGAAACTAATAATTAGGAAATTACTAGAAATATTAAGAAAATGCGCTAAGTGATGTGCAACAATGTAAATGAAGGACAATTCATTCAGTTTATTAACGTTCATGGGAACGGAAACGCTACTTTGTAGCACAGACGATAAGTGACACTGCACAGGCGGTCACAGACAGGCACGTACCGAGATTACCTAGAAAGGAAGCTCGCAACAAAGTAATTATGAGTAGAATTAAGATCGCAACATTGTATTATGAATAGAGTCAAGTGTAAGCAGACATTGCGTCTGCAAGTTTCCACAGCCATGTGAGGGGGTAGGGATATTATAAAAGGCCCGGGAGCCCCAGTCGACGACAGTTAATCCATCGTTCAGCTTTTACCTTGCAGTTCGTTAGATTACTCATTTTGTACAATTAGTTAATTAATTTCGGACTTAGAATAATTCATTTCAAGATTGTCAAAATTCCAATTAATTTCTGTAAAACAATAAATGAATGTGTTAAGAAGTTGAAAATGTCTTTCTAAAAAGGACCGCTCCCAGCCACGAACCTTAACTGCCGCAGTCGTATCGGATGTCGAAAGGGCACTAGCGAATCCAAAATCGAGGAACTGGTGGTCTGAAATTTTAATTCCAAATTTGGCAGAACCAAAACAGAAGTTGGAGGCGAAACAAGAATCGTTCAAACCCAGCCAACAAACAGAAGTTGAAAGCGAAACAAAAATCGTTCAAATTCAGCAAAAGAAAAATTGGAGGCGATACAAGAATAGATCAAATAAAAAAAAACCGAAGAAAGAAATCCATGAAATCAACAAAGCAACTAGTGTAAGTTCATTTTTCTTTAAACCAATTGAAAATTAATTTTATTTTAACAAACATATTTGATATTTGCTAGTTTATGATTTATATATGTATATTGACTATTGTTACTATTATTTTATGCAATTTTATGAAAATAATCTACTTAGCAATTGCTAGAGATTATCTTCTAGCTGTTTTTGAAAAAATTATTTTGTATATGAAAGAGATATATAAGAACTTGAGAAAAAATTATTTTTGAGACACAAAAACTAGAGACAATTAAAAAGAAGTCGCAATTTTAAGCGCACTTGAGACTATATTTACGAATTAACTGCCGCAAGAAATTTTTTAGAAACAAAAACAAATTTCTAATTTAACAACCCGGCATTAACTAACGCAATACTCCGAGAAAAAAAGCGAAAAATTAAATCACGAAATCTTTATAATAACGCAACTATCCAGACGCAAAACTCATCGTATTCCATAAATAGACAATTTGCAAATCTATTATTAAAACCCTACATCTATATTGCAAGAATTATTCAAACGCGAAACCTCATCGTCTCATCTTAAAAAGTGAATAAAATTATTACTTTAAATACCCACGCATATATCTAATTATAATAACTGAACAAAGCTATTTAAAACATCGCAAAATCCTTTCAGAATTCAAACATTATAAATTAAATAAAATTACGACCGGAAACTTTTATAAAATATCAATTTAAATTACGTTCAACTATAAAACCAACTCAGGAAAGCTATTAATAATTACGGTACTGAAAACGCATATTACAACCTCATTCAGACTTGACAATTATAACATTTCAGTAAATTGACAACGCACAAATTTCATTATCCCAAACACGACATTGTATAATTGAGTATTTCATTGACGAAGTAGTTAATTATAGGAAGACGCAACCTATTCGACAAAAACTTTTAGGAAAGATTAAATTGTATTAATTCGTAACATTTACGGAATAAGATTTTTAAGAAATCGGAAAATAATCAAAGTCAAATTAAAAATTTAATTACCAGAACATTCCTCCAGCCAAAATGAGTAGTGAAATGAAATTCTACATGGAGATGATCCCCCAATTTAACGGAGACCAATGTTTGCTCACGATTTCATCTCAGCCTGTGAAATATTCTTAAAAACATTTTATAAGTCCGGAGATAACGAAAGGAACATTTTGCTTATCCGTCTTATAATAAGTAAACTAACCGGAAGGGCACTAACATTAATCGCCAGTAGAGACGATTTAGACCAGTGGGACGAATTCAAACGCGTATTGATAGCATATTTTGGAGATCAGAGGAACCTAAAATGTCTAGTAAGAGATTTAATAAACCTTAGAATGAAACAGAACCAATCCCCATATCAATTTGGAATGAAATGCCAAGATGTAAGAAGCTTAATCTTGACAAAACTCAAAATTGAAGAAACCGACCCAAATGTCAAACTTTTAAAAACAAAAATGTACGACGAGATGGCATTAGACACATATCAAAATGCACTACCTGAACGACTTTCAGACAAAATTAGATTTCAACATCCCCAAGACTTAGAAGAAGCAATAAACATGATAATCGAGGAAGAAAACGTAATGTACTATAGAAACAGGTTATATAACCCCAACGCGAATAAAAGCTATACGCCAATAAAAACCATACAACCCGCGAGACAAACAAGTCCACAACAAAAATTTACCCCGTTTAATGCACAAACAAACCATATGCGAACCAATAATCCACAGTTTAATAATTCAAACTTCAACAATCAATATAAACAATTCTCAAAATCAACGATCAACCAAACTTTTTAAAACCCGCATTTCAACCGAGATTCAACCAAAATGTAAATCAACAAAGACCAGTATTCAACGCGAATCCTATCAGAAACTCACCTATGACAAATAATAATAATTCCAACAACTATTATAAACCCACGCCAATGGATACCTCATCTGGTAATACCAGACCCAACACAAAAATAATGCACATAAGACCAAACCCTAATCAAAAACGCACTTTCACCTCAGAAGAGCTATTTCATCAAGAAGTAGAGGAATATGAAGATGACCAGAATAATTGCAATCGACCATGTACAAATAACGAACAAAACCAATCAAACCATTATGAACGCGAAGAATCATACGAAACTTATGAAGAGGACGACGAAGAAAACGCGTACTTAAATTTTCAGATAGACCGATTTATAACCGACCAAGCGTAATAAACTTAAATAATATGAATCACCTTGTACTACCCTATATAGAAATACTCCACGCAGAATTTACACTACTAATCGATACCGGATCTTCAAAAACATTAATTAGCCCGCGAACAGTAAAGTAACATTATTTAAATTATGTAGAAAGAGAACCGTTTAAAATTAAAACAGCCCATCAAACAATCCTACACCAATTCGTAGCAAACATACCTTTACCCAAAACATTTAACGTAAAGATGAAGCATAAATTTTGCATATTTGAATTCAATGACAAATATGACGGACTATTAGGAATGGACCTTCTAAGAAAATTAGGAGTCAACATAGATATAAAAAACCTTTTACTAAGAACCAAATATGGACGAATCCTCATTAAATTTCAAAACCCCATACCATACCATACACTTGTGTATTGTGTTGGTCTCGTGCTAACAAAACCAACTAAAATTACCGTGTAGGTAATACTGGTTATTCTGAACAGTATCACAGCCACTGCTATCACTATTTGTATCACCCACTTTGATAATTAAAGGTTCGACAACATCAAACTGCTGTACTATAGCCCACCATTCCATCATACATTTTTCTGGATGTATGATACATTTTTGCCAATATGACCCATCTATTCTTTGCAAAGATTCTTGCCATATCAAGTTGACATTTGTGTCATTATAAAGTTGGTTAAGCCGTCCAACATTTTTATTGTAAGATTTTTTACAGTTCGCCCATACCAACTCTATAGGATTAAACTCGCAGTGATATGGAGGTAGCCGCAAAACTTTGTGTCCGTACATTTCTGCTAGGGTATCTATTTCATAAATTTTTGGTTGTGGATGTTTTTTAATTAATGATAATAGTTCCCTTTTTAACGTGTGACTGCCGCAACTAACATTGTGTTTAATCAAGTAATCAATGATATTTAGCATTGTCTAGAATAATTACACTGGGTTTGCTTAAATTAGGAATTAAACGTTCTTCAAACCATTTTGTAAATAATGCTGCATTCATATCTCCATGATAGTCAGCACTTGGAGATTTTGTAGAATGCAAAAGTGCTGCATTGGGGCTGAATCCAGTTTTGTTGCCTGCATGTACGACTATGAACCTGTAATAAAAAATATCTCTATTAAATGTAATTTTAACTTTAAAAAACTAACCGTTTTCCTTCTCCAGGAGGTTTTCTCTTTACACTGAGCTTGGAACCATTATGCCAACTCTTCTTAACAGAACCTCGACTAAAAATCCACGTCTCATCCAAGAAAACAGGATCATAAAGTTACAATTGTTTGTACATTTCATATGCTCTTAAAAACTTCACTCGTGCAGCAGCAATATGTTCCTGTTCAAGCATAGCCCTTCTACCATCGTCCAATTTAAAAGAAAAACCAATTGTTGATAGAAGTCTCGTCAGACTAGACTGGCTGAAGTTAAAATTTGAGCAGTTACAATTTCTTGTCGTAAAGATTTAACAGTTACATGGAGCCCTAAAAGCATAATACTAAAAAACACTAAATAAAATTGTTATGAAAACTATATTACATTTGGAATACATTTCGTAAATTTTTCGTTTAACCGCATCTATTACAAAACCATCTACATCAGACGATTTAGACTTGTTGAATTTTCGGTGCTTGCTCGGTGACTCAGGAACTTTATTTTCTTTTCGGGCTTCTAAAACTCTCTTTTTTTAATGGAACGAAGAGAACTCAGTCCTATCCCACAAGCCTCAGATGTTCGCTAACAATAAGCAACAGTTAAAACACAACATATCACTTGAAAATTTGATTATACCTTCATTACTGACTCAAATGGGGCCAAGGTTCCATGATTATCACGTTCTCTTTCAAAAAATGTTAGAACATTCATCACCAACAACTGAGCTTGAAAGTTCAAATGTTTGTTACGAAGCGTGTTCATTTTGATAAGTGTTGACCATACACTATTCAATGTGTAGAAGGTTCTTAGTTTAAAAAAAACAGTTTGTTGTATATCAGAATTATCTTTAAAAGAAACGTAGAAAATCGCAAGTGAAATAACAAAGCACAAATTCTAACCTAACCTTAAAAATGTTTGACAATTAATTACAAACGGAAATATTTTATGGACATACGTTCAGAGTGGTTGCATTGAATTATACAGCCGTCAAATATTTTTCTAGCTATCCTTTTTAGATGGGGAAGCGCCAGGTAATAGAGTAGCATAACAATATTGTGGCTGTGTTTTATTCATATGCGCAACGATGAGTCATGCTTGACTTTATGTGATTTCAACTATATCTAACGCTTTTGCTTGCTGTTCAACAACTTCGAAATTGCTGAAGGTCATTTACGATGAATAGTTACAGAAATGGAGAAAAACCAGCATCGTACCGTATCCTAGCAACCGTTATTTGCCTAACTTGGAAACGAACTCCTAAACTACTAAAGTTAAAACAAAGTAGTTCCCTCTATCATGCGATAGCTATACCACAAAATAGAGGGATGCGATCGCGCCCTTAACCTAAATCTTCTAAAATGTATATTCATCCAATTCGTGAAATTTGTTTGATCTGGTGTATTGAAATTTTGGGAAACCTACGTCAATAATTTCTAATAAGTCTAGATCATCTTCTAAAAATTCGAAGCCGTCCACCAAATCCATTATTAATAAAAAGTTTATCAGAATTATGTAAAATCTAACAGCTGATGGTTATAACTTCAATAAATGCCAACTACACTTATATCAAATGCGCACGCCCAAATTCGTACTAAACTTTAATCCTTCCTTAACCACAGTTTATTTTAAGTAGGAGTTAACAAGTATTTTGCACGAGTGCAACACAATTTCTAAATTTAAGCCGTACTTAGCATTTACCCGTATTTAATTAATGCGGTGCAAACGGGCATAAAACCCTTGCCTTTTGGAATGTAGTTGTACGATCGATGGCAATTATAGTACTCCTTTTGGTGCCATCAGACAATAATTTAGCTGAAGTGTGAAGTATATACATTGCCAAAGATTTTTCCTGTTCTTGGTTTTCCAGTTTTTGAACTCTGTTAAACAGAATAAAATTAGTATATAATTAACACTTTGCATAATAATCTTCAAACCTAATTGTGAATTAAAATGTAGTTGATGAAGTTTAGTTTCAATTTGATGTTAATTTGCAAAATGTTGTCGAAGTTTTTTATATTCCTTTAGATGTGTTGTACAATTTTCATAAAAGCACTTGATTCTTGACTAGTTGAGAATTATTAGAATACTTTTATGAACAGTTATGCAATGACGACGTATAGTTGCTTTACTGGTCAAGGAGTTGCCACATGTATCACACAAAAATTTACTAGTTAAAGTAACTGGTTTCCTATATTCAAAATTATGAATCTTTCTTAAATGGGCATACAAATTCTTCTTTTGTGTAAACTCAAAACCACAATCTTCGCAAGTATTCATTTTTACTCTTCGTTTACAAATAACACGATAAACAAAATTAATAGGTAATTTCCATAGATTTCATTCACTATACGTAAACAAAAAAAATTACGTAACTCAATCTGTTTACAACTGTCATTGCAGCCGCGTTATTACTACCGCGAGACGCTCATCTTTTATTATTGTTACAGGAAATTAATACCATATAAAATAGATTGTGTTAAGAAAAAATTGTTGTTTGCGGCAGGTCGGTTGCGTTATAAACAAATGAGGTTATATTGCAGAAATATAACAGAAAGTATAGCGATTGATATTAATTATTTTCACTTCCATAATTCAGAAGTTTGGCGTCTAATTTTATGATTGGTTGTCGTCATTTTTTTATTATAGCGTTCAAAAACAAATTTACGTTAATATACAATTTTCGGCTGCATACTTTTTCTCTTTAAAACTCCCATTATGCTTATAATAATAAAAGTAAACTAGATTTCAAACTTAACGCTATTTTATTAATCAATGTCTCCCAAATCACAAAATAGAGGGGGGGGGAGGGCTACATATTTTTTAATCTTATTAAACTCACCTTATGCTTATAATTATAAAATAAACTATATCGATATCTTAAATTTTGAGTTCAACGCTAATTTATAAAATAACAAAACCAATCAGAAAAATCGACGTTAAACTTTTCCAACATGGAAGTGGAAATAGAATGTCAATCGCCATACTTGTTGATATTATTGTGCTGATAACCTTACTTTCTACAACGTGGAATTTTTAGATGTCAACTATAAGGATAACGTAACCGATGTAGCGCAAACAACATTTTTTGGCCAACAAAAATCAATTTATAGGGTACAAATTACTGTAAGAAAATAGTACTATAATAACAGATAGATAGAATGTACAATTTAGAATTTTAAGTAGTTAAACTATATAACTATTTATTTTGCTTCGGTGTGGCTGTACATGTGCATTCTTATGCACTTGGAAAACCACTCAAGGTAATGGAAGACGACTTAATTGTAGAAGTAAGTTGTATATCAATATACTTTTTTTGTATTGTTTAATCATTTTAGTTTGTATGCCACTATGAATCCAATAGAGAAGTTTTAACAAGTTTTCTATGTGAAGAATCACATTTTGATTTTTTCAGGCGACATGTTCTGTAAAGAAAGACGAACTCTATGCAGACAATGAGGTTACCTTAAAAAAACTATTCTAAAATATAATGACAACGAGTTAATTGAACATTTTTGTTTAAAAAAATTATCAGCTGACTTTCTTATTGGCAAGATTTTATTGACATATGATGAAAACTCATTGTGGGTTTATATTAAAAAAAGTGAAAACTTCTAATACTTTGACTTTCACATACTTAGGGAAGAGAAAAAATACGTGCTACAAAAGCGGTTCTTATTACAATATTGTATTTAAGTAATCAAAAAATCTATCGGCGAATATCAGATATGTTTAATGTAACCAAACGTGCAGGGTATCGCATAATTAAATTGACAATCCAGTATTTAGTATCAATATGCAGAGAATATAAAGTGGCCAACAGAAGAACGAAAGGTGGTCAATTGAGAATCGTTCAAAATGCTTGATAGAAAATGTAGATGGTCGCTACATCCATATAAAAAATCATTAAAAAATCATAACAATAACCATGTCTGCTGTAATCAAAAATTCTAATATAATATACTGTTACAAGCTGTGTGTGATTATGAAAACGGTTTAAAGATGTATTTTCTGGGGAGGTATTAAAAAAGCAAATATTTTTTCATAGTTTAGTGTGTGAGTTGCCGCTGCATTGCATAATGTATGTTTGATGCTCAACTATGAATTAGATATAGAACATGATAAGGACATACCCGAGTGTGAGTTTAATGAAGCATCAGTACAAAATTTATGTGGTATTATACCAAATACTTCCAAATGAGAGAAGTTGATTTTTAAACATATATATATATATATATATATATATATATATATGTGTGTGTGTGTGTGTGTGTGTGTGTGTGTGTGTGTGACTGTGTGTGTGTATGTGTGTATGCGTGCGTGTGTGTGCGTGTTGATGTAATGAAGAGGTTACGAGAGGTCATTGAAACCAAAATTCCATAAATAAAACTCACTCAAATAGAAGTAAACAGAAAAAGAGTTAAAATATCCGAATATTCATTATTCTGCCCAGTATAAAGATACAAGCGTACTATTTTGCCATTAAAAGACAAAGTTCATAGTTAATTTCATTTTGGTTAATTGATTTATCAGTGTTATTAACTCTAGGTATTGCTGCTGTTACTGTACTGTTATTATTGTAACTGTTTTGTTGTTACCGTTAGTACTTAGTTTGGTGTTATTGTTGAATATCATCGCCATGGATATCAACAATGTCCTTATATGTGATTTTCCGATGCTCCACCCGAAGGTACTATTTTTTACCTAAAAAATTTGGAATTTTATCGAACCCTTGCTGTTCCAAGCAAGGTAGGGATGTTTAACGTGCGTGACAACACTCACACACGGGACCTCCATTTTACCTCTCATCCAAACGAGGGTGTATTTTTGTAAAAAATGCTCGCCTAACATTTTTCAAGCGGACCGTGTCGGAATTCGAACCCGGGACCTTGGGCGTAGTAGTCACACACATTGCACTACGCCACGGAGACGCCTTCTCAACAATGTCCAGCAGGTCATGGCATTGTGTAGTGTCGGTGATGGAATTATCTTACAGCGCATGCAGCGTGCATCATTAATTAAACGAACAAAGAGGTGTTCGAACAGGCAATGTCGTAGATTCTGCATACTACGACAACTGCGCCAGGTGGCGATGGTCACTTCTTCTATTGTAAACGCTGTAATGCGCAGTATGCAGTGACGGAAGGATCCCTTTTTGAGGGTATGCATATAAAAATACAAGATGTACTGTACGTAATGTGGCCAGGTCATGTGGTGTACGTAGTGGTTGTTTAGTCAGTTTGCTAGGATGTGTTCTAGCGACCATACTGCAGCTCCTACGCTACGTACGTGATATATGCTAGTGGCAGTAACTACAGGAAGTAGACTTGTTTAAGCTGGGAGGCATAGACAATGTGGTACAAATTGACGAGAGCGTACTCACAAACCCAATAAGTGGGTAACAGGCATTTATAGCGCAATGGCTAACTAAGGGTGTATCCGTTTTATACCGAACCGCTCGGCAAAGGTGTTGACAGAAATTATTAAAGAGCATGTATGACCAGGATCAGAGATTTGGACGAATTGTTGAAGAGGGTACACCGACCTAGCTCTGCTAGGCGGGGTGTCTCCATTCACTCACAAAACTGTAAACCATACGCGATATTTTCAAGATCCAATAACTGCTGTGTGTACCAATCATGTGGAAGGATACTGGTCCAGGCTTAAACAATTTTTGAGACGACTGGGTATCATGGAAAGCTAATTTCTTGACGAGTATGTAGATATGTTTGCGTGGTGGCAAGTGTATGGACCCACCGCAGCCGATAGGTTTAGAAATCTTGTTTATCAAATATCGCAAAAATATACATTGTAACAACATGATACAAATATATAATTTTCTAATACTTATGCGTTAACAGTGTTAAGGTGAGATTACCATTAGGAAAGTTTTATTACTAAGGATAAATACCCAAAGCGGTACATGTGCGACAATAGTATCGAGGTTTGTATCCTTTCGATTATTTTAGTAGTAAAACATTTCGACAACTAACCTTAACAGAAACCTCAAAATTATTGTCGTACATGTACCGGTTTGGGTATTTATTCTTAGTAGCAAAACATTCCTAACGGTAACCTCAACACTGTTTACGCTTGGATCGCGTAGCAATAGGTGCTCGCAATGTTATTTATTATGTCAAATATCTACACAAAAGTTTGTTCTGGCTACTCCGCCTGGTAAGTAATACAAACTTTAACAATTATTTTTTTCGAAATTTATCGTACGTCCTTTTATTTTTTTGCTTAGTAAACTACTAATGTACTATACTTTACGTACTTGGATATTAAATTGTTTAATTCGTGTCGGCACAAAACAAAACGTTACCACAATTCTGTTTTGTAAAGCGGACATATACACGAAAGTTTTTAGGTCGAAGTTGAGATATTTTAAGGTAAGGATTGAGTTAAGGATTTTTAGTCAAACATTCTTACATGCGTGAGAATAAAGGATAGGTAGATTGTCCACCTAATTATGTATCTGTAGGTAAACTTTAGGTAAGAATTTTTATTATTTTCTGTATAAAGTGGAACTGTGAATTGTTTTATAAACTGTTTTTTGTATGAAAAAAAAATGTTTTTGAATATTTAGATGTGTTTTTTTAGATTGCTGTTTTATTTCATTTTGTAAAATCCATAGTAAAAATTTCCGTTGAGCTAGCCAGGCAAAGAAAAGTTAGAAAAAAAGGTAGGTTAGTAATTTCAAATAGTTCAAAATTTTTCATTGTTGTACCGCGTCACAGCACTCTTTAAGTGACGCCCAACGCAAGGCGTTGTCAGAACAATATAGCAATATATATATATATATATATATATATATATATATATATATATATATATTGATGTGATAAAAAGTCACGAGAGTTTATTGAACACCAAAATTCTATGAAAAAACCTCTGAAAAGCTTGTAAAATTAAAATTTTCCAACATTTAATTTCTATACCCTGTATAAATATTGTTGTATAAAGCGAAACCATTATTTTAGATTATTTTTAAAACATTACATTGTAACACAATCAGTAAGCCGCACATCCTTTGCTCTAGGAAAACTTGCAACATGCTTATCAAATGTTACGTTCTGAAATTACCTCACCACACTTTTCTTTTTGAATAATTAATCTTTTAGTCATGACTTTCCTTTGTAACAGATGTCCTAGAACTCGGGGAATTTTTGGCTTACCACCATTAAATATACATTCATATCGCCTGCCACAACCTTCGGCAGTAAACCCATTTCTTGTTATCAGCAGTTATAAAAAACGAAGCAGCAGAATAGTTGAGTAGTCTGTGTATGAGTATGACCCTAGTTCATCCCCTGCTCTGGAGCAAGTCGGCTCAGAGCCAAAACTAAAAATGGTGACTTAATCTTTTATGGTTGTTGAAACATTTTAACCAAGATAGTCACATAAGTAATTCATTCTAATTGTCTAATTCTTGTATTGCTTTATACTTTGTTATTAACATGACAATTAACTTTAAGTTTATTCATTATTTATTAAATACTGTTGTTGATTTCGTCATGTTGTTAATCCACTCGTTACTAGATCCCAAGGTCGCTAGGACCTAAGTTAAGTACCACCTCTCGCTACTAAAGACTTTACCATTACATCACCTATCTACGCCATCACGCCCAAGCACATTTCACAGTATTAAAAGTATAATTAACAATCAACAAAAGTGTACTTAACATTATCAAGCGTATTTATTTGATGAAGTATAAAAAAAACATTATTAATCATGTAACTAATCCTATGTATTGCCTTTATTGCAAAGATCGTGAAATGAATATAAATTTAAAAGCCGCATTTTTAAATCAATTCTTTTCAGCCGATTGAGATACCTTGTGCAAATTAATCCTTGAAAGATTCATTAAAAACGTGTTTTCATTTTAAAATGTAAATACATACGCCATTTATTTCGTATGCGTTAAAACAAAGCACTCTTTTCGTGTATAAAATATTCGCTTCATTTGTCGTAAAAAACGATATCAATTTATTGCATTCAAAAGCATAAGAATCTGTATAGACTGAAAAGGAGTCGCATGTACTTTCAAAGTACTAGATAATTTTTCGTGTGTAGAGGTATATTATTTAAAAATATCCATTTTCGTGAAAAATAACTTTTAATAATTTTAAATAAATCGTATTCTAGAATTTTCGCGATTAATAAAGCGAATACCTCAGTTACTAAGAAATACTATTAAAAGCTAATTATTTCGCAAAAATCGATAAACTCTCCGATTTAAGGAACCCCCGCGGATATTAAAATGCTATAAAATAAATAAGGACTATTTTTATAATTTACGTATTACAATAAGAAGGAATGACGCAGCACATTAACTTGATGCATTAGAAGCGGATAAATGAGGCTTTCACGATAGACATAAATTATAACAAGCCGCGACAATTGATACTAATTAGATCGTTAAAACGCGAAATTGGTGTAAATTCTCACATCAGTCGTGAATAATTCTTGATAATACACTAGAAATAAATCTGGAATCGTATAGAAAATATTGACAGAATTAAAATTTTTGTATATAAACTGTAAGTGTATTAAAAGGAAGGTCATTCTTTCTGTGAACCAAGCAATATGTAACTTTGAGTAAAGATTAATTCTTCGAACGTGTAAGTTTGAGCATTTTACATGCAATAAGTAACATTGAACTTAGTTTGTTTTGTAAAATACTATGAAAATGAAACGTTCTTCGATATAAGAGCTACTGCTAGGTAAAATTGATAAAAAAAATAGAAAATGCACTTTGTAAACAAATATTCTAAATGGAGATTTGAAATGAAAACAGAAAGTATTTAATACCGTTAATTACGTTTAAAATAAGATTTTGATAAGCGCTATTTTACCACCGCAAGTATAAATTTTAGACTTCCTTGTTTGTAAGTAATAAAAATATTTGAATATTGGTAATTTAAATTAGAATAAGTTTTCATTTTTATTATTTGTAAAGGGAATAGTTTACAATAAATTTTGACATCAGAGTTCAGAGCATCTTGACTTTTAATAAATAATCTGTGACGCGTTATTGGCCAATCACATTTACGAACGGCGTAATAAAGAACCGGCAAATTACTCATCTATTTTTAAAGAGGATTTTTGTTCCGGTTAGAGGAGATGTTTGAGTTTTTGTTAACAGAGATTGGGTAAGGATTATTTTTAGTAATAATTTAGAGATAATTTTATGTATGACCTTAAACTGTAAACTGTTTTATAAATTATTGTATTTTTGAATGCATGGGCGTATCTTGGGATTTATGTGTTATTTTTTCATAATCAAAAATTCCACAGTATAATTTATGCTGAGCTAGCTAAGAAAAGATACTAAAAAGGAAGGTAGGATAGTAATTTCATATTTTCTATTGCATCAACAAGTATTAGGCCGTATCCACAGCATTTTTGGTGGTTCCCCAACACAGAGGCTTTTCTTAGTGTAAGTATAATACTAAGTGTAAGGCTGATTAATTTATAGATCTGTTTTATTAGTTAGTTGCTGTACATTTATACAATCTTGAAATTAAAATTACTATACATTTAACATTTCTTAAAAACTTCAAAGTACATACTAATTTACAGAATACATATATTATACATAAAGTAATCTTATTTATCAGTATTAATTATATTTGTATTAAATTAAATCTCTGTATTTGTATGGTTCTTTATCAAGTTTTGTAAGACCTTAACTTTCTGTCCCTACAACGCCAGTGTTCCTTTAAACAAGATTATTTTTTTGTACGAGATTCTTGCATTTATTAATGGATTAGTAGGTACTATGTTTTAATTGTAAATTATTAATTATTGCAGCTATATAATTTTTAAGTTTTTATAAATGGCTCACATTTGCAACATCTACTGTGTGTTGACTGGAATTATTGGGCATATCACAAAACAATTCATCTAATATTTCAAAAAATAAAAAGCGGGTGGTTTCCTTTGCTTCAATAAAATCACTATTTTATCCCCAGAAAGATGGTCAGATTTTTGTGTGCTTAATGATACATGTATTTCATCCTTTTGGACCATCAAAGATTCTAAAAGTTTTAAAATTTCTAATTTTTATAGTATAAGACTTAACTACATAAATTAACAATAACTTTAAATTGATCTCCTGAAAACTAGTGTTACCAGAAATAAAACATTCTTTCTCCGTATGAACGACATCCCATATTGTTTTATAGCCGCATGTATTTGTATCATAAAATGCTTTAAAAGTGCTTTGAATAAATATTATTTATGTATGGTTACATTGCCCAGCATGCTATTTTGATTCTTTAATAATTTGAAATTCTTATAAGAATACGGGAGTATTAAATTGGTAATTGTTAAGAATTTGTGTATATTTCCACTTCCAATGACTGGAATTTTGAATAAAATCCGAATTTATAATTATTTATGAGAAAAATAGCGAATGCTCCATAAGACTGCATGTAAAATAGCCCTCCATTTCCCTAACGGCAAGTCGCGAACTAGGAATACAGCGCTAAAATATGCACAGGTTTCTGGCCGAGATTAATGTCCTATGTAGAGATGTCTATAACTATTATATACGGTATAAATTTACACTAACGATAATAAAAACACTTGTGAAAACTCACTAATGTGTAGTAGAGTTGTCGCATTTAATACACATAGTAAAATGACATAATGTAACTTCCTTTAATATAACCGTAAAAAAGAGTAACCCATAAGTGCAACATCGTTAAAGCAGAAAGTTTAACTCAATTTAATCAACCTGCGAAAGGAAAAACAAGAAAGTAAAAATATAACACAATGTAATAAAATACAGAGAAATTTTGCAGCATTAAATTAACACCAAATAAGCTACCAACCTTTATTAAATTACAGTGCAACGTATCTTTGATACTTTTCCTGATATAATAATTTAAACAAAAATATAGCCAGAAAATTGTACGTTAAGCAACTTTATTTCTATTATTTAAATTTGCCAGAAAATAATCTTTCCCACTTATTGTTACATTTTATAGAAGCAAAATTAGTATTAAACTATTACGTAAAAATTATAATTATGCTTAAAGTTTGTATCTAATAATTAATAATATTATACGGTTAACGTTTGTTCCCCTGAGCGAAAAATTACTCTTTGATATGTTCAACTTGACGTTAAAAATTTCGAACTTAAATTTATAGTAAAATATACATTATACCTTGGTGTACGAAACCACTATTCTTCATATTTAATACTTATATACTCCATTCCAGTTAAGAAGGTAATAAATTGCACTTGCGCTTCAGTCAGACTTGTACTGCGCAAATAGCTAAATTAGTTGCAATATTTAATAATTTACTGACGTTGGTTGTATATTTACTATTTGACGTGAGGGTGTTGTACAACAATGCAAATGGCTGACTCCTATACTGTAGCTTAGGTAATTTAAATTTGTAAGTGAAGTATTATTGCATTCAACTAACATTATATTGATGCAAAACAATTAAAGAGGTAAATTTATTGATCTCTCAAAGTGCACGCTTTCTAAATATGTATTTTTAGAGTAACCGCAGATTACTTAATATTAGTTTGATATTAATTTTCCGAACAAATTGGAATTTGAAATTACACTAAGTTTAAGACTTAAATGAAACATAGCCTTTAGTTAACAATATGGTGTTAAATGAATCACAAACAACCAGCTGAAGATATTAGAATGCTTTAAAAAAATGCTGTCAGTTTAATTTTTTTTCGAAAGGTTTTAAGGATGTTTACAATGCTGGGGTTACATGTGTATATATTACTTTTAATGATTGAAATAAACGCAATACATCGATATTTATGTAGATTGAGGTTTTTGAATAAATACATCCAGAAACACTGTTTAAAACATATCGAGTATTATTACACTTTATTTTTTTAAAGTTTAACTACCTATATTAATATGGAGCAATAAGTAAGCTATTTTTAATTAATAACAAAATATCAAAACAATATAATAAAAAAGAAATTTGTAGTTCATTATGTCCATATTATCTCCAGAGGTATTATCGTTTTCTGTTGTACTTTCAGATCCAACATTTATGACGATTTGTTCGACAAGTTCTTCAGCTATGTCATCCAACTTCCACATCCTTTCTTTTTCCTCAATTTTATGGCTAATACAGTTAACCCAATGTTCTTGATCTATGTTGCAATCCTTCTATCCAGAAGCATCGTCAGGTCATTAATTTTAAAAGCAGAATTGTTGATAGCTACATTTGCTTTACTTGAGTCCAAATCAGCACAATTGGATTTAAATTGCTGTGGTATGGTGGTAACCTTAATACAACTTTGCCAGTCGGGTGAGCCAGAGTGCTACTTTACTGAGGCCAATAATTCAACATTTAATAGCTCTTTAGTAGCTTCTATGTGTTTTGCATTCAACCAATTATAAATTTGTTTTTCCGCCAGCTTTGATTTGGAACCTTTTCGGCTCTGATGCTGTGATACGGAGCATTATCAAGCATGATTATACTGCCATTATCAAGAAGAGGTTTATATACCTTTTAACCAAGTTGTAAACACTTTCTCATCCATGTCTTCATAATAATCTCTTAAAATGATAAATATAAATTCAGGTTTTTAAGTTGTTTATAGTGTTAATACGCTATCTGTTTTCTTAGATTGAAAGTTTAAATATGTACAATCGACAAATCCTATATCACTACCCATGTGTGCCACGATTAATCTCTTGCCTTTGCCAGAGGGATCTCGTAGGCCAGTTGATAAACCTTCGTTTAATGTATATAAAGCCTGAAAGTAATTCATTGTAAATATTATATCAGTATCTTTAATGAAAAATGCTTACCTTATTATGAAAACACTAAGTTAAAGCTATCACAAAAACTGTTTTGATACTAAATATAAAATCAACACAAATTAATTAATAAAATCGAATAAAATTTCAAACGCAGCTAATAACAAAATACAATAAATAATAAAAACGAAAATATGCAAAAGCAATACCAAATGTCAAAATTTCAATTGTCAATATGATATTTAAACAGCTATCACGAATATACAGGAATTATTTACTTGCCTAAACTTGGCTGATCCATCCACCAATGGGAATCGCTAAAATTCAGTTCTATATTTTCTTCAGCAACTTATCTGAAATGGACCACACATAAATATGATTCTAAATGTCTGTGCATTATAAATTTTGTCACTTACTACTGAACTGTCAATGTAAACAAATTAATCATTACTTGATAGTTTCTTCAACAACAAGAGCTGATAATTAGCTTTTGCATTTGCTTCCCAAATGTCAAGATGATGTTAATCATAAATGACGTGATTTACTGTTACTTTGTAACAACAATAGCCAAAGAACATATTCTAAATTAAAATGTAAACATCTATCGATCACCTCACAAAAGCTTTAACCATAAACAGAACCCAATACAATATTTATATCGCGATCAACGTTTTGTTTCACACCGTAGCCCTAGTAAATAAGCAACTTTCTGAACATAGTCCACCGACTCCACCTATTATGGCAACGACTTCAAAGTAAATATCAGTGTTTTCTGTACATGTGAATACAGATAGATAGGCACGTCGAAAAACGTTTGAAGTTTTGTATTTTTTGTGAAAAGTTGTCGACCAAAATAGTTTATAGCATAATTTAAATTAGAAAGCAGGCTGTTAAACAAATAAAATAATGTATTATTAATATATCATTCCGACGATGTGTTTATTATAACAAGGTGTTATTGTATATTCCTTAATTTGTACTAGGTATATGTTTCCTATTAATCAAGGTACATGCGCACATCTGTTTGAATTTTATCTTTTATAGCTAATAGGTTAGCTGTCAGTTATTTATTTTTAAATTCGTTGCCTAATCATAACGTATAACCCTAACAAAGAACTAGCGCAAATATCAAAAGTCTGCCAAGAGCTTCTTACAGTGCACTGCTAAATGCAGTCTATACCATTAACATCTTGCAAAACCATATGTGAAATTTTAAAAGACAAGTTTTGCACACTCAAGTTATTAACACGCTTACGCTAATGCAAGTATAAGTAATTAGAAAATGAAACAAAGGAATCATAGTCCATGTTAAAAATAAAAAAGCTCAGGGAGCAACTGTTCTGAGCTTGAAGATAATATTTGTGTTTTTGCCAAATGCGTTTATATATATATATATATATATATATATATATATATATATATATATATAGCTGTGATAGGGGTGTATTCAGTAGTAAAGGTCGTGCAGTAGCCATAAATTGCAATAGCAAGCATAAAACTGCATTTAGTTAGCAGAAAATTAAGTAATTTGGATATTTTGTAAATAGTAAGCATTTAACACCCTGTATATAGAGCATAATTAGTTTTAAGCGACTCAAATAAACACATCTTACAACAATAGGACGCATATTTAGCATAGAAATAAGTAATTCATACATTAGGTAAATAACAAGTATTCAACACTCGGTATATAGAGCTTTATTAATTTTAAGTAATGCAAGTGAGAATATCTTTCAGTAAAAGTACGCTTATTTAGGAGAAAAGGATAGTATAGGAGTATTAAACACGCTTTGAAAAGTGTTCTAAATAGTTATAATATAATACGAAGATGAGAGATAAAATTTAACAAAGCTTTGTGTAAGTGCGTAGAAACAATCAACATTTTTGATAAGAAAATGCAGTTCAAAAACGCATAAAATAGACGAAAGTAAAATTGAAATTACATCATGTATTTTTGTATAATATGGAAAACACAATATCTAAACCAAAACAATGTATGGCAAGATAACGAGGTATCTATAAGCAAATAGCCATTACCCGGAAAACCAATATATTACATCAGAAACCACTTCAAAATGAAGGATATACAAGGACCTTATTGGTTAAGATAGCGACAGACTTGTTGAAAACCCAACCCACATGCAAGTGGGATCAGCCTATATTAACAGCGAGCAATGATAAGAGAGCTCAGTTTTAATTAAGCACGCAAAGCTGCTCCACTCTGAATTAAAAGTCACGCGTAATAAAAAAGATAGTGACAAATAAGTGCTACAAATATGAAAATTTCGGTTGCCGTTTAACGTGAGTAGAATTTGGGGTAATTTATTTAAACTAATAATATAATAATAGGACTCTAAATGGATAGATATTATAGTTGATGATATTCCTAATTGGGTGATAATAATTCTGAATGGATGGATAATTAGAGGATATATAGAATAATTCAAATCCTAGTTGGAGAATAATAAATTCTAATGGATGGTATAATAAATTAAATGCATGAATACTTCGAATCTTGGTGAAAATAATTCTAATTGATGGTATAATATTTCAAATGTGTGGATAGCGTCGACGATTTCGGTACAATTTTGAGTTGCGAGAATCAATAAAGAAGCACTAAGTAATTTATAGGGTTCAACTAAGCAGAGCAGTGATAGACAGAATATAACAGGTCAGATCTAATTAGTTTTAAGATATTTTTTCTATTTAAATTTGAATACTGAATTTACGTAATTTACATAAAAATGTAACGAAGTCAGCATAAACATTGCATACGTTAAAAGTAAGTAATATTATAAAAAGGTTTAGAACGTTCTAGGTTTCTTAGATAAAAAGGGTAGTTTTTGGTGACTTTAGATTGATTTCAAAGCATATAAATTTTGGGATAAATAAGACTTATGATATTGATTGATTGAAGGGTGTATATTTCTTTTCATTATATAGAATTAATTAACTTCATTTTATAATTCAAACAAATAGGTAATCAGAAAGGAGTGGAGAAAAAAAAAATTGATCATCGTAGCGTTGTGCACTCTATGTAGAATAATAAAAGCTAGCCGTGGCATAATAATAAAATTAGTGAGATTTAAAGTTGATTAGGAAAACGCAGAGAGGTGGAGTTATAGAAAACGTCCATTGACATTTATCATATCAATTTTTATATGACGGCCCAACATTGGGGCTCCATTATTCCTGAAACTGCATAGCAATATATATATATATATATATATATATATATATATGTATAGTTAATTTTGAGGTTTCTATGGACATTGTCTGCTTCGTCAATTTTCTAGTAATTATTCCGCATAGCTGGCTGGTTCTGAAGTGAACCGCTGTCAATCTGGCGACGTTTCGGCAAAATCACATCTGCCATCTTCAGCCAGCTATGCCGAATATTACCTGGAAAATTGACGAAGCATGTATATTTATATATATATATATATATATATATATATATTACTCATATTTAGACCAGGGTAGAAAATTAAATAATCACATCAAAGAATTTTAATCACCGTGTAGAAGCTTTGGGAAAAGGTACGCGTTATTAAAAAACCGTGAAGCATAAAAATTCATTCGTTTCATTAAAAATAAGGGAGTTAAATTATGTACAAGACGCTTGCTATAAAAAAAAAAGGAAGCAGTATTAAAAAGCTCTGCGTGTAATTTAATTATTCCTAGTAAAGAAACAAATAGAAATTACGTGCAAAATTTATATTAATTAACTCAATTTTAAGTAACCGGTATTAAACAAAATGTACAGATAATAATTAATATTTGATTAGGAGTCACTAAAAATTAAAGGGTATTATTTTAATTGGAGTTAATTGAACCATTAGTAACATATAATATCTATAAAAACTTGTAAAAACCCAATAAAATGCAAATCGTAGAAGTGTTATTGAGAAGTATTATGTTTGAACACCTGCGTATTTTTAAAAGGCTCATTCTGCGTAAATTTTGCAGATAATTAATGGTTACAGAGAATCTTGGAGAAACCGTAGCTTAATAGTTACGAGAAATGCTAAAGGTGGGTTATTTCACAGTCCACATGGACTGAAATAATCGATAATAAAGAATATCAATTTGCACCAATAAGAACAGGGTAGATAGAGAATATAGTAAAAGGCGTGAGTGGAGCAACGTCACTGGGTTGCGATTGGTTGAAAGTAAAAGGCAAACTTGAGAGGTAAAAATAACATTTCTGTATAAAATTTAATTAGTTATTTCCAGAAGTTGCGAGCCGTGTCGAAATTTCTGAGATTTAACTGGGGCGAGTGCAAATTTCGTAAAAATCGCATGCCGGGCTGCGGAATGGGAACCTAGCATGCGGAATTCTGAAGAATTGCCCGTTTTGGGGACTAGACCGACAGACGGGCTAACTTCTATATATACCCAGGTTAATATGAACAAGCTCTATTAGATTTTCGACTTGATTCAATGCGTTAAACAGTGCTTTTTAGTTTTCCGAGTTTGATAGAATAATTTAAACAGTTTGCTCGTATATTTTGGTGATTTAAAACAGTTTGTGCTTTACGTGCTACAATGAATGTACTTTAGTGCACTTAGAAAAGAAGATACAAGGTAATCAAGTTAGTATCACTGTACTAATTAGTCAAAATTTGCAACGACGAATGAATACACAAAAGTAGGCAGTTTTGGCGTATATTGGTGAAAGAAGCATGAATTTCCTTGCTATTTTTCGGGGGTGTTAATAATTAAATGGTTCATAAACGTGTCTGGATCCACAAAACAAGGTTCAGATATACACAGATGAGTTCCGGAAAAGCCCTGAAACAACTTTAGATGAATGGTGGTGGAGAAATTTTAAAAGCGTTGAGAATCAGAAGCCGTAAAAATAACCCAGTTGGAATGGTGTGATTAACAAAAGGGACGAGGTACATTGAAGCTACGAGTGCAGTAACCTTCAGGTAAATTATACTATTTTGTTTGAACTTTGATGTTTTCGTGTGTGTTGAATAACTTTATAATTTATTTACTTAAAATGGACAGTAATGAAGTTGTACTAACAACAAATTTTTAATTTTAAGGCGAAATTTTCTTGTTTAAGTCGAAAGGAGTATTTAGTATTTATGTTCTTGATGAAAATTTGGGTATGTCTTTGAGCTCAATTAGACGAACCTGGTTAATTAACGTAAAGGGGTGGTAGATGCTCCCTTTGTACTCAGACTCAAGTCTGCATATATTGTTATATTAATTAGTAGGCATCCTACAAGGACTTTAATTTTGGATGCACATTAAAATGATAACAAATTTAAATCTTGAAATTTTCTGATACTGAAATTTATGCTGAACTTTAATTTTGAAATTTTAATGTATTGTGAATATTGATGTAAATAGAGTTAACGTTGATGTTTGTGGTAGGAATGTGTTTGTTTTTTTTTATGAATGAGGATGAAGGTTTATCTAGGGGAGCAGCCGAGGCGATGAACAGAAGAAAGTCAACGGAACAGTTGAGTTAATGAATAGCTTTTTTTGTAGGATTCACAGCATTCTTGACGCCCAATTCGTGAGGCTCGATTCTAATTAAAAAGGTTTCACAGCATTCTTGACGCGCCAATCTGTGGGGCTTGATTCGAAAACCGTAGTTCCCGGATTTTGGTGGATTCACAGCATTCTTGGCGACCCAAAAGTGAGGCTCGAGTTCCAAATAAAATTTTTGTGATTTTATTCCAGGAAACTGGCGATCTGAGAGAGAGAGTTTCTGTGTGTATAAATTTAAGAGTATTTTAGAGTGTGTGAGAGTGATTAGAACGTATGCAGAGAAAAGAGTGGTTAAGGAGTCAAGGAGTGGAAATTGGAAGTGACGATAGTGCATTGTGTGGGAAAAATTCGAAAATGGAAGAAGCTGGAGGCAGTAGAGATCAGTCGAGGACGGAATCAGGGGATCAAGGAAACGAGATGATAATGAGAATGCTAGAGAGGATGAACGAAGAAGCCAATAGAGCTAGGGATGAATCGAATAGAGCGAGGAGGAGTCCACCCAAAATTAGAGCAGATAAGCGGGAAAATTGAACAAAATACTAAAGAATTTACAGAATTTAAAGATAGTCTTACCGTGAAACTGGGGGAAGTAGAAAATAGGGTTGAAAAAAATGAGCGTGATATTACAGGTCTTCGACAGGAAATGGGACATTTAAGGTCCGAAGTACGCATTTTTTGTGAAGAAGAGATTAATATAAAAATGACTGAAGTGACGGACTCATGTAGGGATCAGTTAGGCAGGGTAGAACGCGAAGTTAGTAGTATTAAATACAACATGTCAAGTTTAACGGGGGATGGTCCCAGATTTTATACAGGTGGAGGATCATTGGACCAACACATGAAGTTTTATGGCGATAACAGGGTAAATCCACAAATTTTTATTAATAGTGTAAGAAATCTAGTGGGAAATTTATTTGACGAACAGACTAAACTGAATACGATAAAGGCTTTATTGAAAGACAACGCGGAAGCATGGTACAATTTAGTAGGACAGAACATAGACACCTACACGGACTTTGAAGACAGATTTTAAAGCACTACTGGAGTGACCACAGACAAGACCAGGTACGAGACGACTTAATCACAGGAAATTTAAGGGACAATTTTCAGGAAGTAGGAGCAATATGCTATACGCAAGTATAGCATAGCAAAGCAACTGAACCCACCACTGACGGACCGACAAATTATCAAGTATTTATCACGACACTTCGAGGTAGAAGTAAGACAACACGTAGCACTACAGAACATAGTAGACAGAGAAATGTTTTAGAATACCTGCAGAGGTACGACGACGTAAGTAGTGGACGACCTCGGGATAATAGGGAAAGACAGATCAACACAGTTAGGTTTGACAATAGACGGGACAACTATGCTAGAAGGGGGAATAGTTACGGATACCAGCGACAGAATTGGGAACAGAGACGACCATATGTTAGAAGTAATAGTTTAGGAAGGGGACCTGCACCGAGACCGGAACCTACCAGAAGGAATAGTTCACCGGACATGAGGGGGACTGCTAATACAGACACGGAACGAGTGGAAACGCCTAGGACATACGCTGAGGTGACGGCTAGACCAGGACCGAGTAGGGAAAACAGACTTGGACAGGATTTTTAGAACGCGACAGACCACTAGATTTCAGTGTAAATGTATATGAACATCCACGTGAATTTTTCAAAATTGAGGAGGAAGTAGAGCCAGAAACTGAGGAAAATTATGTTTGCCAATTATTAATATAGGAATTTTGAGAATAATGTAGAAGTATTACTTGATACAGGGCAGAGGCGAGTTTAATATCGGAGGAATTCGTCAGCAAAATTAGGGATAAGGTTTGTGATAGAATTATGCCTATAAAGCGTAGCCATTTAGTAGCTCCAAATAAAAAGAAGTTTGCTGTAGTAAATAGTGTTGTGGTGCTTAGGATAGATATAGGAGGTTTAAGCTGTGAACAGGAGTTTGTAATTGTACCTGGACTGAAGTTTCAGAGCATTTTAGGTGTTGACTGTATGATGAAGTTAGGGGTTTTGATAGATATGGAAAGGAAGGTAATAAGGATTAATGATAGGGTAGTGCCATGGAAGGGCAGTTATGAAGTCACAGAGGATGACTCAAGGTTGAGTATTAATGTAGTAGAGGTAGAGGATGATGGAGTAAAACAGATCAACACAATAAGATGTCCAGAGGATAGGAGAGCAGAGGTTCAAGCTTTATTACAAAAACATGCAGAATTAGTGGGGGTAGAAGCAAGCACAGCGTTAGGCTATGAGCACATATTGGAAGTGGATAATTCAGAACCGTTCAACGCAAAGGTTTATCCTATTCCAGCAGCATATCGGGAGCAGGTGAAGGCAGAATTAAATAAAATGTTGGAAGATGACATAATAGAGGTATCAAACACTCATTTCATAAATCCGTTAGTGGTAGTTAAGAAAAAGGATGATAGCATTCGTTTATGTTTAGATGCACGAAAAATTAATCAACGGACCAAACCGCAATTCCATTGTCTACCATCCATGGACACACTTTTGACGAGATTAAGTGGCAAGTTTATTTTTAGTAAATTAGATTTAAGGAATTCATTCTGGCTGATTCCCTTACACAAAGATTCTAGAAGGTAAACATGATTTTCCGTAGAGGGAAAAATCTATAATTTTAAGGTAGTACCGTATGATTTGTCAACGTCAAGTGCAGCATTAATTAAGGCAATGCAAGCAATTTTAGGAGCATATGAGCAATTCTGCATACATTATGTGGATGATATTTTAATTTTTAGTGAAACTGAGGAACAACATTACTCTCATTTAGAACGGATATTATTAGAGCTTAAATTAGCAGGATTGAGGCTGAATATAGAAAAATGTGAATTTTTTTCAAAAACGGTTAAATTTCTGGGGTATGTGGTGAACACTCAAGGTATGTGTATCGATAAAGAAAGATTGTCCGAACTTTTGACATATCCGAGACCTAATAACATTAGGAAATTAAGAGCTTTTTTGGGGGTCCTTAACTTTTATAAGAAGTTTGTACCGGGATTTGCTGAAAAAGCGGGTCCATTGTTTAAACTTCTGAAGAAAGGAGTACGATGGAGTTGGACGGAGAGTCAAGAGGCAGCCTATTTAACACTGTTGGAACAATTTCACGACCAACTAATTTTGAGGCATCCCAGATTTGATGTAGGTTTCGTACTGAGGACGGATGCATCGGATAGTGCGTTAGCAGCAGAGTTGTACCAAGTACAAGAGGGGGAAGAGGTGCCCATATCTTTTGTTTCACGCACACTGAAGCCGCATGAAATAAATTACACAATTAGTGAAAAGGAAATGGCTGCAGTGGTGTTTGGGGATACAAAATTAAATTTTTTTTTTGATTGGAAGACATTTTGTAATCGAAACGGATCATTCGGCGTTGTGTGCGTTGATGAATACAAGATTTTCTAACAATCGAGTATATCGATGGGGGTTGTTACTACAGGAGTTTGACTTTGAGATTAAAAATATTAAGGGAGAAAACAATTTTATAGCAGACGCGTTTAGTAGAAACCGAGACAAGGATAACAAAAGACCGTGTGACATCATGATTGCCATGAACAGTCTACTACAAAACGATTCAGTATATGGAGAAGAGGAGATCTTGAGGAACCAGAGGCAGAGTGAGGAGTTACAGATTATTAGAACGAAGTTAGAAAACGAACCGAGATTTAAAAACTTCCATATGATAAACGGATTTTTGTGTAAAAAAATTCAAGACTTGGAAGTGTATGTAGTGGATAGGGTACAAGCAAAATTAATTATCAAAGATCTGCATTTAAGATATGGTCACACAGGGATCCGAAAGGCATGGTTAATTTTTAGGGAAACGTTTTTTTCAACTAAAGACTTAGGGTTAGTAAAGTCAGTCATCAACACTTGTCACTTATGTACTTTAGGAAAGTACAAAAATAGTACGAGTCAAGATGTGGTACAAAGTATACATGTACAAAATCCCCTGGACTTAGTTGCTATTGATTATTTGAGTAATCTAGTCCGAAGTACAAAGGGACACAAACATGTGCTGATTGTGACTGACGTGTTTTCGAAATTTACCAAATTATATCCCACTCGGGATTGTAACACAGTCGGAACAAACAAGAAATTGGAACAATTTTGTAGGGAAGTAGGAACTTTTAAACGAGTATTAGCAGACAATGCTACATATTTTAATAATCAAAGATTTAGGGATTATTGGGAGAGGCAAAACATCAAAGTGGTGTTTTGCAGCATAAGGCATCCTCAAGCTAATCCAGCTGAGCGATATATTCAAGAGACAGTTAAATTCTTGCGTTTGGCTTCACATAGGAATCATCGTTTATGGGAAGACAATTTGTCCAAGGTTGAATCTTTTATCAATGAAACCCCTAGTACCGTGACAGAAACCAGTCCCATTATGCTGATCAAGCAACAGTATCCCGAAAGACCATGGCAGATTGTGCCTAGGGACGATGAATTTCAACAACTTTTGGTAGATGTGAGGGAGAAGTTAAGGAAGAGAGCTGAAAAATATACAAGGAAGATGAACGCAAGAATTAGAAAGAGGGTAAAATTTAAAGTGGGAGACCAGGTAGTAGTAAAAAGCTTGAGAGTAGGAAAGAGAGATTGGATGACATGTGCTAAACTACACTTGCCATATGAGGGACCTTTTGAGATAGGTGAAGTAGTAGGGGAGTGCACGTATTTATTAAGGGAAGTAGGTACGGGAAATGAGAGGGACGGTTTCACGTCAACCTACTATTCCTTATACCGGAGAACCAGCACCACAGGAGAAATAGGTGTATAATAGAGTAAAATTTAAATAGGATAGGGATAGAATAGGTGTATATAGAAGAGTAGAAGTAGGTGTGTATAGAAAATAAAGCTAAGTATAGGATAAATATGGGAGATAATTAAAAATAGGTTTAGGATGAGAATAAAGAGTAAATGTAGAAAGAAAATAAGATAGATTAAGTGTAGATATTTCTTATAATATTAGTGGGGAGTTAAGAATAGAATAAGAATAGGATAGGTATATAGGATTAGGTAGGGGGAAGTGAAGTATAGGGAAGATTAGTTAAAAGTTAGGAATAGGATAGGTATATAGGATGTATATAGGATTAGATGGATAAGTAGGATAAAGTTAGGGATAATTTCAGTTTATAAAATTAGGTGAGAGTTAGGAATAGGATAGGGATATAGGATAGGTGTAAATATTTTTTTTTTGGATTGGATATAAGTTAGGTAAGATAGATAGATAAAAGTAGAGAGAGATAGACAATTTTTTTGTAAATTTAGTTTGCGATTTCAATGTTTTATATTTGAATTCGAATAAGTGGGATTATTTGTATTCAAATAGGGGGAAAATACTCATATTTAGACCAGGGTAGAAAATTAAATAATCACATCAAAGAATTTTAATCACCGTGTAGAAGCTTTGGGAAAAAGTACGCGTTATTAAAAAACCGTGAAGCATAAAAATTCATTCGTTTCATTAAAAATAAGGGAGTTAAATTATGTACAAGACGCTTGCTATAAAAAAGGAAGCAGTATTAAAAGCTCTGCGTGTAATTTAATTATTCCTAGTAAAGAAACAAATAGAAATTACGTGCAAAATTTATATTAATTAACTCAATTTTAAGTAACCGGTATTAAACAAAATGTACAGATAATAATTAATATTTGATTAGGAGTCACTAAAAATTAAAGGGTATTATTTTAATTGGAGTTAATTGAACCATTAGTAACATATAATATCTATAAAAACTTGTAAAGACACAATAAAATGCAAATCGTAGAAGTGTTATTGAGAAGTATTATGTTTGAAGAACCTGCGAATTTTTAAAAGGCTCATTCTGCGTAAATTTTGCAGATAATTAATGGTTACAGAGAATCTTGGAGAAACCGTAGTTTAATAGTTACGAGAAATGCTAAAGGTGGGTTATTTCACAGTCCACATGGACTGAAATAATCGATAATAAAGAATATCAATTTGCACCAATAAGAACAGGGTAGATAGAGACAGATAATATGCGCAAGACCGAGACACATATAGTAAAAGGCGTGAGTGGAGCAACGTCACTGGGTTGCGATTGGTTGAAAGTAAAAGGCAAACTTGAGAGGTAAAAATAACATTTCTGTATAAAATTTAATTAGTTATTTCCAGAAGTTGTGAGCCGTGTCGAAATTTCTGAGATTTAACTGGGGCGAGTGCAAATTTCGTAAAAATCGCATGCCGGGCTGCGGAATGGGAACCTAGCATGCGGAATTCTGAAGAATTGTCCGTTTTGGGGACTAGACCGACAGACGGGCTAACTTCTATATATACCCAGGTTAATATGAACAAGCTCTCTTAGATTTTCGACTTGATTCAATGCGTTAAACAGTGCTTTTTAGTTTTCCGAGTTTGATAGAATAATTTAAACAGTTTGCTCGTATATTTTGGTGATTTAAAACAGTTTGTGCTTTACGTGCTACAATGAATGTACTTTAGTGCACTTAGAAAAGAAGATACAAGGTAATCAAGTTAGTATCACTGTACTAATTAGTCAAAATTTGCAACGACGAATGAATACACAAAAGTAGGCAGTTTTGGCGTATATTGGTGAAAGAAGCATGAATTTCCCTGCTATTTTTCGGGGGTGTTAATAATTAAATTTTTCATAAACGTGTCTGGATCCACAAAACAAGGTTCAGATATACACAGATGAGTTCCGGAAAAGCCCTGAAACAACTTTAGATGAATGGTGGTGGAGAAATTTTAAAAGCGTTGAGAATCAGAAGCCGTAAATTTAACCCAGTTGGAATGGTGTGATTAACAAAAGGGACGAGGTACATTGAAGCTACGAGTGCAGTAACCTTCAGGTAAATTATACTATTTTGTTTGAACTTTGATGTTTTCGTGTGTGTTGAATAACTTTATAATTTATTTACTTAAAATGGACAGTAATGAAGTTGTACTAACAACAAATTTTTAATTTTAAGGTGAAATTTTCTTGTTTAAGTCGAAAGGAGTATTTAGTATTTATGTTCTTGATGAAAATTTGGGTATGTCTTTGAGCTCAATTAGACGAACCTGGTTAATTAACGTAAAGGGGCGGTAGATGCTCCCTTTGTACTCAGACTCAGGTCTGCATATATTGTTATATTAATTAGTAGGCATCCTACAAGGACTTTAATTTTGGATGCACATTAAAATGATAACAAATTTAAATCTTGAAATTTTCTGATACTGAAATTTATGCTGAATTTTTAATTTTGAAATTTTAATGTATTGTGAATATTGATGTAAATAGAGTTAACGTTGATGTTTGTGGTAGGAATGTGTTTGTTTTTTTTTATGAATGAGGATGAAGGTTTATCTAGGGGAGCAGCCGAGGCGATGAACAGAAGAAAGTCAACGGAACAGTTGAGTTAATGAATAGCTTTTTGTAGGATTCACAGCATTCTTGACGCCCAATTCGCGAGGCTCGATTCTAATTAAAAAGGTTTCACAGCATTCTTGACGCGCCAATCTGTGGGGCTTGATTCGAAAACCGTAGTTCCCGGATTTTGGTGGATTCACAGCATTCTATATATATATATATATATATATATATATATATATATATATATATGTATATACATAGAATAAGATGTATCTGTAAACAAACTCTTATAAAAATAATAAGAGTTTATTGACGAATACAAATCGGGCTAATAGTTGTATAGCCATTAACAAAACAATAGCTTTATTACTTCACAAGAGAGGAAACATCCACTAACCGGCCGGTTTCCTTAAGCATCTTCAGAGCGAATTAGTTCCCAACCCTATGAAGTAATCGACGTTATTATACTGATATAATTTCGAAGCAATCTCTGTACTATGGCAAAAGTAAATAATGCCGCCATCAGGTTGCAAAACACCAACACTACTAAGCGTGGAAGTACAAAAATTAAATCGATTCTACATCGTATTTTTATTCGCTCTAAAGATGCTTAAGGAAGCTGAAACCGGCTTAGTCAATGTTTCCTTCCCTGTGAGGTAATAAAGATATTGTTTTATTAATGGCGATACAACTATTAGCCCGATTTGTATTCGTCAATAGGCTCTTATTAATTTCATAATAGTTTGTTTACAGATACATCCTATTTTATGTATTGTTCTACACAATTTCTTATTGCGGACAGCAAATAACTTATCTTTTATTATTATAAATTATCTTTGGGGCAAGAACTGGGTGTCGTCACGAGAAGGTTTGTTACGTTTGCAAATAAATTTTGCTGTAACATTCCGCAAATCTCAAAGGTCAGACATACTTGTATAGTCATCTATAGAAAGACGATGTAGTTTCGATACAATTTTTGTACTTCCACGCTTAGTAGTGTTGGTGTTTTACCACCTGATGGCGATATTATTTACTTTTGCCAGACTACAGAGATTGCTCCGAAATTATATCAGTATAATAGCGTCGATCACTTCATAGGGTTGGAAACTAATTCGCTCCGAAGATGCTTAAGGAAACTGAAACCGGCCGGTTAGTAGATGTTTCCTCCCCTGTGAAGTAATATAGCTAATGTTGTGTTAATGGCTATATAACTACTAGCCCGATTTGTATTCGTCAATAAGCTCTTAGTATTTTCATAAGAGTTTGTTTACAGATACATCTTATTTTATATATTGTTCTACACAATTTCTTACTGCGGACAGCAAATAACTTTTTCTTTATTTTATATATATATATATATATATATATATATTACTGCGAAGAGCTCCTGTATGTGTTTATAATTGCTACGCCCCACAACTTGGGTGCCCATTAATACTGTGGTCTTCATCGTTGGGTGCCTATAATTGCTACGATCTCCAAATGTTCCTCCTCGTCGTGGGACCATTGCTTATAAAATGTGCAACGTCTTGTTTACTTTTCTGAAAATAAACTATCTATTTAAAAAATTCTGCTACGGTAATTAGACAACAGTTATTTACACTCCAACTAAATTGAATATACAGCATAAAACAAAATTGGTCTCCTCTTTCTCTCTCTCACCTTATTTACAAATTATATATGTATATATATATATATATATATATATATCGCCAGATCAATATTTACACCATATAATAACCAATTAATAAAAGAAAAAGTAATAGGGCTTCAACACACTTCTTACTCTAACTCTGTTTCAATACGAGCTCATAGTAAAACCTTGACTTCTTAGTGCTAAAATTTTCACACCAATATACAAACAGATCCTATCACCTTGTACATAATATAAAATACTTCCAATACCATAAATTATTCACACAAAAATATTAAAAATAACCCAAATTAAAATATTCCATCTGAAACCTGCTTCTATTTTGTCCTTTTAGTTAATATACAATTATACACCCAATCCACAGTCATCAATTAACATATTTACACATGTACAACAATAAATCACAGTTACCTGAGATACATATTTACACAAGGAGTCCGTTGCCTGGAACTGCTGCATACAGGAACAACTCTAACTTGGATTGCTTCATCTAACTTCTGCTGTACCCAGATTACTACGAGGTCCTCTATCTTTAACTAAACTATTGCGGTTCCTCAAATCTATTCTTCTATAACCATAGTTTTCGATAATAAACCAAATTAATAAGGCGCCGACATTTACTCCATACTAATTGCATTATTTTCACAATAAGTGCAAAATAAAATCAAATTGCTTTTACTTAAAAGCGTTTATCGTAGTTCAAAAGGATTATGCACTCGTATAAGCATATCGGAGTCTCAAAGTCGTAGTATACTAATAGAATCAAAGCATAAGAACGTTGAAAATTAAGAGAGAGCTTCAAATCAAACTTCAACTGTTTATATTTAAGTTCCCCACCTCCAAAGACTGCTACAATTCCTGAAATCACCGAGGCCAAATTCTTGTTTTCCACAAACCGCCCCACACTCACAAGTCACGTTCACAACAATTTTACGTAGCCTTTCCAACCGCCACTCTTAGTTACATAATTTTAAAAACACTTCTCTGAAAATCATTTGCAACGAACAACAACCCGCACGTGTACTAAAGTTTTCGTAGTATTTTTATAAATCGATACTCAAAACAGCCTTGGCATTTACCCCAAGTCACTAACAACTAACATCTAAGCTACGCCTCTAACAAACACGTTTTATCTCCATGGCATTTCTACTTACGCACTCAAACCACCTTTCTCTGTTACCTAGTTTGTAATATTTGTATTACGAACGAACGCTAACCCCATCCAATTCTGCTTATACTCAAGTTTTACGTCCTTTTTAGAAGTCATAAATCTGTTTCTCGGCGCACTAATTGACGGAGGTAACTAAACTACTTGGAATTACTGTTGTTGTGTTCAAGACTTATCTCCCTTAATAATACAAAGAAAAATCGAGCTAAAAGCTTTTTGAAATATTCCTACCAACTTGTCTGTAATATAATACGAAGGTTAAATTTGTGTTTAAAAATATGAAATTTAAATGCCGTATTATACACGAGATGTTTCTTGTATATCATGCGCTATATTTTCTGAATAATTATCTGATTGGTTATGAAATTTATATTTTAACTTCCTAAATTTTACTGAAGAGTCTGAAAAATGGTAAGGCGCCGGGTACAGATAAGGTGCAAGCAGAAACTCTAAAGGCCGCTGGACAAGCAGTAACAGAACGTCTCTTCCAACTTGTAAGCTATATGTATGAGACAGGCGAGATACCCAAAGATTTCAAACGTAGCATCATAGTAATTATACCAAAAAAGAAAGGCGTGGATAGATGTGAAAATTTTCGAACAATAAGTTTGACAGCACACGTGTCAAAAATATTAACTAGAATTGTGCAAAGACGAATGGAAAAACGAGCTGAAGAAATACAAGGAGAAGACCAATTTGGGTTTAGGCGAAACAGGAGAACACGGGAGGCTATTTTAGCTCTGAGAGTGATAATGGAGAAAACAATAGAAAAAGGGGAAAGCATGTATATAGGGTTTGTAGATCTGGAAAAAGCATTCGACAATGTAAATTGGAAAAAAAATGTTTGAAATACTCAAAAAGATTGGAATGAGTTATAGGGATAGACGAATAGTACATAGCTTATACAAAGAGCAAACAGCAGTAATAGAATTAGAGCAGGAACGGAGAGAAGTAAATATTAGGAAAGGGGTGAGACAGGGATGTGCCCTATCCCCATTGATCTTTAACTTGTACATGGAAGAGGCAATGAATACTGTCAAATGCAGGAATACATTTGGAATTACTATGCAGGGACTAAAAATTGATATGCTTAGATTTGCAGATGATATAGCAGTATTAGCGTCTAGCAAAGAAGAGTTAGAATCTGCTCTTAATGAAATGGAAACGGTTCTAACAGAGAGATACGGTATGAAAATTAACAAAACTAAAACTAAAGTTCTAGTATGCAAAGGTGGGGAAAATAAATCAAAAACTAGAATACAAGTATCTAACACGAACTTACAAGAGGTTAAGGATTTCTGCTACCTAGGAAGCCAAATAACGCAAGATGGGAAAAGCACAAAAGATATAAAACAAAGATTAGCACAAGGTCGTGCTACATTTAACAAGAAAAAGCAACTACTGTGCTCAAAGACCACAAACATAGAAACAAGGAAAAGATTGCTTAAAACATATGTGTGGAGCACAGGACTGTACGGCTGTGAAGCCTGGACAGTAGGAGAAGCGGACAAGAAAAAGGTAGAAGCCTTTGAAATGTGGTGCTACAGGCGTATGATGAAGATATCATGGACAGGCAAAGTTAAGAACGAAGAGGTACTAAAAATGGTAGGGAAGAAAGAAATATGTGGAAAACAGTAAAAATAGGAGAGATAGGATGATAGGCCACATACTACGGCATGAGGGAATAGTGCGGAATATATTAGAAGCAGAGATAGGAAAAAAGAGAAGAAGAGGCAGACCTAGATTAGACTACTGCACACAGATAGTAAAAGATGTAGGCTGTAGAGGTTTCAGGGAGATGTGTAGGCTAGCCCAGAATAGAAATCAATGGAGGTGCGCATCCAACCAATCCCAAGATGGATAAACTAATGACGAAAAGATAACTGTGCTTAAACATGATGATTATTATAAGTAACTACAAGAATTGGTTGGGCAATATTCTCGAATAATGTTAAGTGTGTGAAAGGATTTACTGGAAAACCATTATTTCGGCAAATGTCTAAGTGTTGGGGGGATCTTGGTAGCCACAGGTTGCTTAACCTCCTTCACTGAATCTCGGTAAAATAGGGTATAAAATTAGAAAACAATACAAAGGAAACGATCTGAATACACAGGCTGTGTGAGAATTTCAGGGAACTATGTAGGCTAGCTCAGAATATAAATAAGTGCAGGTACGTGTCCAACCAGTTTTGAGACGGAAAACCTAATGACGAAAAAATAAGCGCAGATAAATCTGATGATTAGTATAAACAACTAGTTGTTGGTTGCGAAATACCTGCAACTAATGTTGACTGTGCGAAAGGATAAATTGGAAAATATATTAAATCGCCAAATGGTTAAGTGTTGGGGGAACTTGGCAGCCACAGGCTGCTTACCTCCCTTCACAACCATTGAAGGTCGGAGAAATAGGGCATATAACTGTATAACAATAAAAAGTGATCGAACTGCATCTAACAAGAAAGAACAGCGCCTATGAGGAAAGACAACAAACATAGAATAAGAAGAAAATTGTTGAAAGCATATGTGTGGAGCACAGCACAGTATGCCTATGAAATACGGGCAGCCTGAAACGCAGACAGAAAAACGATAGAAGCCTTTTGAAATGCTGTGCTTTAGATGTATGAGGACGATAGCATGGACAGACAAAGATAATAACAAATAAGTTACAGAAATAGTAGGGGAACAAGGATATCTGGGGAAAAAGAGAAACAGTAGGGCGGAATACGTTCTAAGGCATTTTTGGGGAATAGTATGTGATATATTACAAGCAGAGATAGGAAAAAAGAGGTAGATGTAGACCTAGATCAGACAGTTATAGATGTAAACTGTGCATATTTCAGGGAAATCTGTACGTTAGTTCAGAATAGGGAACAATGATGGTACGCGTCTAACCAGTTCTAGGACTGAAGACCTAATGATGATGAAATTTTACTGAAAAATTATTAGATTCTAAACTATTTACTTTAAAAAAAGTTATTTGATATATTTTCACATGCTGAATGCCAAATCAGTTTCAAAATGAAAAATAACACTCTTTCACACCCCAAATATTACAGTAATATATATATATATATATAAAAGAAAAGTAAGTTTAATAAGTCTTAAATTAATATAAAGTTAAAAGGAATTATTGGCAAGTGACTCAAATTCAGCCACGAAGGCATCCTGTCGACGCGTTTTGCCCTAATTTGGGCTTATCAGGACAGGAGTACCTAAGTTGTAATACACAAATTGTGAGCCAACTGATGTTGTACTTCCTATAAGGTGTTCGTATTGAATATTACAACTTTGCTACTCCTGTCCTGATGAGCCCCAATTAGGGCGAAACGTGTAGACAGGATGCCCTCGTGACTGAATTTGAGTCACTTGCCAATAATCTTTTACTTATATATATATATATATATATATATATATATATATAATTAATACAGAAGAATAATCCACATTTGGAATGCAAATGAATGCTTGATATATTAATAGTTATTAAGATGAAATGAAAACCAACTTTGTATTTAAGTTGAATTACCATTTCAAATCGAACTAGATTGAAAACCACTAAAGAACGCTACAGCAGGATTTGAACCTGCAACCTCTGATTCTCCGGATCAGTGCTCTAACCATTGAGCTATCTAGCCTAATTGTTTAGATGATGTTATACTTAATCCTACTGAAGCTTGGCCCTTGTTAATGATTTTCAATTACGTCTTGCATTTAAGGAAATTGAATCTAGTTATATACATAATTCATGTACTAATAACTTGATCCTCCCATTTTTGCAACGTTCGGAATAATACAAACATGTAATTATATTATTATTAATACAGAAGAATAATCCACATTTGGAATGCAAATGAATGCTTGATATATATTAATAGTTATTAAGATGAAATGAAAACCCAACTTTGTATTTAAAGTTGAATTACCATTTCAAATCGAACTACCTGCTGTAGCCGTTCTTTTAGTGGTTTTCAATTACTAGTTCGATTTGAAATGGTAATTCAACTTTAAATACAAAGTTGGGTTTTCATTTCATCTTAATAACTATTAATATATATCAAGCATTCATTTGCATTCCAAATGTGGATTATTCTTCTGTATTAATAATAATATAATTACATGTTTGTATTATTCCGAACGTTGCAAAAATGGGATGATCAAGTTATTAGTACATGAATTATGTATATAACTAGATTCAATTTCCTTAAATGCAAGACGTAATTGAAAATCATTAACAAGGCCAAGCTTCAGTAGGATTATATAACATCATCTAAACAATTAGGCTAGATAGCTCAATTGGTTAGAGCACTGATCCGGAGAATCAGAGGTTGCAGGTTCAAATCCTGCTGTAGCCGTTCTTTTAGTGGTTTTCAATTACTAGTTCGATTTGAAATGGTAATTCAACTTTAAATACAAAGTTGGGTTTTCATTTCATCTTAATAACTATTAATATATATATATATATATATATATATATATATATATATATATTACTCATATTTAGACCAGGGTAGAAAATTAATGAATCACATCAAATAATTATAATCACCGTGTATAAGGAATTTTATTAAATAATACGCTTTATTAAAACCATGAAGCATAAATAAATTCGGTCGTTTCAGTAAAAATAAGAAATTTAAATTATTTATAAGACGCTTTATATCAAAAGAAACAGTATTAAAAAGCTCTGCGTGTAATTTATTTATTCCTAATAAAGAAACAAAGAGAAATTACATGCAAAATTTATCTTAATTAACTCTATTTCAAGTAACCGGTATTGAACAAAACGTACAGATAATATCTATAGAAACTTGTAAAAACCCAATAAAATGCAAATCCTAGAAGTGTTAGTTAGAAGTAGGATGTTTGAACACACCTGCGTATTTTAAAAGGCAATTTCAGTTTAATTTGTTTAGATAAACATGTCGATTCTAAGGATATTGGAAACGGTCAGATGCTTTAGCACGAAATACAAAACAGGGTTTATTTAAAAGCTCATTCGGCGAAAATTTTGCAGATAATTAATGTTTACAAAGAATCTTGGAGAAACCGGGGCTTAATATTCACGAGAAGGTGCGATACGGGGTTATTTAACCCAGATAGTCCACATGGACTGGAAAATAATCGATAATAAAGAATATCAATTTGCACCAATACGAACAGGTTAGAAAAGGAAAGAGAAAATGCGTCAAGCAAAGACACATATAGTAAAAGGCGTGATTTAAGCAACGTCACGAGGGTCACAATTGGTTGAAAATAGGATGCAAATATCAGAGGTAGAAACAACAATTTCTGTACAAAATTAATTAGTTATTTCCAGACATTGCGTGCCGTGTTGAAATTTCTGAGATTTAATTGGGGCGAGTACAAAATTCGTAAAAACCGACGTGCGAGCGACGGAATGGGAACATAGCATGAGAAATTCTTAAGAATTGTCTGTTTTGAGGACAAAAGCGACGTGCCGGCTATTCGCTATATATACCGGTGGTAATATGAATTTCGGCCTCTTAGACTTTTGACTATTCGATGCGTTAAAAGCTCTTACATCCGCGACTTGATTGAAGATGTTAAACAGTGCATTTTAGTTTGATAAAATAATTTAAAGTTTGCTCGTATATTTTAGTGATTCAAAATAGTTTGTTATTTACGTGCTAACATGAATGTACTTCAGTGCACTTAGATACAAGGTAATAAAATTTAGTATCACTGTACCAATTAGCAAAATTTACAACGACAAATGTATACACAAAAGTAGGCAGTTTTGGCGTATATCGGTGAAAGACGCATGAATTTCTTTGCTATTTTTCGGGGGTGTTAATAATTAAATGGTTCAAATACGTGTCTGGATCCACGAAACAAAGGTCAGATATACACAGAGGAGTTCCGGAAAAGCCCTGAAACAACTTTAGATAAATGGTGATGGAGAGAATTTTAAAAGCGTTGAGAATCAGAAGCTGTAAATATAATCCAGTTGGAATGGTGTGATTGACAAAAGGGACGATGTACATTGAAGCTACGAGTGCAGTGAACTTCAGGTAAATTATACTATTTTGTTTGACATTTTGGTGTGTGTTGAATAACTTTATAACTGATTTACTCAAAATGGACATTAGTGAAATTGTACTAACAATAAAATTTTAATTTTAAGGTGAAATTTGCTTGTTTAAGTAGAAAGGGGTATTTAGTATTGATGTTCTGAATTATGATGAAAATTTGGGTATGTCTTTGAGCTCAATTAGACGAACCTGGTTAATTAACGTAAAGGGGTGGTAGATGCTGCCTTTTTACTCTGCATATATTGTTATATTAATTAGTAGGCATCCTACAAGGACTTTAATTCTGGATGCACATTAAAATGATAAGAAAATTAATCTTGAAATTCTTTTTAAAACTGAAATTTATGCTGAGTTTTAATTTGGAAATTTTAATGTATTGTGAATATTGATGTAAATAGAGTTGACGTTGATGTTTGTGGTAGGAATGTGTTTGTTTTTTTTATGTATGAAGATGAAAGCTAGCTAGAGGAGCAGCCGAGGCGATTAACAGAAGAAAGTCAATGGACCAACACAGTTAAGATAACTGGCGAGGCTTTTTACAGGGAAACACAGCATTCTTGGCGCCCAATTCGTGAGGCTCGACAATGATACAGGGCAACACAGCATTCTTGACGCACAATCTGTGGGGCTCGAATCTAATACAGGGAAACACAGCAATATATATATATATATGTATATATATATATATATATATATAATGGCGATCTTCTTGACCTTTTATTATATATATATATATATATATATATATATATATATTTATTTATTTATTTATTTATTATTAAAGGCGTCATGTTTCTTAATAATGCCTTATATAAACAATATAGCAAAAGAAGTTACTACATGATGTATTTATATAACAAAAGAACATATTATAACTATTTGCGTCAAATAAATTAAAATAATTGTCTGATATTTGTTACTACAGGAATATTACTAATCCGATAACGAAAATCCGTTGTCTGATAACTTCATGGTCTGGTCTAGATACTGAAATTTCAATATATTTTTAGTCGTGGTAAAGGTGTAAACGTCAAATGTTCATAGTGTTGCGAGCTACTATTAGGCAACTCGTCAAACACATAAGCGCCGTAGGCACTGTATATTCTCCAGCGACCGAGAGTTTTCTAGCAATTACTGGAGGATGAATCATCATTTTAATTTAGGGTATAAATAAGACCGATGATGAAGTACAGAGTTTAGTCTATACCAGAATGTCGAATATAAATTATATCGTGTAAAGTTAAATAGTTGAGCTTTTGGAAGTCCAAGAGTATACATAAATGTTATATTATGTGAACGTGTCTAATGTACATACAGCTTGTAGAATACATGAATAGACAAAAGTGTAATAAATAACTAGTTGTGTTAGTGTTGTTAATAGACCTATGATTAAGAATTTAGTTTAAGAGGATATTAGTGCTTGTAAATTCATTAGTGTAATAATACTTTATTGTTAATTGGATTGAAAACATCTATAAATAAGGCATATACTGTTAATTAGACTTGTAAACGGTGAGTAATAAAGACTCTTGTTATTACTTGTTTTAAATTAGTAAAAACGCGGTAGTAGTAGCCCGCTACAATAGCATGTGACTGTCAGTTAACAGAACCTGGCTTAAAATATTATCCTCAGCGTCGCAGATTGCCATAAAATTTTCACGAGATTTCAAACCATGAGGGGTGTTATTTTTCTTCCTCCGATTGCACATAATAAATGTTAGACGAAATCGGCAAGAGGCCGTTGTGCGTCCGCCACACGATCTATCACATCTCAGTCCCTGACGGCGTTCTAAACTAAACTGAAGCTACGCACAAATGCCTACTTTAATTGATTCTCCCACCAAGTGCGAATTGCTAAGTGTTATTCGTTTTCTGCAATTAAAAAGGAATGGTGCAGCAAGAAATTCATTCAAAGAATAAGCCGCGTGTATGAAAAAAATATGCTGGCTTGATGAGTTGTTTTGAGTCATAACAAAGTCAGTCCTTACAGTGCTGTTACAACTTAACGGTTTCTTTAACAAGTTCAGTGGAATGTGTTTGATCACCCGCTATACAGTCCCGACCCAGAGCCGAATAACATCCACGTTTTCCATGAACTAAAGAAGTGGCTACGAGAGCAGAACTTCTAAACTAACGACTAACTACAAGACAACGTCAACAGTCATTTTAATTCATTGGTGGCAACATTTCATTCAGAAGGTATTAAAAACTACAACAAAATGCTTCAACGTCCAAGGTGATTATGTCAAAAAGGAACCATAACTATACAACGTTTAGAAAGTAATAAAATCTTTTTTTTTACATACACTCGTCTTTTTTTGCCCCATTGAAAGTTAAAAAAAGAACGATCTGCTAGAGGATTAAGCAGCTTGCAGCTACCAAGATCTCTCAACAAAGACATTTGCAAACTTAATAGCTTTCCAGTAACTTTCTTCACGCAATTAGCATTAGTTGAGAATATTGCACAACCAACACTTGCAGTTGGTTATAATAATTTTCAGATTTAATACAGTTATTGTTTTTAGCCATAAAGTGTTCCGTCTTGAAACTGGTTAGACGTGTACATCCATTGATTTCTATAATGAGCTGGCTTACACATCTTTTTTCCTATCTCTGCTAGTAATATATTCTGCACTATTTCCTCATGCCTTAGTATGTGACCTATCATCTTATTTCTCCTATTTTTTACTGTTTTCCACATATTTCTTTCTTCCCCTACCATTTCTAGCATCTCTCTGTTCTTAACTTTGCGTGTCCATGATATCTTCATCATGCGTCTGTAGCACCACATTTCAAAGACTTATCTTTTTTCTGTTCGCTTTTCCTACTGTCCAAGTTTTACAGCCGTACAGTGCTGCGTTTCAAACATAAACTTTTAGCAATCTTTTTCTTGTTTCTATGTTTGTTGTCTTTGAACACAGCAATTGCTTTTATTGTTAAATGTAGCACAACCTTGTGTTAATCTTTGCTTTATATCTTCTGCGCTCTTCCCATCTTGCGTTATTTGGCTTCCTAGGTAGCAGAAATCTTTAACCTCTTGTAAGTTATGATTTCCTATTTGTATTCTAGTTTTTGATTTATTTTCCCCTTCATTACATACTAGTACTTTAGTTTTATTTTTGTTAAGTTTCATACCGTATCTCTCTGTTAGAACTGTTTCCATTCCATTAAGAGCTACTTCTAACTCTTCCTTGCTAGATGCTAATACCGCTATATCATCTGCAAATATAAGCATATCAATCTTTTGTCCCTGAATAATAATTCCAAATGTCTTCCTGCATTTGACGCTTTCTCCTTTTTCTATTGTCTTTTCCATTATCGCGCTCGGAGCTAAAATAGCATCCTGTGTTCCCCTGTTTCGCCTAAACCCAAATTGATCTTCTCATAGGATATATATATATATATATATATATATATATATATATATATATATATATATATATATAATATATACACATATATATATATATATATATATATACATATATATATATATATACATATATATATATATATAATATATATATATATATATATATATATAATACATAATATATATATATATATATATATATATGTGTGTATATATATATATATAATTTAAAACATTTATTAGAACTTGACGTTTCGGAGAATTTGATTCCGAAACGTCAAGTTCTCATAAATGTTTTAAATTATTGGACCTTATTGTCGAACGCAATTTATTCCAATACTTCTCATCACATCATTTTATTTTTGACCTTACTTAAGGTCGGTTTGACGCAGCTCTAGCTTCTTTTTTATTCTGTGCTAATCTAAAAGTCCTACATACCCTTCACAACTTAAGTTTCTAATAATTTGACTAATATAGCTTTGTCTAGGTTTAACTTCTAACACAAATAAATAATTTCATATATATATATATAGTGTGTGTGTGCGCGCGCGCGTGTGTTTGCGTGCGCGCGCGCACGTGCGTGCGTGCGTGCGCGCGTGCGCACGTGTTTTCACAATTCAAATAATATATTTTAATTCTGAAAAGAACTGTTTTATACAAAAATTCAAAAGCATAAACAATAAAAACAAATGTAAACAAAGTGACATATACGTCGATGACAAATGCTTGGATTTGCAAAAGAAATTGATGGCAACACTGTACAAAAATACTAACCTTTATTGTCTTAAATGACAGTATTCTTCAAGTGTAATTTTAGGTAATCATTTGCAGAAGATGAGCGAACATTGTGTATGTATTAGTGATAGTGCTATTTATCTGTATCATACCTCTGATTAATATTGAACGATATGAAACAGGATTATAGAATAGATATTTCTTAAAACAGATTCTTCAAAAAATATAATTTTGGATACATATCAAAATATACATGTTGCCCTGTTTGAGAATTCATAAAATTAAAAGTTGGTTGTTAATATTAAATTCCAACAATTAGGTGTATGATTGGTCGTTTAATTATTCCATCATTGCAGTTTCATATAATGGAAAAACTGTTCTATTTGTCTATAAGTTTGTAAAGATTTTGTTAAGCATTTATTTGATTATTAAGTAATTGCGTTATTTCCCATAACTTCATTTACGATATTTAAGAAAAATGGATATAATACTGAAATTGTTAGTACATGTTAAAATGTAATTTCAGCTCATTGCACTACATTTAAATTCCATGCAGGAAAAGTCCGAAAGGACCTTGTGCGTTTCTATTGGTTAGTCGAGTTGACATAAGCTTGGTAGATTTAAATTTCAAGAAACTCTGAAGTAAAAACAGCGTCGTAAAATTACTGTAGTGAGCCCATATTTTCTTCAGGACGAATTTATGGCGCATGAAACTGATTTAATTTTAATTTTGACGTTTGTTATGTTTTGAATTATTCAGTTTGCGTACCGCGTAGGAGTAGGTTGGGTTGTCAAAGTTTTAGCAAAGTGTTATTGTAGTGTTTGTAATGCAGTATTTATAAAAGTTTTTTGCTAATTTTAAAAATTATTAATGAAAACACAAAAATGGAATATTATGACGTCTTTTTCGTATTACTGTAACCACCAGAGAACTCTCCTAATAGCAAAAATCAAAATATGGAAATATTAAATATTAAAAATCAAAAGTTTTGTTGGGAAATGCAACATACTAAAATAACTGGCTGTTCGTTTTTTTTGAAGGCAGGTACACTAGAGTGTTGTAGTGTTTATTGTTCTAAGTTTTGGTACAATAGGTTACGTTAAAATGTTATTCTTTGTGGACAATGCAAGCAAAAAAGCGATACTTACTCGTATTTTTGTCTTGCGCTTTTCTAGCTTATTGTTATTTTGGAGGTTATCGACTCAAAAGCAAAGGTAACACTCCTGATATAGATCTTCACACTAGCTTTGTTGAAACTAATGCTTTAAGAACTGGTAGTGCAATAAGACGGAAAGACCGACCACACGGTGTAGGTACAAATGAGTGTCGTATGGAAACATGTTTTGATTTTAGCCGTTGCCATAAAGACTTTCGTGTTTATATTTATCCGCCCGATGAAAATTTGGTCCTAAGTCATTCCTATCAAAAAGTATTAAATGTTATAGAAACATCAAGGTTTTACACAAACGATGCGTCTCAAGCCTGCTTATTCATACTGAGTTTGGATACACTGGATAGAGATCGTTTAAGTGCAGATTATGTACGTAGTTTACAATCACGAATACTACGTTTGCCTTTTTGGAATAATGGATTAAATCATGTTATCTTTAATTTATATTCTGGAACATGGCCTATGTATGCTGAAACTGGCCTTGATTTTGATACTGGAATGGCTATATTAGCCAAGGCTAGTATTTCTACACAAAAACTTCGTCAAAATTTTGATATTAGTTTACCCCTTTTTCATAAAAAGCATCCAGAAAAAGGCGGAGAATCTGGATCTGTTGTTTCGAATAACTTTCCCCTTAACAAGAGTTATCTGCTAGCATTTAAAGGAAAGCGGTACGTGCATGGCATAGGATCAGAAACAAGAAACGCTCTATATCATTTACATAATGAACGTGATATTGTTATGGTAACTACTTGTAGACATGGTAAAAGCTGGAAGGAATTGAAAGATGAACGATGTGATGAAGACAACAGATTATATGACAAGTAAGTACCATTAGAACTTGCAGTAACCAAATAAATACTTAACTATATTAATTTTTCTGTGGAACAGTTTATAATGCTTGATTTTAAGTTGGAAGTCAAATATATAATATAGAGGATTTTATTAGTATAAGCTACCTGGGTTATCCTAGACCCAAAATATGAAGGTATAATCTAAAATACTTAAATCACTTGTAGCTTCTAAATGGGTGTTTTCTTGCAAAATTATTTTTACCTATTACTTTGAAACTATTTAATATTTCTGTGTCCTATTTGGTAGAGTTTGGTTACTTAAGAACGCAAAACTATATTCAAAAGAAAATTTTCACTATTAATAGAGGCATCCGGTGTGAGTTTACGGCAAGTTTTTATCTTTACATTTTATGCTGCTGGTGAAATTGTAATTTGAATTTAATTTTTTTTATTGCATAGGTTTTTCTTATAGAGGTAAGGTACTCCTAATAAATATTGTTAAAGTAATTTTTATACGAGGTGTTTAAAATTGAAGATAAGTGCACAATGATCTATAATTTTTATGTTCATATTTTCCGAGGGGTAAACTGCTGAGCAAGTTTGGTGTACAAACCTTAGGAAGTACAAGAAAGTACGGGAAGTATCAAGGAAGTATGGGAAGTATCAAGGAAGTATAGGAAGTATCAAGGAAGTACGGGAAGTATTAAGGAAGTACACAATACTTCCTAGGAAGTAGAGGAAGTATATACTTTTTGGGAAGTAGTGTACAACATTTGGGTCAGCTGTTTTCTTCTCGGTTTGACCTTAAAAGGTCCGATCTTATCCAAATCAACAAAATATTTAAAACGTTAAAGAAAACTGACACTAAACTATAATTAGCACAAATCGAGATGCTTCAGAACCTTTAATGAAGTCCTAACATGCTTAAAATAACTGATAAATTTGAGGTTTACTACTTTAGTTGTCATATGAATTCAAAACTGCATGCTGTTAATAGTATCATTGTTGTATATGTATACAGCATGTCTCAGACTTGCCTGCCCAGGCATATAACTTGCTTATTTTAAAAAACAACTGTAATAAACCATATATATTTGTAAATGGGAGGAAATTTTCCGTAAGATGGTGTTAAAAAAATTCAAGATTTGCAGGAGTATGAAGGCAGTGATTTTCATTCTCATTAAAACCTGTATTTTTTTGAGCTTTTATAATAGATTTTGTTCGGTTTTTAAACATGTATGCAATAAAGCAAATTTTCGAAAACAAAAATTGAAATATAAGTCTATAATATTACTGTCCAGTTCGTGATGAGAGGCAAGAGCAAGTATTTTTTTTTCGATTTTATAGTAAAAAAAAATTAATATTAGAAAAATTGTTCAAAACTTTTTTATTAATTATTTGCTATCTTAAAATTGAAATAAAATAATAACAACGCTTGTTTTCATCATGAACTAAATATTTATCATAAACCTATATTTCAATTTTGTTCGAATATTTGTTATGTAAGATCCATATTTGTATACATGTTTGAAAACGGAACAAAATGTTGTATTATAAAATCTCTGCCTTTACATCAGTGCAAATTTTGAATTTTTTTAGCGCCATCTTACGAAGAATGGTTTATTATTGTTATTTTTCAAAATAAACAAGATATCTTGGGAGTCAAGTTTGCGACACCCAATATATATTTTTCTACTTCACAACATTTCTATGTAATAAACCACACATGTAGTACCAGAATTGAATTATTGTTATAATAATAGAATAAGTTCACTTATACGATATTCGTGGCACAGGAATCTATAACGTACACTGAATTTGAACAAAGCTAAATGCAGGACAGTATAAAGGTGATTTAGCGCTTTGAAAAACAATTGAAATGTATTTAATTCCAGGCTAATAAAATTAAATGTAAAACATATCTGATATTAACAAACAAAACCACGAAAAGTAAAAGCCGTAAAAGCTTACCAATACCAAAATCTGCAGCAAAATATTTACAGTAAATTAAATACTCGAATTAAAAGCCATTCTTTTGTAAACAACGGTTGGCTCTGAATCCAACTCTGTTTACTACTCTCTTTATATCTCGTTTGCGGATCGATGCAAATGTATTAAAAATTGTAAGTTTTAGATCTTTAATATTATTAGTTTTTGATAGTACTGCGTTGTGACTTCGATTCATCAGGTACAAGCACTCATATAATGCACTAAAACACTTCATAGCAAGTCACAGTTAGATAAGATGAATTATCATTTTTTACTCTTGCAAACGAAATATACAAAGAGCAGTAAACAGAGTTGAATTCAGAGCCAACTTTTGTTTACATGCAAAAAGAATGGCTTTTAATTCGAGTATTTAATTTACTGTAAATATTTTGTTGCAGTTTTGATTTTGGTATTGTTAAGCTTTTATGGCTTTTATTTTTTGTGGTTTTGTTTGTTAATATCAGATATGTTATAATTTAATTTTATTAGCCTAAAATTGAATATAATGTTAAAATTCAACCTTGTTTTAATTGTTTTCAAACTATATTCCGTTTTTTATCAATAATAGAAGTTTTCACAAATAAAAGTATATCATGTGGTACTGAGTTGAAAGTTGAAATCATCAAAAAACAATCTATATAAATGTAAAACAATCTAATATGACGTCCATAAGAAAAAATAAAGCTGATGATGGTTATGAAGAATCGAAACGTCTTACGACGATATCAACTTTACCATCGTTTCTAGCATAAAACACTGCTCCAGAAAAGTTTATATAAATATCAAAAATTTTTGGACAAAAAACGGAAAATGCTTTTTTCAAATTTTTTATTATAATTACAAAACAAAAACGGTTACGATAAATTTCTTTTGTGAATATTGACAAGCACCAAATTCTTCAACTCTGCCCCAATTTAACCAACTCTCTATCTCGTACCGGTTCAAAGATCGCAATGGTGAGCTTCCATATTGAATAACCCTGTGCCCAGTGCATTTCACTTTTCATGAGGACACCCAAATAATTATTTTATTTTGAAATAAGACATCTTCATGAGTGAATCGGGTTTTTATAAAATCAAAATGTAACCAACTATAATTATAATAAAAAGTAGCATTTCAAGTAAAGTCATAGTAACGATTAAGATAGACCAAAAAAGTATTACTTAAGAAAAGTTGTAAATTGTTACACCTAATTTTTATATGTAACTACTCCACCTTATAGGCAGCAGAGTCACCACACAACAGAGGAGAGGTTCCTGTTTAAAGTTTAAGGCTAGGGTAAAATGTATGGAAAGCGGCTTTTCATACAAAAGGACCCTATAACTCTAAAATATCTTACCGATGGAATGTTGGTGGCCTTTCTCTCTATACTCATGAATTTTATGGATTTGTTTGTACCAATTGTGAGTAACTAGTATTAACTTCAATAAAAATAAGATTTAGAATAACATAATCCCTTTTCTATTTGGTTAAAGCAATATATATATATATATATATATATATATATATATATATATACACACATCTTTTATGCAACTTTATATATACTATTTTTTTTGTAATCAAGCTATCAAAGTAATTATACATCATCTCTCATTACTTAAGAGCATTTCAATGATCTTAATTATTTATTAAAGTTCTTTAAGGAAAATATTGAATTTTTTGATAATAAGTAACAACTGTTTAATTATCACCGAAAAAGGATCCTGTTTTGGTTTACAAACAATTATGATATATGATTTGGACTCATTTCATGTAAGATTGAATTTAGATATTTATAAAACTTTATACTTTGAACGAAGAATCAAATAGCCTTGTGGTATAAAATAATTTGTGTATTATTATACTTTCGAGTAAAAAAAAACTGGATCATAAAATGTGACAAACAAGCGCTAAAATGTCACCTGTTAAGTTACAAACAAATTCTGGTTTAACCTTTTTTGATTCTCTGAAACTTATCTTTAAATTTTCAACGTTCTTATGAACATCTATACAAATCAAACTGTTAAATATTGAACAAAAAAATATTTATACCAATTTAAACTACTGTATAAATTTACAAAAAAACAACTGCTACATTTTCTGTAGTTTCTTTGTTTAGCGAGAACTGAATAAAGAAATCATTCACCACAAAAGTTTGCATGATCGCTATATAACTCCGGTAGCAACTATTTATCAACTTATTTGAGAATGAACTTTGTACTGTCGCCCATCAATTTTTGTGTACAATTACAACAACGGATGCGAGTCTTTCACATATGCCTAGGATTACGAACTTGATTTCCATTCGAGAATGAAACACTTAATAACAAAAAAAACTTGCACGTGATGATGTTACTTCAAAACCATATAAAACATCTCAAGGGTCGGCTAATCAAAGAAGACTACTGAACAAACATTTCTCCTCGATTCTCTAGGATATACCCTAATGATGGTTTCTACTTCAAAATCTTAAGGAATTCTCCTTCTCCAAGCCACGTGTCTGTTGTACTCCATGACTTCAAAAAACTCTACCCGATCACGCGTCGAAAAATCTGATTACATCCTCTAATTAAAATAAACTAAAGCAATAAAGTGTTTTACTACGCGAGCAAGCGCAGTGGACCGAATTCTTGCGTCAACACATTTGCAAATATCAGGGAAACCGAAATGCTACATTAAATTTATAAACACAGATGGAGTTTTACATGATAACGAATAAATATTATATTAATGGAATAGAAATTTACGCTTTCAATACCTTAAGGGATATTTGTAAATTAATAATTATAAAAAGGCGTAAATTAACTGGGAACGAAATCATATTCCTCACAAAATTACTCAAAAACCCAAAATGCCAAATTTCGCTGAAAATTTTTTACTATGTTTTAATTGGAAAAATTATTCATCTTCAAGGAATTTAGTTGAAAAAAATTCTATTTAAAATATTGTTCGTTCAATTGTTGTTATTTTGTTGTTTATTGATGCGGAATAAAATTTCCAAATTGTTTTCTTGTTTCATGGCACTCTCATTATTATTATTATTATTATTATTGTCTTTATTTAAACCGAAAGTAATTCACAACAATAATAATAATATGTAAACAAAATACAAAATATGATTGTGGTAAAAATGGGCCAGGTTCAGAGTTGAGCTAAAGTTGCAAGCAACTGAGCTCGTTCTGTTTTTCCACTTAACCTTATCTACTAAATAGGTTTAAATTAAATTAAATATGGCTGAATTGAACTTAATAAAATACAATGCAAGTGACAATCATTACGGATTTACATAACATAACTATATAGACGAATGGAATCAACTGTAAGTAATCATAGTTTATTTGTTTGTGTGGAGTTGCTGAAATTTTAACAAATTAATATCTCTTGACTACATAAAAATTTTGAAAATTAAAAATTAAAATTTGTTGGAAAAATTTGGTATTTAGGAAGTTTGAGTGAGTTGTAACAACTTTTTGTAATACTTTTTTGTTCTATCTTAATCGCTACTTTTTATTTTAATCATAGTTGGCCAGATTTTGACTTTAGAAAAAACGAATTCACTCATAAGGATGCCCTGTCGTGATCTACACAACTGATAAAATTTTTGCATTGATTACTTTAAAAATAAAAAGGTTCTTGGGTGTCCTCATGAAAAGTGAAGCACCATTTTCTTGGGTAGTGTCATATATACGACGTAGGTAATGTAAAATGGATTTCTGTATCTTTTTCAAATTACTATTATAAACTAAGTATACTGTTTTTGGGTCAATAGATCAGACGTAATATTGTGTCAAACTAATCATAGATAAACTGTAGATACAATAATTTTACTTCGCTGTAATCAATTTATATTTTGTGATTTATGTAATATGACTTGTTATCCGCCTTCCAAAGATATTGTAGTTAAAATTAATTGTGATTTTTTTTTGAACATTAACTAAGGAACGTCCCAGATGTAGTAAATAGAAATATTTAAAAAATTGTAAATAAAGTAATATTTTAATAAAATTTTTGTAAGCAATAGACTAGATAAAAACTTAATAATAGATTAAATTTAGCCAAAAGTGACCTAACTTTGAAGAGCCTTGCAGACCTGATAAATTCACTGATCTACGATTCATATATGTTATAGGTTTGCCATATTTTGAATTAAAGTTACTTAACCTAAGATTGTTTTTAATGAAATCTTGGCAAAAATAACATCATTTTATAGCAATATATCATTGGCGAGGTAAAACCTATTTTACTTTTGAAGAGCTTTACGTTATAGCTTTATTTGTTTAAACATAAAGAACTATCATATTTGATTTTGGCATCCTAAGTCAGCAAAATATGCAGGAACTATGGGAAGTACGGGAAGTGACAAGGAAGTATAAAAAGTATCGGGAAGTATGGAAAGTATCAAGGAAGTATGGGAAGTATAGAGGAAGTACGGGAAGTACGTAGGAAGTATGGGAAGTATCAAGGAAGCATGGGAAGTATCAAGGAAGTACGGGAAGTATCAAAGAAGTAAACAATGCTTCCTAGGAAGTACAGGAAGTAGATACTTTTTGGGAAGTATTGTACAACATTTGGGTCAGCGGCTTTCCCCTCGATGTTTCCACTTGTTGTTTTGTAATTTTTACTCGTAAAATTGCATCGGTTGCCTGAATTGAGTTTTACTATTGGACTTTTAATATTTGATATGAAATCAAATGCAATATTGGGTAATAATCTAATCCAGGATCAACTGCAAAAAAATTTAACAATTATCAATATATTGGTGAAGTGTTCATTTTAATAATTTACGTACTCTATACAAAGTGAAATTAGAAATATTATATTTTTAACGCTTGAGCTATATTTGGTACTGGACAAAAATTTTAATTTTATAATTGTTCAAAATAAAATTGACTTTAGTACATTTTCAATGCTTGCCTCAAACTTTCACATACCTTTAAAAGTATTTGGTTGATTTTTAATATTAACAAAATTGACAGTTTATTGTCATACAAATTCATGATAAATAAAAATTTCCTGAGTGGAACTAATGATTCCATGTGCCCTCATAGATGGAACTTCATGGGATTAAGATTTGGACTTGATGTGGCTATCCAAACTTTCTTCCTTGGCCTTTTAACGGTGAGGAAATTGGTCATCAAGACAGTTACGCATTATTAAAGAAAAATGAGGTGGTTCTCCATCCTCCATGAACCACATATCTTTTCTTTATTTAAGTGCCAGTCTCCTTAGCTCATCGAGAAGTATTGGCTGATGGAATTTCAAATATGAGGTACCACTAAAATTTTCATTTTTATGCAAACTATCTATAAAAATATTCCTCCTTATTTTAATACCTGATGCTGAATGTAATCCTCTAAATAAATGCGAAGTCCATATTCCAACCATGACTATTTTGTCAGTTTAAGACTTATGTGTAAAAGTGGTCTTGTGAAAGGATCATTTTTAAAAATTGGAGTTTTTGTATTTTTTACATTTTATAATCTGTGAAACTCCATTAGTACAGAAAGTTGCCATGGCAATGAATTTGTAATAGGGTAACATGATAAGATTTCAAATTCTCTGATTTTAATATTCTATATAGGTGCAGAAGCTTTTGCTTCATACGGGAATTTGTGATAAGTAGTGAGTGCATAGTTGAAACATTATTTTGATTAACAAACTTTACTTTTCGAATATCGAGCATCAGGTTAATAGTTTAGTTTTTCCTAATCAACTAAAAATATTTCTGAAGGTCTGGCAATTGGTTTGCATTCTTTTTGGGCATATTTGGAGATATCTTTATGTAACAGAATGACAGGAATAATTCTTGTAATATCAATAATCATTTGGTTTAGTTTTTAACGAGGAGAAAACCGCTAATCCAAATGTTGTACAATACTTCCCAAAAAGTATCTACTTCCTGTACTTCCTAGGAAGTATTGTGCACTTCCTTGATACTTCTCGTACTTCCTTGATACTTCCTACGTACTTCCTCTATACTTTCCATACTTCCTTGATACTTCCCATACTTCCCGATACTTCCTATACTTCCTTGTTACTTCCCATACTTCCCGTATTTCCTGCATATTTTGCTGACTTAGGATCCCAAAATCAAATATGATAGTTCTTTATGCATTAAACAAATAAACCTATAACGTAAAGCTCTTCAAAAGTAAAATAGGTTTTACCTCGGCGATGATATATTGCTATAAAATGATGTTATTTATGCCAAGATGTCATTAAAAACAATCTTAGGATAGGTAACTTTAATTCAAAATTTGGCAAACCTATAACATATATGTATCATAGATCACTGAATTTATCAGGTCTGCAAGGCTCTTCAAAGTTAGGTCACTTTTGGCAAAATTTAATCGATTATTCAGTTTTTTATCTAGTCTATTGATTACAAAAATCTTAATAAAATATTACTTTATTTACAATTTTTTAAATATTTCTATTTACTACATCTGGGACGTTCCTTAGTTAATGTTCGAAAAAAAATCACAATTGATTTTAACTATAATCTCTTTGGAAGGCGGATAACAACTCATATCACATAAATCACAAAATATAAATTGATTACAGCGAAGTAAAATTATTGTATCTACAGTTTATCTATGATTAGTTTAACACAATATTACGTCTGATCTATTGACCCAAAAACAGTATACTTAGTTTATAATAGTAATTTGAAAAAGATACAGAAATCCATTTTACATTACCTATGTCGTATATATGACGCTGACCAAGAAAATGGTGCTTCACTTTTCATGAGGACACCCAAATAACTTTTTTATTTTTAAAGTACTCAATGCAAAATTTTTATTAGTTGTGTAGACCACGACAGGGCATCTTTATGAGTGAATTCGGTTTTTCTAAAGTTAAAATCTGGCCAACTATGATTAAAATGAAAAGTAGCGATTAAGATAGAACAAAAAAGTATTACGAAAAGTTGTTACGACTCACTCAAACTTCCTAAATACCAAATTTTTCTGACAAATTTTGATTTTTAATTTTCAAAATTTGTATGTAGTCAAGAGATATTAATTTGTTAAAATTGCAGCTACTCCACACAAACAAATAAACTATGATTCCTTACAGTTGATTCCATTCGTCTATATAGTTATGTTATGTAAATCCGTGATGATTGTCACTTGCATTGTATTTTATTAAGCTCGATTCAACCATATTTAATTTAATTTAAACCTATTTAGTAAACAGGGTTAAGTGGAAAAGCAGAACGAGCTCAGTTGCTTGCAACTTTAGCACAACTCTGAACTTCGCCTTGTGTAATTAACTACCTAAAATATTTATATATTTAATACTTAACTTATAGCCATAACCACCTGTCTATAACTGACATAAGTCAAAAACTTGACAATGTCAAATATGATTGACAAAAATGCCGAACGTAATTGAAAGTTAGGTTGATGTATCGTCGTGTACACGATTTAAATTTGTAAATTTCCCAATTGTCGTCATCGGTATCGGTGGCGTAATTGGTAAACGCATGGTACCGGCAAAACCAGGATACAGGTTCAAGTCCTGTCCAAGACCTTATATTTTCCATCTTTCAATTACTAGCTCGATTTGAAATGATCATTAGGGCTTTGCATAAAAGTCTAAGTTATTATTTCATCTTATTCACTATATATATATATATATATATATATATATATATATATATATATATATATATAATATATGTATTTAAGATATCTCGACTGGTTCAATAATTATTTAATTTGTTTTATTATTGGGGAAAGCAGTCAAATTTGATGGATTAATAAAATACTCTTTCAATCATTCAAGCTTTCGATAAATTTATTATCTTCGTCAGGAATCTAATATATATAAAATTAATTGTTGGAATAGTAGTTTAACATTACTTACGGTTATGAGTTTTATATATACATATAACTAAGGATATCGAAAAAAATTTTTAAAATGTACAGAGTATGAAATTTTGAAAGACATTGACATGTATTAACAGTTACTGACTATGTAAAAATAATTAATTTGTGTATGAAAATTTACATATCTCAATGTGTTTATAAATATGTATCAAATTAAAATTAAAATTATAAATAAATTTAAACTAATTTTTGAAAAATTAAAGAAACCAACAAAAGTATTCCTTTTTTAGATATGCTAATTACTAGAACAGAAAACAACATCCTTATTACTAGTTGGTATCGAAAACCAATGTCTTCTGGAAGATTTTTAAATTTTCATTCCTATCATCCATTGAAAACCAAAATTAACCTAGTACTAGGAATGAAAAATAGAATTGAACTAATATCACACCCTACACAAAAAAACTATAACTTAAACCAATTAAAAAACATACTTATACAAAATTCATACCCTCCAGGATTAATAAATAAATTATTATTCAATAATTCTTAGAAATCAGAATATACAACAAACAATACAACAATAAAAAACAACAATAGTAATAACAATTCCATAACACAACCTTTATTTTACACACTTCCATACATACAAAACGTCACAAATAAAATATCTAACATATTTAAAGAATTTAAAGATGTAAAAATTTCCAATAAAACTATACTCACTATAAATAAGATATTTTCTAAAGTAAAAGATAACACTCAAAAACTACAGGAGTCTGGTTTAGTTTATGAAATACCTTGTCAGAATTGTCAAACCTGTTACGTTGGACAAACAGGAAGATGGCTTTCAGCCAGAATAATTTCACACAAAAGTGATTGTAAGAGGAAAATTAACTCTTGTGCTCTTACCACTCATGTAATTGAAACAGGACATTCCATGAATTATACAGAAACTAAAATTATTTTCAGAGAACCAAATTATCACAAACGTTTATTTTTAGAAATGATTGCAATATCAATAAATGCCAACACACTAAACAAGAAAACAGATACACAAAATTTGAACAATATTTATTCTTATCTAATATCCCTTATTAAAAGTAATAATCATTCACTTTAATTTTTCAAAAATTAGTTTAAATTTATTTATAATTTTAATTTTAATTTGATACATATTTATAAACACATTGAGATATGTAAATTTTCATACACAAATTAATTATTTTACATAGTCAGTAACTGTTAATACATGTCAATGTCTTTCAAAATTTCATACTCTGTACATTTTAAAAATTTTTTCGATATCCTTAGTTATATGTATATATAAAACTCATAACCGTAAGTAATGTTAAACTACTATTCCAACAATTAATTTTATATATATTAGATTCTGACGAAGATAATAAATTTATCGAAAGCTTGAATGATTGAAAGAGTATTTTATTAATCCATCAAATTTGACTGCTTTCCCCAATAATAAAACAAATTATTATATATATATATATATATATATATATATATATATATATATATATATATTACTCATATTTAGACCAGGGTAGAAAATTAAATAATCACATCAAATAATTTTAATCACCGTATAGAAGCTTTGGGAAAAGATACGCGTTATTAAAAAAAAAAACCGTGAAGCATAAAAATTCATTCGTTTCATTAAAAATAAGAGATTTAAATCATGTACAAGACGCTTTATATCAAAAGAAGCAGTATTAAAAAGCTCTACGTAAAGAAACAAAGAGAAATTACGTGCAAAATTTATATTAATTAACTCTATTTTAAGTAACCGGTATTAAACAAAACGTACAGATAATAATTAATATTTAGTTAGGATTCACTAAAAATTAAAGGGTATTATTTTTAATTGAAGTTAATTGAACCATTAGTAACATATAATATCTATAAAAACTTGAAAAAACCCAATAAAATGCAAATCGTAGAAGGGTATTTAAAATGTTACGTTTGAACACACCTGCGTATTTTTAAAAGGCAATTTCAGTTTAATTTGTTTAGATAAACATGTCGATTCTACGGATATTGGAAACGGTCGGATGCTTTAGCACGAAATACAGAACACCTGCGTATTTTTAAAAAAGCTTGTTCCGCGTAAAATTTGCAGATAACAAATGGTTTCAGAGAATGTTGGAGAAACCGTCGCTTATATTAACGGGAAGGCGCGATACGGGGTTATTTAACCCAGATAGTCCACATGGACTGAAATAATCGATAATAAGGAATATCAATTTGCACTAATAAGAACAGGGTAGATAGAGACAGATAATATGCGCAAGACCGAGGCACATATAGAAAAAGGCGTGAGTAGAGCAACGTCATAGGGTTGCGATTGGTTGAAAGTAAAAGGCAAAATTTGAGAGGTAAAAATAACATTTCTGTATAAAATTCAATTAGTTATTTCCAGACGTTGCGTGCCGTGTTGAAATTTCTGAGATTTGACTGGGGCGAGTGCAAAATTCGTAAAAATCGCATGCCGGGCTGCGGAATGGGAACATAGCAGGCGAAATTCTTTAGAATTGTCCGTTTTGGAGACTCGACCGACAGACAGGCTAACCTCTATATATACCCAGGGAAATATGAACAAGCTCTCTTAGATCTTCGACTTGATTCAACGCGTTAAACAGTGCTTTTTAGTTTTCCGGTTTTGATTAAATAATTTTAAACAGTTTGCTCGAATATTATGTGATGTAAAACAGCTTGTTCTTTACGTGCTACAATAAATGTACTTTAGTGCACTTAGAAAAGAAGATACAAGGTAATAAAGTTAGTATCACTGTACCAATTAGTAAAATTTACAACGACAAATGAATACACAAAAGTAGGCAGTTTTGGCGTATATTGGTGAAAGAAGTATGAATTTCTTTGCTATTTTTCGGGGGTATTAATAATTAAATGGTGCATAAACATGTCTGGATCCACAAAACAAGGTTCAGATATACACAGATGAATTCCGGAAAAGCCCTGAAACAACTTTAAATAAATGGTGATGGAGAAAATTTTAAAAGCGTTGAGAATCAGAAGCCGTAAATATAACCCAGTTAGAATGGTGTAATTAACAAAGGGACGATGTACATTGAAGCTACGAGTGCAGTAACCTTCAGGTAAATTATACTATTTTGTTCGAACTTTGATATTTTGGTGTGTGTTGAATAACTTTATAATTGGTTTATTTAAAATGGATAGTAGTGAAATTGTACTAACAATAATATTTTAATTTTAAGGTGAAATTTGCTTGTTTAAGTAGAAAGGGGTATTTAGTATTGATGTTCTGGATTATGATGAAAATATGGGTATGTCTTTGAGCTCAATTAGACGAACCTGGTTAATTAACGTAAAGGGTGGTAGATGCTCCTTTGTACTCAGACTCCGGTCTGCATATATTGTTATAGTAATTAGTAGGCATCCTACAAGGACTTTAATTCTGGATGCACATTAAAATGATAATAAATTTAATTTTGAAATTTTCTGATATTAAAATTTATGCTGAATATTAATTTTGAAATTTTAATGTATTGTGAATATTGATGTAAATAGAGTTGACGTTGATGTTTGTGGTAGGAATGTGTTTGTTTTTTTTATGTATGAGGATGAAAGCTATCTAGAGGAGCAGCCGAGGCGATTAACGGAAGAAAGTCAATGGACCAACACAGTTAAGGTAATGAATAGCTTTTTGTAGGTTTCACAGCATTCTTGACGCCCAAAAGTGAGGCTCGATTATAAAGCGTAGTTCACGGATTTTGTAGGTTTCACAGCAATATATATATATATATATATATATATATAAAATTAGTAATATTGACTGTTTTTATAATGTATAAGCAAAATAACTATTGGGGATACAGTCAGATTGGGCATGGATTTAATATAAACTTCTTATAACCATTTCAAGCTTTCGAAAATGTTTATTTTCTTCATCAGGATACTAAAAGTTTATAATTTAACATTTATATGATAAAATTCTATAGGTTACTTACGATTATAAAGTTTACAATTATATAAACATTAAATGACATCTATATGACATGGACAGGTTTTTGTTCATACGCTACATTTAAAAGTTTTTATAAGTATATGCAAAAATTAAAGTTAAAGTTAATGTAGTAAAGATATTAATTAAATAAAGTAACATAGTTATTATAGGTCTTGATAAAAATAAAAATAGAAACTAAAAAGTGTTATACTAGTTTTTAAAAATTAAAGCTAATCGTATTGTACCAAAGATGTTATAAATTTGTATAGTGTGATAGTTTTATATAAATTTAGAATTATTTTTATTCTTTATTATTGTTATAAGATATGAATAAATATTTTTAAATTTTGTGTGTCTGTTTTTTATTTATAGGATTTTCTTCGAGAGCAATCGCGATCATTTCAAGAAATAAGCGTTTTTTATAGCTGGTTTCTCTGAATATAATTCTGGTGTCATCATAATTCATAGTGTGACCTGTATCAATTACATGGGAAGCTAGCGCGCATGTTTTTTTGTTCAGATTGCAATCACTTTTGTGTGAGGTTAGTCTTGTAGATAACCAATTTGATATCTGTCCAACATACCTACCATTACAGTTACGACAGGGTATACTGTAGACTATTCCTGACTGTCGGGGTGTAGGTGTGTGGTCTTTAAGACTACTATATAATACCCTATCTAAAGTTATAATTGGTTTTTTGATAATTTTGATGTTTTGAAGATCCTTAAAAAGATGTTTTAATTTATCTGTAAGTTTATCAATGTACGGAAGTGGAATAAACATTGTAGGAGACGTGGAGCTGGTATTAGTGTCTGTAGTATTGTTGGAGTAAGTGTTGATTAATGTGGTATTTTTTCTTGTGGTGGTGTTGAAAATTAGTTTGTTGATTAGAGGTTTCGGATATGAATTAGTAAGTAGTAGGTTTCTGAGTATTAAAAGATTTTTGTATCGTAGGGTAGGGTGTGTAACAGATTCAATTTTTCGTTTTAGGCCTAGAACTGTGTTTATTTTCATGTTTAACGGATGAAATGAGTAATAATTCAAATACCTACCAGAAGATATAGTTTTGCGATACCAGTCTGTGATTAATACATTATCAGAACGTAACACTTTCATATCTAAAAAGGTACTGAGTAATTGGATTCTTTTCTATGGTAAATTGTATGGCAGGATTGTAACTATTAAATACTTGAAGTATGTATTCTTCGCTATCAGAAGGTACACAACAAATCAAATCATCGACGTACTTTTGATAAATGGAAATTGGAAATGAAATTTGGTGATGCGGTCGTTTAGTAGATCATCCATAACATATTGTGCGATTATGGGAGACACGCTGGCTCCCATGGGAGTACCTAATATTTGTTTATAAAATTGGTTATTGAATGAAAAATACGTTGTATCAAATAAAAAATCTATTAGCTTAAGAAAATTTGTTTTTGTAATTTTACAATTATTTTGAATATTCTCCCAATGTAATTCAATGCTGCCTTTGGCCAAGTCTACTGAAATATTGCTGAATAACGAAATAACATCTAAACTAATGATAACAAAACCTTGGGGTATCTCAAATATTATAACATCTTTGGTACAATACGATTAGCTTTAATTTTTAAAAACTAGTATAACACTTTTTAGTTTCTATTTTTATTTTTATCAAGACCTATAATAACTTTGTTACTTTATTTAATTAATATCTTTACTACATTAACTTTAACTTTAATTTTTGCATATACTTATAAGAAACTTTTAAATGTACGCGTATGAACAAAAACCTGTCCATGTCATATAGATGTCATTTAATGTTTATATAATTGTAAACTTTATAATCGTAAGTAACCTATAGAATTTTATCATATAAATGTTAAATTATAAACTTTTAGTATCCTGATGAAGAAAATAAACATTTTCGAAAGCTTGAAATGGTTATAAGAAGTTTATATTAAATCCATGCCCAATCTGACTGTATCCCCAATAGTTATTTTGCTTATATATATATATATATATATATATATATATATATATATATATATATGACATAAAACTTTTTCTTCCTATACTTTAATAGGTATATATATATATATATATATATATATATATATATATTCTTTAACCAAATAGAAAATGGATTATGTTATTCTAAATCTTATTTTTATTGAAGTTGATAATAGTTACTCACAATTGGTACAAACAAATCCATAAAATTCATGAGTATAGAGAGAAAGGCCACCAACATTCCATCGGTAAGATATTTTAGAGTTATAGGGTCATTTTGTACGAAAAGCCGCTTTCCATACATTTTACCCTAGGCTTAAACTTTAAACAGGAACCCCACCTCTGTTGTGTGGTGACTCTGCTGCCTATAAGGTGGAGTAGTTGCATACAAAAATTAGGTGTAACAATTTAAAACAACTTTTCTTAAGTAATACTTTTTTGGTCTATCTTAATCGTTACTATGATTTTACTTGAAACGCTACTTTTTATTATAATTATAGTTGGTTACATTTTGATTATATAAAAACCCGATTCACTCATGAAGATGTCTTATTTCAAAATAAAAAAATTATTTGGATGTCCTCATGAAAAGTGAAATGCACTGGGTACAGGGTTATTCAATATGGAAGCTCACCATTGGGATCTTTGAACCGGTAGGAGATAGAGAGTTGGTTAAATTGGGGCAGAGTTGAAGATTTTGATGCTTGTCAATATTCACAAAAGAAATTTATCGTAACCGTTTTTGTTTTGTAGTTGTGGCAAAAAATTTGAAAAAGCATTTTCCGTTTTTGTACAAAAATTTTTGATATTTATATAAACTTCTCTGGAGCAGTCTTTTATGCTAGAAACAATGGTAAAGTTGAAATCGTTGTAAGACGTTTCGATTCTTCTTGATCTTGATGATTGTCACTTGCATTGTATTTTATTAAGTTCAATTCAGCCATATTTAATGTAATTTAAACCTATTTAGTAGATAGGGTTAAGTGGAAGAGGAGAACGAACTCAGTTGCCTGCAACTTCAGCTCAACTCTGAACTTCGCCCGTTTTTACCACAATCATATTTTGTATTTTATGTTTACATATTATTATCATTGTTGTGAATTACTTGTGGTTTAAATAAATACAATAATAATTATAATTAATAATAATAATAATAATAATAATAATAATAATAATAATAATAATAATAATAATAATAATAATAATAATAAATAATAAATAATAATAATAAATAATAATAATAAATAGTGAAAATGGCCGATATTTGTGATAGTGACAGTTTTGACAGTTCGATTTTTAAAAATGAATCCGAAGCAGACAACCTAAAGAAGAATCTTTGTTACTTACCCTACAAATATCCAACTGACAACCGTTTAGCTACCTTCATTAAAAACACAGGCTGGAATGTATCAACACAGGATAAAAATGAGGTAGGTCCTTGCTTACAAAATACTGATAGAACTAAGATTGTAGAGAATCGCGTACTTAGAAATAGAAATGATCAATTTTTATCTGTAAAACATCTATATGAAGATAATTCACAGCCAAATGAAGTGATTAAATCGGAACAGGAGATTAATATCGAAACTGCTAGTTTGCAATCCACTAGGAAAGCTGCTGGCAGAACGTTTAACAAACGGATAAAATGGAGTAAAGACATGAATACTGAAGTTATGCGCTCCTTTTATTTAATAAATAATTGCGAAGAAATACCACTTCCAGGCTGGAGAGCATTGTTTTACCAAAATTTTATTGTAAAGTTTCCACATTTATGTGTAAGTGAACAAAACCTTGTAGATAGAAAGAATGTAATCATTAGAAAGAAATACTTAAGTCCAACCGAACTCACACAGTTAAAAGAAGAAATCACTATCAGTAGATCTTTGCGCAATGATAAATTGGAAACAGAAATCCAAAACCGAAATACCCCTATTAAACATTTTAACTGTGTCAAACCAGTGGAATATATTGATGAAGGGGTTTATGATAATTTACTAAGCAGTATAAAACTTTTTGAAAACACCTACCCATTAGACCGACCTAAAATACCAATATTAATATTTAGAAGCACGACGAACGAATTAATAAACAAGATAGATGCAGCGCTGGCCAAATTTCTACAACCAGGTTATAATTTAGAAACTTTACAATTAGCAATTTATTCGGCTGCATATACCTGCATAAATCTAAACGGCCAACATGTAAGCGATAGTTTATATGCAGAGAAATATAAAAATCAGATGGAACCAAAATGGAAAACCAGACTTTTACAACAAATTGATGGTTATCGCTCGAAAATCGACATCATCACAGAATATTTTAAAGGTATTAATACGAAAAAGGTTCAACGCAAAATTAAAAACATCATAACAGAAGCTAATTTACAAGTAAATAATAACTTACGAGAAGTGCTTACTGAATATAGGGATTTCTTAAGACAAAAACTCCATGTAAAAGCCTCCAGACTTCGGCGTTACAATGAATGCACAAAACGTAAAACACAAAATTTTAAATTTCAGCAATCACAAAGACTTTTTTATCAAAATTTAGAAAATCCTACTACCCACATTAAAAATAATTGTATAGACAGGCAACATTTTATAGATTTTTGGAAAAAGCTCTGGGAGAACACAGGAACGACCAATATCCAATCACCGATTTTAAAACCAATAAAAGATAATTCAAAGTTAATACCTCAAATGAAAGAGATTCATATAAGTAAAACTGACGTTGAAGATGCGCTTAAAAACTGTACTAATTGGAAGGCTCCTGGTCTTGATAAGATTCAAAAATTTTGGTTGAAGACATTTGTCTCTACTCATATACATATTACAAAATGCTTCAATGATCTATTGGATAATCCGTCCACAATTCCACAACTTCTAATGGTTGGTAAAACAATACTTATTTATAAAAATGGTAATCGCTTAGATCCCAGTAGTTATAGGCCCATTACTTGCCTTTCAGTGCTTTACAAACTCTTGACGTCCATTTTACAAAATAAAATATATCAACATTGTGTATCCAACAAAATTTTAGCGAACGAGCAAAAGGGTTGCACACTAAAAACGCTTGGAGCGAAAGAACAATTAGTCATAGATGCAATTATAATGGGCAATGCTAAAACAAAAACGCAATCTCCATGTTGGCTATGTGGATTATTCAAAAGCGTATGATAGTATACCTCACGATTGGCTTATAGAAATTTTGAAAATTTACAAAATTAGTTCAAAAGTGGTAAATTTATTAAACTATATAATAAACTTTTGGAGTATCCGTTTAAACATACAAGATGGGTTTTATACCGATATTCATATAAAACGAGGTATTTTCCAAGGTGATTCTTTAAGCCCTTTATGGTTTTGTTTATAAATCCACTCTCAACCCTGCTAAATTCAACAAGTGCAGGCTATCGATTGGAAATACAAAATGGAATGACTAAATTTAACCATCTGATGTTTATGGATGACTTGAAACTATATGCCGAAACACACGATCAACTCCACTCTCTAATAAAACAACTAAACTATTTAATGATCAAATTGGAATGTCTTTTGGCACTGACAAATGTGCTACAATAAGTATAATTAAGGGTAATGTAGTTAAACAAACAAAATCAATCGAAAATTTCAAATCCATGGACACCACAGATGAATACAAGTACCTTGGTTTTTATCAAAATAAAACTTTAGACCATACAAAACTAAAATCAAAATTAAAAGAAGAATATTCCAAACGTCTTACGAAATTACTTAATACAAAGCTATATTCAAAAAATTTAATCATTGCCATTAATACATGGGCAATATCTAGCCTTAATTATTCATTTGGTATTATAAAATGGAGTAATACAGATTTAGATGAGCTAGATAGACTGACACGTAGATTACTGAGAAAATTTAGATATCTTCATCCAAATTCAGCAATGGAAAGGTTGTACTTACCAAGAAGGCTAGGTGGACGGGGTTTGTGCAATATTTCAAATACATGCAAAGAACAAACAAATTCTATTAAAAACTATTTTTTAAATTCAGATAATGACAGACTCAAAATACTCAAAAAGTACGACAAAAACTTTTCTGCACTAAATCTTCAAAATTGCACCGAATCGATTGTGTCCAATTTTTCAGATCAACTAGAAGCGTGGAAGGAAAAGACTTTACATGGAAAATACCCTAAATCATTAGAAGAACCTGAAATAAACAAGAAACTATCACTTAAATGGACTACACTTGGGTACCTTTATAGTGAAACTGAAGGATTCTTAATGGCTATTCAAGATGGAGTGATAAGAACGAAAAACTACGAAAAACATATTCTTTGCATGGATGTTACTGACAAATGCCGCAAATGTGATCAAGTGGGTGAAACAATTCAACACATTACTGCTGGATGCCCCAAACTAGCAGAAAGCGCTTACCTAGGAAGACACAACCAATTTGCCAAAGTAATTCATCGACAGTTAGCCATCAACTATAATTTAATTCAAAGCCCTCCGCCATTTTATAAATATTCACCATGCGCAGTTCTTGAAGATGAAAAGACATTGTTATACTGGGATCGACCAATACTTACAGACCATACAATTGCTTTTAATAGACCTGACATACTATGTATTGATAAATTAAAAAGAACAGGTCACATAATTGATATTGCAACCCCTTTACCACATAATGTTATAAAACCGAAAACATAAAATTGAAAAATACACGGACTTGGCCATAGAAGTGAAACGCTTATGGAATTTAAATTCAGTGAAAATAAGCCCTCTAGTAATTGCTGTCGATGGAGTAACCAGCAAAAACATGGAAAAATACTTACTTAACCTTTCACTACCTTCTGAGTTACATACTGTTTGCCAAAAGGCTACGATACTTCAAACATGCAACATCGTACGCAAGTTCTTAAATTAGTGGGCCGGGTTAAATTATCCTTCCACTAATTAAGTTTACCATAGCTACATGTAGTTATGAGAATGATTAGATAATAATAATAATAATAATAATAATAATGAGAGTGCCATGAAACAAGAAAACAATTTGCAAATTTTATTAGGTATTAATAAACAACAATTTAACGAACAATATTTTAAATAGAATTTTTTCAACTAAATTCCTTGAAGAGGAATAATTTTTCCAATTAAAACAAAGTGAAAATTTTTCAGTGAAATATGTCATGTTGGGATTTTGAGTGATTTACAACTTTTCTTAATCTTCTTAATCGTTACTACGACTTTACTTGAAACGCTACTTCTTATTTTAATCATAGTTGGCCAGATTTTGATTTTATAAAAACCCCATTCACCCACGAAGATGCCTTATCTTGGTCTACATAACTGATAAAAATTTTGTATCGATTGCTTTCAAAATAAAAAAATTATTTGTGTGTCCTCATGAAAAGTGAAAAGCACTTGGTACAGGGTTATTCAATTTGGAAGCTCACCATTGGGATCTTAGAACCAGTAAGAGATAGAGAGTTGGTTAAATTGGGGCAAAGTTGAAAATTTTGATGCTTGTCAATATTCACGAAAGAAATTTATCGTAACCGTTTTTGTTTTGTAGTTATGGTAAAAAATTTGAAAAAAGCATTTTTCGTTTTTTGTCCAAAAATTTTTGATATCCATATAAACGTCTCTGGCGCAGTCTTTTATGCTAAAAACGATGCTAAAGTTGAAATCGTCGTAAGACGTTTCGATTCTTCATAACTATTATCAGCTTTATTTTTTCTTATGGACGTTATATTAGATTTTTTATATTGGCATAGATTGTTTTTTGGCGATTTCAACTTTCAACTCAGTACCACATGATATACTTTTATTTGTGAAAACATCTATTATTGATAAAAAAACGGAATATGGTTTGAAAACAATTAAAACAAGGTTGAATTTTAACATTATATTCAATTTTAGGCTAATAAAATTAAAATTAGAACTATCTGATATTAACAAACAAAACCACGAAAAGTAAAAGCCATAAAGGCTTAACAATACCAAAATCAAAACTGCAACAAAATATTTACAGTAAATTAAAAGCCATTCTTTTTGCATGTAAACAAAGGTTGGCTCTGAATTCAACTCTGTTTACTGCTCTTTGTATATCTCGTTTGCAAGAATAAAAAATGATAATACATCTTGTCTAACAGCGACCTACTGTGAAGTGTTTCAGTGTGTTGTATGAGTGCTTGTACCTGATGAATCGAAGACAACACATTACTATCAAAAACTAATAATATTAAAGATCTAAAACTTACGATTATTAATACATTTGAATCGATTAGCAGACGAGATATACAGAGAGCAATAAACAGAGTTGAATTCAGAGCCAACCATTGTTTACAAAAGAATGGCTTTTAATTCGAGTATTTAATTTACTATAAATATTTTGTTGCAGTTTTGATTTTGGTATTGGTAAGTTTTTACGGCTTTTACTTTTCGTGGTTTTGTTTGTTAATTTCAGATATGTTCTAATTTTAATTTTATTAGCCTGGAATTGAATACATTTCAATTGTTTTTCAAAGCGCTAATTTGCCTTTGTACGGTCCTGCATTTAGCTTTGTTCAAATTCAGTGTACGTTATAGATTTCTGTGCCATGAATATCGTATAAGTGAATTTATTCTATTATTATAACGATAATTCAATTCTGGTACTACATGTGTAGTTTATTACGTAGAAATGTTGTGAAGTACAAAAATATATATTGGGTGTCACAAACTTTACTCCCGAGATAACTTATTTATTTTGAAAGATAACAATAATGAACCATAATTATATATTTGTAAATGGGCGGAAATTCTCCATAAGATGACGCTAAAAAAAATTTCAAAGTTTGCACTGGTAATTAAACCTAATTTTTTTTTGGTTTTTATAATGGAACATTTTGTTCCATTTTCAAACATGTATACAAATATGGATTTTACATAACAAATGTTCGAACGAAATTGAAATATAAGTTTATGATAAATATCTAGTTCATGATGGAAACAAGCGTTGTTATTATTTTATTTCAATTTTAGGATAGCAAATAATTAATAATATTATAAAAGGTTTGAACAATTTTTATAATATTAATTATATGTTACTCTAAAATCGAAAAAAAAAATTGCGCTCGTCTCCCATCACAAACTAGACAGTATTAGTACAGACCTATACTTCAATTTTTGTTTGAAAATTTGTTTTATTTTATACATGTTCAAAAACCGAACAAAATCTATTATAAAAGCTCGAAAAAATACAGGTTTTAATGTGAATGAAAATCGCTGCCTTCATACTCCTGCAAATTTAGAATTTTTTTAACGCCATCTTACGGAAAATTTCTGTCCATTTACAAATATATGTGGTTCATTATAGTTATTTTTTAAAATAAGCATGTTATATGCCTGGGGAGTCAAGTCTGGGACACACTGTATACATATACAACAATGATGCTACTAATAGCATGCAGTTTTGGATACATAAGGCAACTAAAGTACTGAACTTCAAATTTAGCGGTTATTTTAAGCATGTTAGGACTTTATTAAAGGTTCTGAAGCATCTCGATTCGTGCTAATTATAATTTAGTGTCAGTTTTCTTTAATGTTTTAAATATTTTGTTGATTTGGAGAAGATCGGACCTTTTAAGGTCAAACCGTGGGGAAAACCGCTGACCCAAATGTTTCACACTCTTCCCAAAAAGTATATACTTCCTGTACTTCCTAGGAAGTATTGTGTACTTCCTTAATACTTCCCGTACTTCCTTGATACTTCCTATACTTCCTTCATACTTCCCATACTTCCTTGATACTTCCTATACTTCCTTGATACTTCCTATACTTCCTTGATACTTCCCATACTTCCTTGATACTTCCCGTACTTCCTAAGGTTTGTACACCAAACTTCCCCAGCGGTTTACCCCTCGGTTTTTAATGACTATTCAACAAATAGTATAAAATACATACCTGAGTTACATGATGCTACTGCACTTACAAACATCGTTGTGGTAATGTCTTGCCTACCTGTTACATGACTGAACGGCAGTGCAGATGCTTCCGTTTAATACCTAGGGTAAAGATCTTATATATTACATGTTCCCTTTTTTTAAATAATAATACATACAACAAACATCGTTGTGGTAATGTCTTGCCTACCTGTTACATGACTGAACGGCAGTGCAGACGCTTCCGTTTAATACCTAGGATAAAGATCTTATATATTACATGTTCCATTTTTTTAAATAATAATACATATAACATGGATTAATACTCCCTAAACTCGAATCACTATCACTGGTACTTGGATCAAATTTGTAGTTTTTTGAATACACTGGCTGCTTCAAACTCTTTTTAGCAGCACTTTGCTATCTGGCATGTGTCTTTAAAATTATTATTAACACATTTGTCATTACTACTATCTGCATTAAACTTATCATTTTTATCAATAACAGGAATAGTAACATCGTTATCCAGCTTACAATTAGGTTGAATAATTGGTAAGTATGAGTCTGATTCTTATTCATGAAATATGTTCAAATCAAAATCGTATAATGATCCTGTATACTCAAACAATGGTAAGTGCGTTTTATTAAAAAAAATTCTATTATTTCTATACATACTACCGTTTCTATCCTTAACTATATATAATCTTTCATTTAACTTATCCTTTACTTTTCCTTTAACTCACAATTTTCTTTCTGAATTAAAATATTTTCATCTTTATCAAATAGTATTTTAATGGTTTTGTATTTTCATCATAATAAAAGTTTTTACTTGTTTGATTTTCTTTTAGTTTATTTTGAACGATAACCGGATCTAGTAGTTTTTGTGTAGGAGAAAATCCCATGTTTGTTAATGAAGTGTTGCGATACTCCATGAGTAGAATTTGTATATCCATTTTTAGGATTAGCCTTATGAATTCTTATCCTTAACTATTCATACATATTTCTCAGCTAATCCATTTGATTGATGGTGGTAGGGACTGCTGAAAAATAATATCAAAATTCCATTCATTCGTATAAAATTTTTAAAGTTTTCTGAATTATATGGTACCTTATCTGCCAATATCTTTTCTGGTATGCCGAATTGAGAAAATTTGTCTAAACAAGATATTACTACATTATGTGAGGTTTTAATTTTAGTTTCTTTGACCTCACGCCAGTTTTGAGTATGAGTCTATAAGTAATAGATATGACTGTTTGTTAATTTCAAAGAAATCTGAAAATATGTATTGCCATGACCTTATTGGTTTCGATTTTATTATGCCAAAATATGGTTCAGGAGTCAAATTTAACATTTCAGCCCTTGGTGTTTCAGGCACAATGATTTTATGATCAAGAAACATAAATTATTTTGTAAATAATTTTTTTCCTGCAACTTAACTTTAGAGTTTTGTTTTGAAGTTTTTATCATTTTCTGGCCACAAGTTTGTATAAATTTTTTTTATTTAAGACATTGTTTCATCATTGTCAATTTTTTTTTGAAAGATTAACTTTTTATTTTCTGCCATTGGAATATTATTAGCCAACGAGTGAACAACTATATTGTATTTCGGATTGTCTTCTACATTATTATTTAGGAGACCCTCGATAGAGTATCTACAACCACCATTTCTTTTCCAGGTTGGTCAACTAAACTTAAATCATATTTTAGTAACTTTAATAGTATTCGCTGCAGTCTTGCTAATACTTTATCAAGAACTTTGTTGACAATAGCCAATAATGGTTTGTGGTCTGTTTGTACTAGTACTTGATGACCATATGCAAACTAATGAAATTTGTCTAAAGCAAAGGCTATAGCCAGTAGCTTCTTTTGTATTTGAGTGTATTTAACTTCTGCTTTTGTAACGCATTTGGACACGAATGAGATGGGATGCTCTTCTTGTGAAATACATCACCAAATCCTTCATCCAATGTGCGATATTGTATAGTTGTTTCTTTTATTGCATCAATTATTCTTAATGTTGGGGAATTCATTATTAAGTAATTTAGATGATGAAGGTGGTTTTTGTGGTCAGAAGTCCAGTTAGTTTCTTAAATGCATTGCTATTGAAGAGATTTGGGATCAGGTTTAACACCCTCTTTTGGAATAACAAATCCCATGAAATGCACATTCATATTGAAATTTATCAAAACCGAATTTTGTTATTTTTTAGTGCAAAACTTTTTCTAGTGTAGTATCATGCCCATTCTCATTTATACTTGACACTATTGTATCATCAAAATAGACCTGTACATTATCAATAAGATCAAAAATTTCAGTTTTGTCTTTGAAAATTTTCATGGGCAGAATTAATTCCGAATGGTAACTTATTAAATTTGTACCTTCGGAATTGAGTATTAAAAGTACACAAATCAGAGTCTTTTTTGTTCAAAACGTGTTGCCAAAATCCATCTTTCATATCAAGCACTGAAATCATAGATTTGCTAGACAATTTGCTGATTGTCATTAGACACCGGAATAATAAATGTTCCCTTAAAATATATCTATTTAACTGTTTAGGATCTATGCACTAGCGTAAAGTATTATGACTTTTTTTCAACTATCATTAAATTGTTTATCCATTCTGTAGGATAATGTACCTTTTGATTAATATTTTAGTGTTCTAAATTATCTAATGTTTCTTTTATTTGCTTATGCAATAATAAGGAGTTTTTCTATTGTATTGCACAATAGGTTTATAGTCCTATGTAAGTTCAATATTACAAAGCCGCGGAACCTTACGTAAGCCTGCGAAAACATATATATATATATATATATATATATATATATATCTTATAGATTTCTTCCTTACTTAAATTTTCATCTATACTATAAACCCTCTGTATTGATTTAAATAGGAGACAGTCCTTAAGGCCTAATATTGGTTCAATATCAAGATTAACAATAATAAATTTGAATTTAGTATATTGATCATTATACTTGCAATCTAGGGTCACTTCGCCTATTGACTTAAATTTGAAATTGCCGTATAAATTAGTATTACAATTTATTTACTAAATACATTTCCCTTGTTTGGCAATTGATTGTAAATTTTTTTAGGCGAAATACTCACATCAGAACCTGAATCCAACTTAAATTTAATTGCTTTACCTACTACATCAACTTTTTTATACTAGATGTTCTTCAGCGTTTTTATTCCCATGTAATTTACGAACACCTGATTATCCTCATTAGGTACTGCATTCTCTAGGAATCTAATATACACTTCTGGTTCTTTTTTCTGGTTAGTTTATAGGTTTTTTCCTCTTATGTGTCACTCTATCTTCAATTTTTTGTTCTTATATGCAGGCTTTTGCAAAATGTTTTTTAGCTTGACAAGCTGCATATGTCTTATTAAATGCTGGACATCTTCTAGGCAAGTGTACAAACAAGCACTTCATGCATTTGATCTTTTTGACCCATGTCTACTCCTTGGTACACCTATCTGTAAGGGAGTAAAAAATATATCTAATACCTCGGGACTGCTGCACTGGCTGCAAACTCCATCTCCCTAAGTATGGTAGAATCTAAACAAAACACTAATTTTGCTTACAAAAAAAACATAGCCTAAGGCTATAATAATTTAAGAGCATAAAACGTCTAATAACTTCTTCAGGGGTGGGATGACCTGTATAGCTTAACACAGTAGTGTACCATTTAATGCACTAAGTCACAAACACATCAGTTCAATAAATAAACAAATTGGAAGGCAAAGTATTTCTAATGTTTTTGTAATATATGTACAAGAAAAGGTATGTACAAATAAGCATGATTCGCCTTAATTCCTTAAGAAAAGATTCAAACAGCAAAACTATATACAAACCGACTTAAACTTTCATAAGTCAAAATTTTATATACAATTAATAAAAAATTAAATTACGTTAAATCATTTACAATTAAATTAAATGCGCCGATAAGTGTCTGAGCTCAACCTCATCAGTGTTACACTGTTTGTTAATACAAAATATGTGTACAAAGCACTTTATGCAAAGTTGCTATATTTTCAAAGTGAAGTTAGATTTAGGTAAAGGTCATTATAGTTCAAATTTAATTTCAAGTAAATGTGGACTGATACCGGTATTAAAATTATCTAGCAGGCATCAGGTAACTTACTAACAATTTTAAAATAGAATTAAATTAAAACGTCCAGGAATGTTTACAACATCATGAGGTAAGTTACGAATAAAAATTATTGTAGTTTACACTTTGTTTAAATAAATTTTGTTCCAAACCCGATCAGATAAGAAAGTCATAATTACCTAGTTACATGATTTGTAGGAAAACAATATCATCTGCCTGCAAACAGCCAAACCTAACCGCCAGCTGCGTCCTTGACTCGACTTGACCCTTGCGATGAACATGGAATTGTAAAGTATCAACAACCTTTGCTCTCCACACTCGCACTTGGGGATTCGTCACCTGTTATTTGTTTAAATTCGAATGGTACATCTTCATATGAAATTCCGTTAATCAAGTCCAAATTTATGCCAACGCCATTAGATAACTGGGAAACCTCTTTCGTTCAAGACGGTACCTTAGTAATCTAATTTTTAAAATAACTATAGTTATTTGTTTCAGCCGTAACTGACAGCTAAAATTTATAATACTTCATTAGCAAAATTTTATTTAAAAGAAATCTCACCTACCACTAGCCTGCTGTAAGTTTCGTTAAGTAAAACTTTTTTAAATCGAACTCGCTTCTTTGCAAGAATTCTTACTAAGAAGCCGATTCCTCGAATCACCATCATGCTTGCAAGTTCAACTCAACAAGAACCAGAAAACCGCGATGGCCTCGAGTATCGCCGTCGGATCTCGAATCCCTACTCCGTTCTAACTTGTTCTACGCGCACTAGAACTATATACTACCATAGATGTATACGCTCCGTAATTAGGATTGCCTACCTATAAGGATATTAGCAGGATTTTACACTGCTACACCCCTTTCAATTGAATTTAATTTCTTCATCAGGATTTAGTATTTTAATATGCTGTTTACTTGGTTCCATGCTTTTGCAATAATCAATTATTTTCTGTACACTTGACTTTGGTTCATGTATTAATCGCAGCTGAAAATATTTACAGTTAATTTCAACGATTAACCTATCTTGGATTATATGTTCTTCATACGACTTTTTGCATATTTCGTTCTTGCACACATTCGTACATATTGATCAATGGACTGGCTTTTGTTTTGGACAAGCATATTAAACTTGAAAGCTTTTATTGCAACAATTTTTTTTCAGTAAAAAATATTCATCGAATGCTTCTATTTACTGAAGTAAGTTTACTTTTGATTTTTTGTGAACGTATTAAAAATATCTAATCCCTCATTACCAATACAAGTAAGAAGGTTTGATATTTTAACTTCTTTGTATTTTTCGGTTTTACCTGATAAAATAATGAATATTTCGAATCGTTGCTTCCACATATTCCAGTTATTTTTGGGTTGTGTTTCATCAAACAAAGCAGCTGGAGGATTAAATTGTATAATTGACTGAATTAAGCCATGAGGAAATTTTAACCTCAAAATAGAGTTTAATTGAGCAAAACTATATGTTAAACTTTTTGGCAAAACAAGCAGCCACAGACACCATGTAAATATCAATAACTATTCAGTTCAGTTTTAATGACTTTATTTACAAATAGTATATCGTTCATAGCGGAGTTATCTGATGTTACCACGCTCACAAGCATCGTCGTGGTAGTGTCTTCCCTACCTGTTGCTTGACTGAGCGGCAGTGGAGATGCTAGCATTTAATACCTAGGATAAAGACCTTATATACTACAATTCTCATGTGCACAAATGTGGATGATGTATTGTATTTTAAAATATAAAGTCATTGTGACATGGCATTTCATCTAACAAATTGTTAATGAGATTTTACTACAATCAAAATAATGAGTAGTAGTTTATGCAGTTACTTGGGAGGAGTGACACAACCCTACTAGATCAACTTATTATTTTAGACCAGAGCCAACTATTTACATAAATAATCAATTTATTTTTCTTTCATAAGTTATTGGATTATCCTTTCTAGTCTATTGTATACCACTATCCTAAGGAGATTACACATCAAGTAATTAATTTTGTTGAATCTTTGAAGAAAAAATAAATGTAAAATTTAGGCCACGTAACCAAGCAGATTTATCAGCAAAAGTACTGAAGCAATCTATATTAGTAAGCAATAAATAAACATTATATATCATAATCTTAGGCAGCATTATTTCTTACTTTAAATATCTCAAAAAATAACTAGCTTTTTTTAAACAAGAGTATTTGGTCATAGATTTTACGGTAATATAGGTAATAAATTACCAAATTATTTTTAGAAACGTAATTAAACAAAATGATTCATCTTATAGTAGCGGAGTGCAGCTTAAACTGTCTTTATCACTACCATAATCTTAATCAAACATTGCATATATATATATATATATATATATATATATATATTGCTATGATAAGAGCATAAATCCACGTTAAGGAGCACAAAACAGAGCATTGTTTTAAGGAGTGAATGAAACAACTCAATTAAAAGTAATCAAGGGATGATGATCCACTGCACGCAGTAGCAGATCCAGCGAGAACAAAGAGAGACGCATCAGGAAAACTACAGGTCAGAGCTATCTAGCATAAGGCATAATTTTCTTTTTATTTTGAACATTGACTATATTTTATCATACCTGAATATTTTGTAAAGAGTCAACCAAAAATCTTTTTATACGTGAAAATTTACATAAAGAGGGAAAAGGTTTTGAATGTTCAGAAATTTTCCAGTAGATATAGTGTCATTTTTGCTGGCTTTAACTTAAGGAAAGGGAGCTATAATTTTTGCGGATAAACAATTTAAATATTATGATTATTTGATTCAGGGGTTGATTTTGTCATATAGTACAACATATTAAACTGTGAAGTGCAGATAATATTTTCTTTCTCATTATAAAAACATTAGTCAATTTCATTTTTCTCATTTAAAATAGGAAAAGTATTGTTAAAAAGGGGGTAAACTATTTGTTATCATAACTTAGTGCACTCTGTGTGAATTAGACTGAACTAGTCGTGGCATAATTAAAAACTAGGATATTAAAGGACACAGCGGTGGCGGACAGCAGGAAATTGGATGTTTTACATTGGCCTGCAGCATTATCATATCAATATATATATATATATATATATATATATATATATATATCTGATTTATCTGAATATTTATTAACTCTAATAATAATAGCAATATCGTTCAGTACAATTTCCCTTTCCAGATACTCGTTTTCATTCTCTTCAATATGGAAAGAAATATTTTCCCATTCTTTAATACGGATGACACTAGACTTGTCTTTGCTATCGTTCTTATGTCGTCTAACTTGAAAGTTGTATTACGTGTTGCAACATAGTTTTTGACTGATGCCCATACGTATTCAATTGGGTTTAGCTTGGTATGGTAAGGTGGCAAACGAAGGGCAATGTGCCCATGTTGTTCTAAATGTATATCAACTACATAGGTTTTATATCTGTATTTTTGAATATAGTTAATTTTTTTGTTTCATTAATTTCATAACTAATTTCTTTTTCAGTTAATCACCTCTGTATATCAGTTTTTTTTTCAAGCAGATGTTGGACTGTGTTCTGTTGTCATATTATGATGTGCTACATTATCCATTACTAACACTGAGTTGCTTTCACAATTTGGAAGGAACTTTTTTGTAGTCACCTTACAAAATGATGATAGTTCATAGTCATCATCGTAATCTCCTATTTTGTCTTGATTTAAACATTAATAAAGCATTTGAAGTAAAACCCTGTTTTATTACTACAATGGAGAATAATCGATCATTTTCCCTTTGTTAGGGATGCTTTTAAACATTTACTGCTTCTGTCATCTCAAACTAAAGCAACCGTGTGAGGTATTTAAATATGTTGCGTCACCGTATACAATGTTTCTTCCTTCTTTCTTGTACTGTTGTAAGTGCCATCATCCTAGGTTTGAATCCCGACATGGTCCGCTTGAAAGATGTTAGACGAACATTTTTTACAAAAATATGCCCATGTTCTGATGAGAGGTAAAATGGAGGTCCAGTGTGTAAGTGTTGTCACGCATGGTAATGATTATTGCCTTGCTTGGAACAGCAAGGGTTTGGCAAAATTCAAAATTTTCCAGGTAAATAAAACTTGCTTTCTGGCCAATGTAGTACCTTCAGCTGAAGCATTGGAAAATCAAATGTAGTGTAATTGCTGTGATCCGAAATCAATGATATAGGTACCATTATTTAAACTCATCCTTTGTTTTAATCTTTAAATTTTATTTACGTTTAATTGATTTTGAAGTCCTATTAATTTGAAGCACGTAAATTTTTCACGTTTAAACCCAGTGTAGTACCATTGGGTAGAGCATTGGGGATGTGGCCGGATGTATAGCGGGCCTTACTTATATTATACTGTAATTACTGGGAAAATTCAACTCGATTTTTATAAATGTTAGGATTTTCAATTAATATTTTTCTGTTATTTTGAGCTTTCTTCCACAGAAAATTGAATTTACATATAAGATGCCTAAACAATGACAATATTCTGTTAAAATTAAGACAATCATCATTTTTAATTCTTCATATATGGCTTTCATGATGAACCTAAATGGATAGAATGATTCACAATCTGCCCATGTGTCAATTTAATAAAATTATTATAGTACAAGAGATTTCGCTACATGTTTCAGGCTTATAAATCTTAAATATTAAGCAAACATATATACATAATTAAAACTACCCTCATGTTTGATTTTATAATCCAACCATTACTTGTACTTCATATATAAAAATTTCTTTGGTATTTTCAATCGCCTGAAGATGGACTCAGATTTATAGGCCTGAAACATGTAGCGAAATCTCTTGTACTATAATTTTATTAAATTGACATATGGGGAGATTGTGAGTCATTCTATTCATTTAGTTTCATCATATAAGAACCCCATTTGGAGTAATAAATCATTTCTCACATTATGGATGTTCAAGCAAATCGAGCACAATTATTGAGGAAATTCGAAACACTATTCAAGAAATTGAAACGTACAAAATTAACGATATGGTTCAACAACAGCTGCATAAAAAAAAGGTTTAACTCCAAAATACACAAATTTATATTCAAACACTAAAAATGTCAGTTCCGATAAAGCAATCAAGAAAGCCAAGATCATATGGATTAAAAACGAGATTTTGAAGCATTATAGGATTCTATCAAACATTAATCGACAGTTATATTTACTACATCTACATATAACATCTATAGTTCAACCATTTGAATTGGATATAATTTTACACAAAATCAAGGACTCAGTTGAAACATATGGTACTTATTTATTTAATAATTTATATAAAAAACTCAATCATCTCACTATACAACATCAACCCAAGAGAACAGGTAAATACACCTATTCAAACTACACATTTCACCCAAGGTTTCTTAACTTAAGTTCACAAACTTTATCTAACTACGAATTGAATATTTTAAATAATGGCCTAAAATTTAACCCTCCAGACAATAAATCGAAGAATATAATATTATCAGATTTAGCTGTTACTGCTGATACCATTTTTTCAATTGCGAATATAGATCAAATTGATGTATAAAATCAGAAATTTTAATATATATATATATATATATATATATATATATATATATATATATATATACAGGGTGCCCTATTTCTTACACGTTGTATGGGCAACTTTGTTGTTTGTGACATTAGAGAAAAGGATAAATAGGGAAAGTAGTGCAGTTTTTAATGCCGAGTTCAGCCATGAAGAGATAATTAACACAGGGTGTAGCAAAAGTGTTATACCAAAATAACGAAATTTTAATCTTTTTTGTTTTACTTCGTGGTTTATTTATTGTGATAGATACAGTAAAATGTTGTAGATGTTTTTTACATTATTTTAAAAGGAGAATAAGATAAACTTATTTGTTTTTACATGGCTTTGGTCATGTTCGAGTAAATAAGTGAGTTTATGTTTTTTTTAAATGGAAACCATAATTGGCAGTAGTTCTGATAGAAAGGCATTTTTTCTCTTTTCAGTGAAGTACTACAGTGTACATGTTTGTTTTTATGAAATACGAAACATTGTATTAAATAATATGTGAATATTTGAGCTGATTTTAAGAATCAAGTAGCCATATGACACATAGCAATAGATTTCACTTGTTTGAATAACAGAAATTAGATAGTACTGTTATTTTGTGTTTATACGTACATTATTTTCTTCTAATAGTTAGAATGTCCTATCCAAATGAAGAAAAAAATTATATGCTCTTTTGTTACTATTCTTCGAATCGTAACTTATGTGCAGCAGCGGATTTGTACTCTGAAAGATACATGGAACGTAAGCAACCACACTGTCGGATATTTCGCAAACTTGAAAATAATCTTAAGGCATATGGTGCATTTACCAAACCTAAATTCTTACGAAAATATGAAGAAACTGTTGAAATGAATGTGTTGGCATTTGTTAACTATAAACCAGAATCTTCTAGTGTCGAAATTGCAAACCACTGTGCAACTTCTAAGGAAACTGTGAGGTGTATTTTGAAAAGTCGGAAATATCATCCCTATCACTATTCTATTTCGAATCCAATGTATCCAGTGGATAATCAAAGACGGATAACATCTTGTCGTTGGTACCTTAATAAATGTGAAGAGGATTCATATATTTGGAGAACCATTATGTTTACTGACGAGACTAAATTTACAAATAACAGAATATTTAATCGGTATTACAAAGTATTTTATTCTCAAGAAAATCCTAAACTCGTGCGTGAATCCAGAGATCAACATCAATTTGGTATTAATTGTTGGTGTGGAATATTTTGTGAAAAAATTATTGGACTTTTTTTTATAACGACAATTTGACCGCTGCAAATTACTTAAATTTCTTAAAACACCAACTGGAAGAATATTTGGATGAATTACCTCTTAACATCCATTACAGACTAAAGTATTTCCAACACGATGGTGCCTCTGCACACAGTGGTACATCAGTGAAGTAATATTTAACTGATTGTTTTGAGCACGTGGTAGGTAACAAAATGGAAATTGATTGGCCTGCTTGTTCACCACAACTTACGCCATTAGATTTTTATTTGTGGGGTGATTTAAAAAATAGTGTATTGTACTACTCCTCAAACGCTTGAGGATTTAATAGCTAGAATCCAAACAGCAATTGCAAGCATTGATGCACGAACAATAGAAAAAGCACTTCGTAATGTTAAAAAACGATGTGAGCTGTGCCTTCAACAAAATGGTGGGCACTTTGAACACCTTATGAAGTGATATTATATTTAAAATTTTTAACATAATTTGTTTTTGATATTTTTGTTACGTCATGCATGAGTATTATTATTTAATACCAAGTTTCGTATTTCATAAAAACAAAATTTTTTCAAAAATTTTGATGTTGAACATGTACACTGTAGTACATCACTGAAAAGAGAAAAAAATGCCCTTCTATCAGAACTACCGCCAATTATGGTTTCCATTTAAAAAAACATAACCTCACTTATTTACTCGAACATGACCAAAGCCATGAAAAACAAATAAGTTTATCTTATTCTCCTATTAAAATAATGTAAAAAACATCTACAACGTTTTACTGTATCTATCACAATAAATGAACCATGAAGCAAAACAAAAAAGATCAAAATTTTGTTATTTTGGTATAACGCTTTTGCTACACCCTGTATGTTAATTATCTCTTCATGGCTGAACTCGGCATTAAAAACTGCACTACTTTCCCTATTTATTTTTTTTCTCTAATGTCACAAACAACAGAGTTGCCCATACAACGTGTAAGAAATAGGGCACCCTGTATATATATATACCCTGTATATATATATATATATATTATATATATGTATATAACGATGTATATGTATATGTATATAACGATGGGACAACAGTTAACTGGACATACTATGCATCATCAAATAATGACTATTAAACTAAACGTTTCTTATTCGAATCATCAAGGTTTAAGAAGTACAGAGTTTTGAAGTTTATAATTTTATTTTAATTTTTTGGCATTATTTTCAAAATTTTTGTGTTGTTAACTTGTAAATTGGATCTGTTTGTTTTGGGTACAGAAAAAAAGAATATGATACAACTTTTTTAAGAAATGGGACGATTCGGCGCGGCCGTTTTAGTGCAGAGACGTTCCGGCGCCTGGACGTTCCGGCGTAGGGAAGTTTTGGTGCCGGGATATTTCGGCGCAGGTCGTTTCGGCGCAGGGACGTTTCGGCGCAGAAATGTTTCGACGATCAAAATTGTTTGCTATTTGTCAATATGGCAATATTGTGCATATCTGTAGCGTTGTGGCGAAAACAATGATGACGCAAAAATAGAGTTGAGGGTTCAACTTAGGTTAGTAGTAGAAATGTTGTACTACTAAGATGTAATAATCGAAAGTGTACATGTGCGACCACAGTGTGGAGGCGAAAATAGTGTTGAGGTTTCAACTTAGGTTAGAAGTAGAATTGTTTTACTAATAGGACAAAATAATCGAAAGGATACATGTGCGTAAATAGTGCTGAGACGAAAATAATGTTGAGGTTTCAACTTGGGTTAGAAATTAAAATGCTTTACTAGTACGACATAATAATCGAAATGGCACATGTTCAAAGATAGTTTTTAGGGCAAAATAGTGTTGGGATTTCAACTTAGGCTAGAAGTCGAAATGTTTTACTACTACGACATTATAATCGAAACGGTACATGTGCGAAGATAGTGTTGATGCGAAAATAGTGTTGAGGTTTCAACTTAGGTTAGAGGTCAAAATGTTTTATTACTAAGACTTAATAATTCAAAGTGTACATGTGCGTGGATAGTGTGGAGGGGAAAATAGTGTTGGGATTTCAACTTAGGTTAGAAGTCGAATTGTTTTATTACCAGGACATAATAATCGAAACGATACATGTGCCGAGATAATGTTGAGGTGAAAATAGTGTTGTAGGTGGTTTGAACTTAAGTTAGAATACGAAATGTTTTACTACTAAGAGAGAATAATAGATTCGGTACATGTGCGAAAATAGTTTTGAGGCGAAAAAACATATTATTGCAAGCGCTGAAACGTCCTTGCGCCGAAACATCCCTCGCCGAAACGTCCCTGCACCGAAACTTCCCTATGTCAAAACGTTCTTGAGCCGAATTTGCCACGCCGAAGTGGCCGTGCCGAAACGTCGTAGACCTCTTTTTTTTATTAAATAGCCATAACTTTTACCCTCTACATCTAGCATACAACCGACTTCGAAATCTGAAAGAGCAACCCTTTTTATGTAAAAACATATGCTTGTCTTTGATATTCCAATCTGTTTTCAAGAAAAAACCATTTAATTCGTGGGATATCATGCTGAAAATAATAACAATAGTTTAGTAGGCTTATTTTACTATCTGACAGTTGTCATTATGATCCGTCATAGTTTTTATTTAACGAGTCAATAAAGGTATTTAAGTGATCAACTCAGTAAGTGTTTCGAGATGACAGATATGGTGTGTGTTTTTGAGCAAACAAATTTCAATGACCGCGTTGCGATCCGAAGGTATACCCAGTTATACCTCCAAAGAAGACAACCGAATCATAAACTGTTTTGAAACCTGTACAATCATTTAGGCGTGAAGGGTTCATTTTGTCCAAGTGCGGCAATGGGTATAAGTTCATCTCCAAATCGATGAGTAACTTATACCCATTGTAGCCTAGATTTTCATACCGCTATCCAAAACCTCCTCTTCTTGCTTAACCGAGATAATTTTTGGAGCGCGGTTTTCAGTATTGGGACGAAATGAACCCTTTTCTTCACAGTAAAGTAGTTGTGACTATCCTACTAAAATAACACTCTAAAATTATCTACACCGCATATTAATCATGTGTTTTATATTGTTAAAAGAGATTTTGCATATTAGCAAGTAACAGATTTGGTTACTCTCAAATACCGGAAATCTGCATTGTACTGATTAAAGTTAGAAGTAGTAAAAATTTAACATTCTTGGGAGTCTTCGTTCAAATTTTTTTCTCCTAAATGAAATTGATCTTATAACATTCGTTACATGTTACTCCATAAAATAACTTAATTGCTAATATTACATAAACTGTTTTTCTTATTGCTTTGATAGACACTCATCATTTTTTCGAATATATAATTAAACTTGGTGCACAAGTTCTAATTAATTATATTACTGTTCTATGCAGAACATCAGTTACGTTAATTTAAATTGGGTTCATTGTATAATATTCTTAATTGGTAATTGGATCTAATATGTTCCAATCGTTTGTGAAATATGAAAATTGTGTTTTATTAATACATCTCTGCATTTACAGTGCAGAATGATTATTTATAATATTCAAAATTTGAATGACCAACATTTTGAATTTGATATTACAGTGTGTCTATATAGTTAATAAGATGAAGTAATAACTTAGACTTTTATGCAAAGCCCAAATGATCATTTCAGTCAAGCTAGTAATTGAAAGAAGGAAAATATAAGGTCCCAGACAGGATTTCATACTGGAATTTCAGCTTTCTGGGCTGATGTATTTACCAATTACACTACTGGTGATTAAATTGGAAAATTTTACAAATCTAAATCTTGTATGTCACCATACATCAACCTAACTTTCAGTTACGTTTGGCATTTTGAAAATCGTATCTGACAGTGTCAAGTTTTTGACTTATGTCAGATATAGACAGGATGCGATGCCCAAATTTACGGCTGTAAGCCAATATTTAATATACATATTAGGTAATTAATTGCACAAGGCAAATTGATAAATACTATGGTATTATAGTTAATAAGATGAAATAATAACTTAGACACTTATACAAAACCCAAATGATTATTATCGAGCTAGTAGTTGAAAGAAGGAAAATAAGGTCCCAGACAGAATTTGAACCTGAATTTTCAGCCTGTCGGGCTGATGTATTTACTAATTACACTACCGGGAGTGGTGATGAAATTGAAAAATTTTACAAATCTAAATCATGTATGTCACCATAAATCAACTTAACTTTCAATTACGTTTGACATTTTTGTCAATCATATCTGACAGTGTCAAGTTTTTGACTTAAATCAGATACAGACAGGAAGCAACACCCAAATTTACAGCTGTAAGTCAACATTTAATATACATATTAGGTAATTAATTGCACAAGGCAAGTTGATAAACACTAAGGTATTATAGTATTTATCAACTTGCTTTGTGCAATTAATTACCTAATATGTATATTAAATGTTGGCTTATAGCAGTAAATTTGGGCGTGGCTTCCTGTCTATATCTGACATAAGTCAAAAACTTAACACTGTCAGATTTGATTGACAAAAGTGCCAAACGTAATTGAAAGTTAGGTTGATGAATGGCGACAATTTTTCAATTTCATCACCACTCCCTGTAGTGTAATTGTTAAATACATCAGCCGGGAAGGCTGAAAGTACAGATTCAAATTCTGTCTAGGACCTTATTTGCCTTCTTTCAATTACTAGCTTGATTTGAAATGATCATTTGGGCTTTGCATAAAAGTCTAAGTTATTATTCCATCTTATTAAGTATAATACCTTAGTATTTATCAACTTGCCTTGTGTAATTAATTACCTAATATGTATATTTGGCTTACAGCCATAAAGTTGGACGCCGCTTCCTGTCTATATCTGATATAAGTTAAAAATTTGACACTGTCGGATATGACTGACAAAAATGCCAAATGTAGTTGAAAGTTAGGTTGATTTATGATGACATACATAATTTAGATTTGTAAATTTTTCAATTTCATCACCAGCCCCGGTAGTGTAATTGGTAAATATATCAGCCCGATAGGCTGAAAATTAAGATTCAAATTCTGTCTGGGACCTTATTTTCCTTCTTTCAACTACTAGCTTGATTTGAAATGATCATTTGGGCTTTGCATAAAAGTCTAATTTAGTATTTCATCTTATTACCTATAATACTCTGTATTTATCAACTTGCCTTGTGCAATTAATTACCTAATATGAATATTAAATGTTATCTTACAGCTGTAAAGTTGGGTGTCGCTTCATGTCTATATCTGACATAAGTCATAAACTTGACACTGTCAGATATTATTGACAAAAATGCCAAATGTAATTGAATGTTAGGTTGATGAATGGTGACATACAGGATTTAGACTTGTAAAATTTTCCAATTTCATCACCAGTTCCTGTAGTGTAATTGGTAAATACATCAGCCCGAAAGGCTGAAAATACAGGTTCAGATTCTTATTTGCCTTCTTTCATTTACTAGCTTGATTTGAAATGATTATTTGGGCTTTGCATAAAAGTCTAAGTTATTATTTCATCTTATTAAGTATAATACCGTAGTATTTATCAACTTGCCTTGTGCAATTAATTACCTAATATATATATTTGACTTACAGCTGTAAAGTTGGACGTCGCTTCCTGTCTATATCTGATATAAGTTAAAAATTTGACACTGTCAGATATGATGACAAAAAAGCCAAATGTAGTTGAAAGTTAGGTTGATTTATGATGACATACATAATTTAGATTTGTAAATTTTTCAATTTCATCACCAGCCCGGTCGTGTAATTGGTAAATATATCAGCCCGTGTAGCTTTGCCTATAGGACATAAAAGAAGAAGGGATGGAGTGCGTCACTTATGACTTTGTCCCCATAACAGTATACGATGCAAGCTAACAAAACACTGGTGAGCCAACTGAATCTGGCTTCAGAGAACATGAGATACTTACAACAATATCTTCAGGGTTGGTTCGGCCTGTTTTGCTTAGCAATAATGAATAATTGGTTATAATTTTGTTTATTGAAGTGTCAGTCAGTCTACCAAATAAAACGATTGCTGTAGGTTAACCAAGCTATATTAAATCACCATCAAATTTTTATATATATATATATATATATATATATATATATATATACAAAAAAATTTTCGATTCCCTAAAGGGAAATTATTTACAATTGCTATACACAAAATATTTACATAAAAGGATTGATTGAACAGAAGCAGTAGCAATTAAATGTTACAAAATAATAACTGGCGATAGTAAGGAGCTCTGTACCAAAACATGGTGGTACATATGTACTAATAAATTTAAATTCCAGCAGTACTTGGGTTTGAATTGAAATAGTAATACTGCAATCATGCAAGAAGTCTTAACAAATGTAAGATCTAAACAGAATCTACTTATTATAAAAAAACTTTAATAGATTGTGTTAATTTAGGGTTAGAATATGTAATTATGTTTTGCTAATAAAGAAACTAACGTATGAGCATTAAATGTTGATTATTTAAAATGACTACTAAAAGATTAGTTTACTAAAAATTTTCAGGTTAGACTACAATTATGAATAACCTCGAAGACTAAAAAAATGAACTTGACACTATAGTAACGTCATTGAACTAGATTAACGTTATCAATAAATACCTGCAGTTACGTCTCAATGAAAACAAACATCTGGCGGCCACACATACACGTCACCTGACTGGATTTTTGGAAGCCCCGCTGTGGGAGTTCATAAACCTGACTGTTTATGAAATTCAGCCAAAATTGCAGACGTCCTGAAATGAGGTAGATCCAGCTAACACTGTCTTAGATACGTGGAGATTCGCCGAACTCCGTGGGTTTAACCATAGGTATGAAAGAACATCAGCTTCTTCAAGTCATTTACAGTGTTAAATCTTCAGTAAAATATTTATTCTTGCTATTAGCAGAGATCGTTTTCTTGCTAGAGATCCTGCGTGTAATTTTACATACGGTTCGTTCAATCCTTTTCTTATAATTCCGCGATCAATTAATCAAGTAATAATTGGAGCTAAAAATGTGTAGATGCTTTAGCAAATTTTTAATTAATATACTCAGATTACTCACCCCTAGCCTGCATCAAAAATCAATCTGATTAACAATTATTATTTGAGTCGCACACTTTTCCACCCAAAAGTTAGATTTGCAATAAGGTATTTGCAGTCAACCATATTGCTTAACGGTTTCATTTAAAAAGGAAAGCTCGGGATCCGATCGGATCGTGGAGCATCAAATTGCCACTCCTGACTCCCTTCTACTATTGATTCGTTCCGTAACGAATACCTTTAGATTATAACCACAATAGATTCACCGAAAGAGTGAACCAGGTTTAATTTAAATCATATATAATATAGATACGCGAGCAGAGCACATTGGGTTGCCTAGCGTTATGATTTGTATCAGGAATTTATCCTGTTACTCCTGACAGGCTGAAAATTCAGATTCAAATTCTGTCTAAGACCTTATATTTTCCTTCTTTCAATCACTAGCTTGGTTTGAAATGACAACTTGAGAATTAGAAATGGTTTAAGTAAGGCTCAATATGGAAATATCTTGGAAATATTTACACATATACAGGGTTGCTTTTTAAAACTTACTAAAAAAGGGTAATATTAGTTTAAATGTAAATGCAAAGTTGGTGGCATTTCTGGTTAAACTGGAAGCAATAAAAACAATGTATTTTGTCACTTAAAAATACAGTGAAAAGCACTGACTATTTCTCCATTTAACCTATTTTCTATCTCTAAAAATAAGCTAGTTATCAATGGTAGACATGTTAAGTTTGGCATTCCATATATATATATATATATATATATATATATATATATATATATATATATTACTGTGGTTTAATATGATGTTCTCGCCCCTCGTTGTTGCGTCAGATTAATATTGATGAAGTACTTCCTCACGCTTGAGCAGCCGGATGTAATAAACGTCCAGCTGAACGCCACCACTCTGTGTTTTTCTCTAATCTTCTTATGCCACGGCTAGCCCAGTTTAATTTACACAGAGTGCACAGCGTTACGATGATCAATTTAATTTATCCCTTTAACTCTTACCTGTTTGAATTGATAAAACGAAATCAATCAATATTCGTATAATGAAAGGAAATAATATATACACTTCACAATTTTTGTAATCCTTTAAATAAACCCTTCAATCAATTAATATTATTTGAATCATTTATCCCAAAATTTATATCCTTTTAATTTTATTTTAAAGTCACCAAAAACAACACCTTTTACTAAAAAAATCTGGAATGTTCAAGACCCTTTTATGATTATAACGTAAATTTCAACGTATTCAATATTCTTGTTGACTCCTTACAAATTTGAAAAAAATTATTATATTCAGAGTTTAAAATTTAAATTTGAAAAGATTCCTTAAATCCAGTTAGCCCTGACCTGTGATATCCTGATGAGTTGTTGCGTGTTGTGGATCAACGCCCCCTTATTATCTTTAATCGAAAACCAATGCTCTGCTTTGTACTCTTTAACGTATGTTTGAACCAATAATTCAGTATGATATTTCTTGTTTCCAAAATACACCTCGTGCTTTATTCTATATTTTTCTGGATACGCCTTGGACCTCTTCACTTAATTATAAACTGGATTTCTTATGGTTTTGAATTAAAGCTATTCCATTTATAGTCGTGAATTAGAATTTCTGAATACCAGACTTAGGATTTCTTATGGTCGTGAATTAGAATTATCTGAATACCAGACTTAGGATTTCTTATGGTCGTGAATTAGAATTGTCTGAATACCAGACATAGGTGCCGTTTTCTGCAAAACGGCAAAAGCTTTTTCATATATTTTTAACGCAATTCGTCATCAACTATTATTATTACACAACACTATTTTTCACAATAATATAATATAAAATTTATTTATTTGTTGCGTAAATATTTGATTAAGAGTATTGCAGGTTTGACGTGCTTCAAACTGAGACTGCCCTTTCTTATCAACTCATGGGTGTTATATAGCTTTTGCTGTCTACATTTGGATTGGTTTTCCAAACAGCCTTACAAAGTGTTGCAACCAACCATATTTGTTTTGGGCATTCCTAGTATTTTTCAATCTGATTTCTGACGAAACTATTCTGAAGTTCCGTATCATGCTGTTATTTACTATTGTTTCCGATCTTTGATCGCCTTGTTATTGTTATCGTTGTTGGACTTTACTTTAGCTTATGTCTGTTGTTTTGTGTAGATAAAGTTTTTGGAGAATTGAACAAAATAGCTGATGTAACATGAGTGCTGTTTTCGTTTATGTTTCTATTTAAAACTCATCTTTGAACGTGCGTTTCTTATCAAAGCGCTTATTGTTCCTTCTTTCTTACAAGCGTGATTGCATGAAGATTTACTAGGTATTATCTTATATTCTGCGTATCTATTGTATAACTTATTGAACGCCTCTTGACGTATTTTAATTACATGTATGATTATTTCCCTGCTAAATAGGCGTTCTATTATTGAAAGACATGCTTACTGGCATTGATTAAAGTTAATTGCGGTCCATATACAGGGTGTTAAATGCTTGCTATTTACATAATGTGCAAATTATTTATTTTCCTGCTAAATAAATGCAGTTTTCTGATTCCCATTGCTATTTACAGTTACTACGCGACCCTTATTACTCAATACACCTCTAAACAACCCCTTATCACAGCAATATATTTATATATATATATATATATATTGCTGTGATCCATGTATTAGAATCGAGCCTCACGAATTGGGCGTCAAGAATGCTGTGAAACCTACAAAAAGCTATTAACTTAACTGTTCCGTTGACTTTCTTCTGTTAATCGCCTCTTTACTCTTTTCCGCCTCGGCTGCTCACCTAGTTAAAACTTTCATCCTCAATCATAAAAAAAACAAACACATTCCTATCACAAACACCAACGTTAACTCTATTTACATCAATATTCACAATACATTAAAATTTCAAAATTAAATTTCAGCATAAATTTCAGTATCAGAAAATTTCAAGATTAACTTTATTATCATTTTAATGTGCATCCAGAATTAAAGTCTTTGTAGATGCCTACTAATTAATATAACAATATATGCAGACCTGAGTCTGAGTACAAAGGGAGCATCTCCCACCCCTTTACGTTAATTAACCAGGTTCGTCTAATTGAGCTCAAAGACATACCCAAATTTTCATCATAATCCAGTACATAAATACTAAATACCCCTTTCTACTTAAACAAGAAAATTTCACCTTAAAGTAAAAAATTTGTTGTTAGTACACATTCATTACTGTCCATTTTAAGTAAACAAATTATAAAGTTATTTAACACACACCAAACATCAAAAATCGAACAACAAAGCATAAGTTACCTGAACGTTAATGCACTCGTGGCCCCAATGTATATCGTCCTCTGTTAATCACACCAATCCATCTGGGTTATGTTTAGGTCCTCGTATTGCTGGTCGCCTTTAAAATTTTCTACACCACCATTCATCTAAAGTTGTTTCAGTGCTTTTCCGGAACTCATTTGTGTATATCTGAAGCTTGTTTTGTGGATCCAGACACGTTTACGAATCATTTAATTATTAACACCCCCGAAAAATAGCAAAGAAATTCATACTTCTTTCACAAATATACGCCAAAACTGCCTACTTTTGTGTATTCATTTGTCGTTGCAAATTTGACTAATTGGTACAGTGATACTAGACTTTATTACCTTGTATCTTCTTTTCTAAGTGCACTAAATTACATTCATTGTAGCACGTAAAGAACAAACTGTTTTAAATCACCAAATTATACGAGCAAACTGTTTAAATTATTCTATCAAAATCGGAAAACTAAAAAGCACTGTTTAACGCATTGAATCAAATCGAAAATCTAAGAGAGAGAAACTCATATTAACCCGGGTATATATAGTGGTTAGCCTGTCTGTCGGTTTTGTCCTCAAAACGGCCAGTTTCTAGAATTTCGTATACTATGTTCCCATCTCGACCGCCTGTGCGTCGGTTCTTATTAAATTTGCACTCGCACCAGTTAAATCTCAGAAATTTCGACACGGCTCGCAACGTCTGGGAATAACTAATTAATTTTTATACAGAAATGTTATTTTTACCTCTCAAGTTTGCCTCTTATTTTCAACCAATCGCAACCCCGTGACGTTGCTCAACTCACGCCTTTTACTATATGTGTCTCGGTCTTGCGCATATTATCTGTCTCTATCTACCCTGTTCCGAGTGGTACAAATCTATATTCTTTAGTATCGGTTATTTTCAATCCATGTGGACTTGTGAAATAACCCACCTTATTAGCATTTCCCGTAAATATTAAGCAACGGTTTCTCCAACATTCTCTGTAACCATTTGTTATCTGCAAATTTTACGCAGAACATAAAACATTTAAAAATACGCAGGTGTTCAAACATAATACTTCTACGATCTGAATATTATTGGGTTTTTACTAGCTTTTATACATATTATATGTTACTAATGGTCCAATTAACTCCAATTAAAATAATACCCTTTAATTTTTAGTGACTCCTAATCAAATGTTAATTATTATTTGTACATTTTGTTTAATACCGGTTACTTAAAATTGAGATAATTAATATAAATTTTGCAGGTAATTTCCATTTGTTTCTTTACTCGGAATAATTAAATTACACGTAGAGCATTTTAATACTGCTTCTTTTTATAGAAGGCGTCTTGTAAATAATTGAACTCTCTTCTTTTTAATGAAACGAATGAATTTTTATGCTTCACGGTTTTAATAACGCGTACCTTTTCCCAAAGCTTCTACACGGTGATTAAAATTATTTGATGTGATTATTTAATTTTCTACCCTGGTCTAAATATGAGTATTTTCCTCCTATTTGAATACAAATAATCCCACTTATTTGAATTCAAATATAAAATATTTAAACCGCAAACAAAATTTCCATAAAAATTGCCTATCTCTCTCTACCCTTATCTATCTATCTTACCTAACTTATATCCAATCCAAAAAAAATATTTACACCTATCCTATATCCCTATCCTATTTCTAAGTCTCACCTAATTCTATAAACTGAATAAATCCCTAACTTCATTCTACTTATCCATCTAATCCTATATACATCCTATATACCTATCCTATTCCTAACTTTTAACTAATCTTCACCATACTTTACTTCCCCCTACCTAATCCTATATACCTATCCTACTCTTACTCTATTCCTAACTCTCCACTAATCTTAAAAGAAATATCTATACTTAACCTATCTTATTTTCTTCCTACATTTAATCTTTATTCTTATCCTAAACACCTATTTCTAACTATCCCTCATATTTATCCTATACCTAGCTTTATTTTCTATATCTATACTAAAATTCACCTATCCCTATCCTTTGTTATTTAAATCTAACTCTCTTCTTGACCCTCCAAGTTTTTCTTCTCACCATCCTAATACTCTTCATCCCTATTTCTCCTCCTTCTATATCTATACTTATCATCCCTATTATCTCACATACAATAAACTTATCATCCCTATTATCCTGACTCTTAAATATTACTTCTTCTTCAGTCCCTACACTTGTCTGTTTCTTATTTATTCTCATTTTCTTTTCTGCCGACAAACCAAACGATACTACTTTAAAATTATCGATTTTTCTCTCTACGGAAAATCCTATGTACCTTCTAGAATTCTTGTGTAATGGAATCAGCCAGAATGAATTCCTTAAATCTAATTTACTAAAAATAAACTTGCCACTTAATCTCGTCAAAAGTGTGTCCATGGATGGTGGACAATGGAATTGCGGTTTGGTCCGTTGATTAATTTTCCGTGCATCTTTAATTAATTCTGCCTTCACCTGCTCCCGATATGCTGCTGTTGCTTCTACCCCCACTAATTCTGCATGTTTTTGTACTAAAGCTTGAACCTCTACTCTCCTATCCTCTGGACATCTTATTGTGTTGATCTGTTTACCTTCATCATCTTCTACCTTTACTACATTAATACTCAACCCCGTGTCATCCTCTGTGACTTCATAACTGCCCTTCCATGGCACTACCCTATCCTTAATCTTTATTACCTTCCTTTCCATATCTATCAAAACCCCTAACTGCATCATACAGTCAACACCTAAAATGCTCTGAAACTTCAGTCCAGGTACAATTACAACCTCCTGTTCACAGCTTAAACCTCCTATATCTATCCTAAGCACCACAACACTATTTACTACAGCAAACTTCTTTTTATTTGGAGCTACTAAATAGCTACGCTTTATAGGCATAATTCTATCACAAACCTTATCCCTAATTTTGCTGACGAATTCCTCCGATATTAAACTCGCCTCTGCCCCTGTATCAAGTAATACTTCTACATTATTCTCAAAAATTTCTATATTAATAATTGGCAAACATAATTTTTCCTCAGTTTCTGGCTCTACTTCCTCCTCAATTTTGAAAAATTCACGTGGATGTTCATATCATTTACACTGAAATCTAGTGGTCTGTCGCGTTCTAAAAATCCTGTCCAGGTCTGTTTTCCCTACTTGGTCCTGGTCTAGCCGTCACCTCAGCGTATGTCCTAGGCGTTTCCACTCGTTCCGTGTCTGTATTAGCTGTCCCCCTCATGTCCGGTGAACTATTCCTTCTGGTAGGTTCCGGTCTCGGTGCAGATCCCTTTCCTAAACTATTACTTCTAAAGTATGGTCATCGCTGTTCCCAATTCTGTCGCTGGTATCCGTAACTATTCCCTCTTCTAGCATAGTTGTCCCGTCTATTGTCAAACCTAACTGTGTTGATCTGTCTTTCCCTATTATCCCGAGGTCGTCCACTACTTACGTCGTCGTACCTCTGCAGGTATTCTAAAAACATTTCTCTGTCCACTATGTTCTGTAGTGCTACGTGTTTTCTTACTTCTACCTCGAAGTGTCGTGATAAATACTTGATAATTTGTCGGTCCGTCAGTGGTGGGTTCAGTTGCTTTCCTATGCTATACTTGCGTATAGCATATTGCTCCTACTTCCTGAAAATTCTCCTTAAATTTCCTGTGATTAAGTCGTCTCGTACCTGGTCTTGTCTGTGGTCACTCCAGTAGTGCTTTAAAAATCTGTCTTCAAAGTCCGTGTAGGTGTCTATGTCCTGTCCTACTAAATTGTACCATGCTTCCGCGTTGTCTTTCAATAAAGCCTTTATCGTATTCAGTTTAGTCTGTTCGTCAAATAAATTTCCCACTAGATTTCTTACACTATTAATAAAAATTTGTGGATTTACTCTGTTATCGCCATAAAACTTCATGTGTTGGTCCAATGATACTCCACCTGTATAAAATCTGGGACCATCCCCCGTTAAATTTGACATGTTGTATTTGATACTACTAACTTCGCGTTCTACCCTGCCTAACTGATCCCTACATGAGTCCGTTACTTCAGTCATTTTTATATTAATCTCTTCTTCACAAAAAATGCGTACTTCGGACCTTAAATGTTCCATTTCCTGTCGAAGACCTGTAATATCACGCTCATTTTTTTCAACCCTATTTTATACTTCCCCCAGTTTCACGGTAAGACTATTTTTAAATTCTGTAAATTCTTTAGTATTTTGTTCAATTTTCCCGCTTATCTGCTCTAATTTTTGGTTGGACTCCTCCCTCGCTCTATTCGATTCTTCCCTAGCTCTATTAGGTTCTTCGTTCATCCTCTCTAGCATTCTCATTATCATCTCGTTTCCTTGATCCCCTGATTCCGTTCTCGACTGATCTCTACTGCCTCCAGCTTCTTCCATTTTCGAATTTTTCTCACACAATGCACTATCGTCACTTCCAATTTCCACTCCTTGACTCCTTAACCACTCCTTTCTCTGCATACGTTCTAATCCTCTCACACACACTCTGAAATACTCTTAAATTTATACACAAACAGAAACTCTCTCTCTCAGATCGCCAGTTTCCGGGAATAAAATCACAAAAATTTTATTTGGAACTCGAGCCTCACTTTTGGGTCGCCAAGAATGCTGTGAATCCACCAAAATCCGGGAACTACGGTTTTCGAATCGAGCCCCACAGATTGGGCGTCAAGAATGCTGTGAAACCTACAAAAAGCTATTAACTTAACTGTTCCGTTGATTTTCTTCTGTTAATCGCCTCTTTACTCTTTTCCGCCTCGGCTGCTCACCTAGTTAAAACTTTCATCCTCAATCATAAAAAACAAACACATTCCTATCACAAACACCAACGTTAACTCTATTTACATCAATATTCACAATACATTAAAATTTCAAAATTAAATTTCAGCATAAATTTCAGTATCAGAAAATTTCAAGATTAACTTTATTATCATTTTAATGCGCATCCAGAATTAAAGTCCTTGTAGATGCCTACTAATTAATATAACAATATATGCAGACCTGAGTCTGAGTACAAAGGGAGCATCTCCCACCCCTTTACGTTAATTAACCAGGTTCGTCTAATTGAGCTCAAAGACATACCCAAATTTTCATCATAATCCAGAACATAAATACTAAATACCCCTTTCTACTTAAACAAGAAAATTTCACCTTAAAGTTAAAAATTTGTTGTTAGTACACATTCATTACTGTCCATTTTAAGTAAACAAATTATAAAGTTATTTAACACACACCAAACATCAAAAATCGAACAACAAAGCATAAGTTACCTGAAGGTTAATGCACTCGTGGCTCCAATGTATATCGTCCTCTGTTAATTACACCAATCCATCTGGGTTATGTTTAGGTCCTCGTATTGCTGGTCGCCTTTAAAATTTTCTACACCACCATTCATCTAAAGTTGTTTCAGTGCTTTTCCGGAACTCATTTGTGTATATCTGAAGCTTGTTTTGTGGATCCAGACACGTTTACGAATCATTTAATTATTAACACCCCCGAAAAATAGCAAAGAAATTCATACTTCTTTTACAAATATACGCCAAAACTGCCTACTTTTGTGTATTCATTTGTCGTTGCAAATTTGACTAATTGGTACAGTGATACTAGACTTTATTACCTTGTATCTTCTTTTCTAAGTGCACTAAATTACATTCATTGTAGCACGTAAAGAACAAACTGTTTTAAATCACCAAATTATACGAGCAAACTGTTTAAATTATTCTATCAAAATCGGAAAACTAAAAAGCACTGTTTAACGCATTGAATCAAATCGAAAATCTAAGAGAGAGAAACTCATATTAACCCGGTATATATAGTGGTTAGCCTGTCTGTCGGTTTTGTCCTCAAAACGGCCAGTTTCTAGAATTTCGTATACTATGTTCCCATCTCGACCGCCTGTGCGTCGGTTCTTATTAAATTTGCACTCGCACCAGTTAAATCTCAGAAATTTCGACACGGCTCGCAACGTCTGGGAATAACTAATTAATTTTATACAGAAATGTTATTTTACCTCTCAAGTTTGCCTCTTATTTTCAACCAATCGCAACCCCGTGACGTTGCTCAACTCACGCCTTTTACTATATGTGTCTCGGTCTTGCGCATATTATCTGTCTCTATCTACCCTGTTCCGAGTGGTACAAATCTATATTCTTTAGTATCGGTTATTTTCAATCCATGTGGACTTGTGAAATAACCCACCTTATTAGCATTTCCCGTAAATATTAAGCAACGGTTTCTCCAACATTCTCTGTAACCATTTGTTATCTGCAAATTTTACGCAGAACATAAAACATTTAAAAATACGCAGGTGTTCAAACATAATACTTCTACGATCTGAATATTATTGGGTTTTTACTAGCTTTTATACATATTATATGTTACTAATAGTCCAATTAACTCCAATTAAAATAATACCCTTTAATTTTTAGTGACTCCTAATCAAATATTAATTATTATCTGTACATTTTGTTTAATACCGGTTACTTAAAATTGAGTTAATTAATATAAATTTTGCACGTAATTTCCATTTGTTTCTTTACTCGGAATAATTAAATTACACGTAGAGTATTTTAATACTGCTTCTTTTTATAGAAGGCGTCTTGTAAATAATTGAAATCTCTTCTTTTTAATGAAACGAATGAATTTTTATGCTTTACGGTTTTAATAACGCGTACCTTTTCCCAAAGCTTCTACACGGTGATTAAAATTTGATGTGATTATTTAATTTTCTACCCTGGTCTAAATATGAGTAATATTTATAGAACATAATTTATATCAACTGGTGTTACAATCTATGCGAGCTTAATTTGTTAAAAGCAGTAATTCAGAAAACCATAATAAATTAATGACACTGACATTTAAAAACAATTTGTAACATAAAACTCTAGTTATATAAATAAAATTATCTTTAAACTTACACTGTACACTATTTACAAATGGTTTAAATTCACATAAGTTACAAGAATTTATAGTAAGAATGATGTTTAACAAGTTAACAACATGCCATAACTGATAAGTATAAACAGTTATGGCATGTTGTTAACTTGTTAAACATCATTCTTACTATAAATTCTTGTAACTTATGTGAATTTAAACCATTTGTAAATAGTGTAGCACAGTGTAAGTTTAAAGATAATTTTATTTATATGACTAGAGTTTTATGTTACAAATTGTTTTTTAAATGTCAGTGTCATTAATTTATTATGGTTTTCTGAATTACTGCTTTTTAACAAATTAAGCTCGCATAGATTGTAAGTAACACCAGTTGATATAAATTTGTATTATAACGAATATTCATAGGTCATGATTAAGGGAATAAATTACCCGAAACGTCGACAAATTCATAAATGAGCGTTTTTCTTATTAATTAGTGGACGAACATATTCCCAAAGAAGAAAATCAACAACTAAAGAATTTATATTATTAACAGATATAACGTCCGATAACACAGCTGTGATATTATATATATATATATATATATATATATATATATATTAGGTAGTTTTTTCCACAAGGTAAGTTGATAAATACTAACGTATTACGTAATTGGTAAACGCACAGTCCCGGCAAGACTGAGATGTAGGTTCAAATCCCGTCTAAGACCTTATATTTTCCTTCTTTCAATTACGCTCGATTTGAAATGATCATTTGGGCTTTGCATAAAAGTCTAAGTTATTATTTCATCTTATTAATTGTTATATATATATATATATATATATATATATATATATATATACACACAGTAAGACCTCGCTTAAAGCGTAGGATACGTTCCATCAAAGTAGAGCGTAATGCGAAACAGCGTTAAAGGAGACTATCTTAACATGTAAATAATGGGGTTAGGGGAAGTTGGATAGAAAATTGGTTAGGTATTAAATTTAATAATTGTTTTTTTTAATAAAAATAAAACCAAACATTTATTTCTTACAAAAATACTTATAAAAACAAAAAAAAATCTAAGTCAGTCAGATCATTTAGTCTATTCTGTTTTCAATTTTCTGCCTTTTTGTCAAGAAGGCATCTAATGTAGTTTGTGTTCTGTTAGAAGTTGTTGATAAGTGGATAAAGCATCTATAACACGCCGTCTTGCTTTTGAACTCCTGTCAAAATTTGGATCATTTTCGACAAATTGGTCCATAATTTCAATTATAGTGGTCAAACTCCCTTTTACAAACGCCATTGAAAGTTCTTTTTGCTCTTCTTCGAAATCACTACTATCAATATTTTTGTTTTCTTCTTGCTTAGTTAATTCCTTGAGCTCATCATTAGAAAGACTAGCTGCTGTTTCTTGAACTATTTCTTCGACGTCTTCCACATTTACCACATCTAAACCGGTTTGTTTCGCTAATTCACTATTTCTTCCACTATTTCATCCATATCGACAGAGTGTCCAATATTTTCGCTCTTACTTAAATCTAGCCAAATGTTCTTCCATACTCCTTTCAAAGCTCTTTCTGTTATCTCATTCCAAGAAAGGTTTATATTTGCTACAGCATTCATGATATTGTAGTTTTCTAAAATTCTCTTATTGATTGCTTCGCTTCTCCGTCTGTTTTTTCAAACATCTGCTTAAATTTTCACTGCAAGTAATAAACCTTAAAATTAGATATAACGCCTTGGTCCATCGGTTGGATTAAGGCACTTGTGTTAGGCGGCAAGAAAATTACTTCGACTGGAATGCATGTTGTTAAGTCTGATAAATTTGTTGGATGGTTTGGAGCATTATCAATTAATAGTAGTACTCTTTGTTCAAGTTTTTTAATTTCGCAATAACGTTTAACAGACGGGCAGAAATGTTCAGTGAACCATTCCAGGAAAACTTTTATAGTTATCCATGATTTTTATTAGACTCCCAAATTACAGGTAAAATTGATTTAGATATGCCTTTCATAGCTCTTGAGTTTTTGGAGTGGTAAACAAGTAGTGGTTTTAATTTGAAATCTCCACTCGCGTCACCACCCAGTAGAAGTGTTAAGCGATCTTTTGCAGCTTTAAATCCCGTTGTTCGTTTCTCTTCACGGGATAGAAATGTTCGTTTTCAAATTCTTTTCCAATACAGGCCTGTTTCATCAACATTAAAAACCAATTCTGAAGGATAGTTTCCTTGTTCGATTATTGTTTTTAATGTCGCTGAGAATTCAGCCGCCGCTTTCGTATTACCACTTGCTGTTTCTCCTGTAATCTTTATGTTGTGAAGATTATTTTGATGTTTAAATCTATTAAACCATCCTCGACTAGCAACGAAAGTTTCACTTATGTCACTTGCCTCAGCCTGAATGTAATGAAAAATTCTTCTAGCTTTTTCCATTATGATAGATTGGCTTAATGGCACATTGCGTTCAATTTCGTCGTCAATCCATATAGACAGTCGTATAATGTTATTTCTAGAATGGGTAATTCTAGTTGCAGAGCTCGACGTAGTTGCAGTTGCCGATGACAGTATTTTTTCTTTATTCTTAAGAATTGTCCTTATTGTTGAAGTTGCCAAATTCAATGCAGCACTAATTTGAGATTGACGTTAACCCGAATCTAATCTTCTAATTACCTGCATTTTAGTTTCCAGTGAAATGCTTTTTCTGGTTGCTTTCTTTCCTTGTTTTCATTATCATCCATGATAAAAACTAAAGATCATAATATTTGTCATTGTATTAATCGTTTTATATAAATTACAATAATGTCAATAAATGTTTCAAATGATAAAAATGCATTCGTACAGCTCCGCACCAAACAAGAAACGAAACTATACACTGCTTTGAATATGTTATGTACATGTATGTATTTGGAAACCTAGCACTGCGCACAATTTTGGGGAATCCCCGTAGTGCTGCGAGCAATTTCGGGGAATTCCCGGGTTGAAATAAAAGAGCGCTAAACCGAAACAGTGCTAAACTAAACAGCATTAAGCGCGGTTTTACTGTACACACAGCCCATGAATACGTTTAGATTCCAGAGGAATAATGGACAGGAGAGGAATCAAGGCAGCCCATTTGAAAGGGGGAATAGCCAAAGAAACAACTGCAATAGAGGAAATGTTTTTAGGAGTGACGGGAAAGGAAGAATAATGCATCTCGGACCATTGAGAATGGAACCGGTACTCAAGGAAGGGAAAATATGGCAAACGCACAGAGAAATGGCATAGTTGGTAGCAACGAAAATAGAAGGACATATGCAGAAATAGTTAATCACCCTGGAACATCAAGTAGGCAGGATTTTTAGATGCACGTGAATTTACAAAACTTGAGTTGGAAAATGATGAAAAAGTTAATGAAAAATTGATTTACTACTTATAATAAAATTACAAGTAGAGGGAAAAGAGATAAAATTACTGTTAGATACAGAAGCCGACGCAACGTTAATAAGTGAAGGTTTTATTAAAGATAATTCAGAGGAGTTAATGCAGAAAGTTATCCCTATTAAGAGAAATAATTTAGTATCGCCGAATAATAAGATGTTTGCAACTATCAAGCGTATCATAATTCTGACAGTTAAGTTGGGAAAGATGGAAGTTTGAGCAAGAGTTTTTAATAGTGCCAGGATTAAGAGTAGATGCCATTTTGGGAATGGATTTTTTTAAGTAAGATGAAAGGTATAATAGATATCGAAAATAGGGTGAAGATTATGTGAAATGAGAGGATTAAATGGGACGAAGAAGTTCATATAGAGGTACAACGAGAATGTATGAATTTGAATCAATTTGAGGAGATGGAAGGTAAAGGAGATAGAAGCTTAAGTATTAAGTGCCCTGGTGAAGTTAAAAGGGAAGTTTTATCGTTTTTAGAGAAAAAGACAGAATTGTTGGAAACTACAGAAGATGATGTTGAAGGTATGGAAATAATCGATGAAACTGAAGAAATAGTATAATTGCAGGCGTCGAAAAGGAGATAAAGGAACTTTCGGTGAATGCAGCTCTTAAAAATAAAATAAATAAAAGTAGTAAAATATTAAATAATGATGAAATAATTTGGAAAGTAGAACTTAATAATTCGTTTGGTATAATTGCGATTAGAGAATCAACGTATTTTGTGAAATGGCGTATGTACAAATATGAAGGAGTAGCATTGGTTTGTCGAAATATTCATTCAAATATGCGGATGTAAGAAAGAATTGGAAGCGTAGGAAAAGAAAGAAATTATTGAGATGAAAGAAGATGAAGGAGTTAAGAGTATAAGTGTGAATTATTTTAAGGGAGAATTAGAAGATAATGTAGATGAGGAATCATTTGTTGTTAAATGTCTAGATGAAGTTATAAATGAAATAGAATCGTTGTTAACAGAAGAAATATTATGAATTGAAAGATAGAGAATTAAGAATTGCTACTGATTGTGAAAATAAGTTAGAAGTTATTGATAGTGAACCATTTAAAACTGAAGTTTATGCATTTAATGCGGAGTAGTTGAAAGATTTTTAATTGGAGAGTAGCCTAAGTAGGTTAGATATAGAGATTCTAGACTACAAATTTTGTTGGACGTGAGTAGTATAGCTGGATAGTTGCTGGGACAACTTTATGAAAATTTTATATTTCATATTTTTTCAAGATTATGATGGTTTAGAGAGAAATGTGCGATAATACGATGAGTTATGTATGATAGTGAAGAGAATTTTGTTTGAGATGAAACTTGATGAGACTGTGTAAATATGAAAAAGTTAGAGATATAGGATAGAAATGTTAGAGTGTAAATAATAGTAGAATAGAGTTAAGGAAAGTTTAGTTGATTATAAAATAGAAATAGGTGGATTGTTAAAAGGGAAAAAAACCCTAATATGAAAAGATTATGGGTGTGTATTATAAAGCTTATAGAATTAGTTATAGATAGCAAGAAGTTAGAAATAAAAATAGTAAAATTACTTACATATGTGGAAAAATAACGCAGATTTAGAATTTTATATTTTGATTTGGAGGACAATGACGTGATAAGGGGTCAAGAGAGGTCATTGAAACCTAAATTCTACAAATAAATCGCACTAAAATATAATCTGGAAAATAAAGATTTCCGTAAATTCATGGTTACGCCCTGTATAATACAAGCGTACTTTTATTCATTGATGTACAAGCGAAAAATGCAAATTGCGCGTGTATAAATGATCACTCTGTATGATACATGTGTATTGTAAATAAATAGCAAGTAACGTAAGTTGTATATGTAAAAAGAATTAATTGTAAGATACCCTAAAACGCATTCAATGCGAACGCAAATCAATCGCTTAAGATAAATACAAAGCCATTTATTTTTACTTATTAATTATCAATACATTTTTGATAAAAAAAGCTTTTCATTTGCTGTAAATAGCATAGAATAGTACTAGCTTTACACATTTAGTTTAACAAACTACGATCACCGTGTATTGTAAAAGCCAATTTTAATACATTTTGTGTACGGAAACACGAAAGCAAATAATTTTATAAAATACAATTCTTTTTGCATTAAAAGCAATTAAAGTTTAAATTAAGTACCCCGTAGATTACAGAAACTAATTTTAAATAAAGAATTTTCTAGAATATTAGGATATAAAGAGATGAATCATCGGTATTTAGAACTACGTAAATATCTAATTAATAAATGAAACATTTTATTCCAAGAAGCGGCTGGATTATTGAAAAACCCACAAAATCCAAGAAATATCCGATAAAAATTAATTACCTTTCGCATTAGTATGCGATGCCACAAAAATAGTATATGTGTTAAACAAGAAGATGCAGAGCCCGTCACGAATAACCGGGCCCAGATAACAAGGTGATAAAACTCATCAAATTTGAACGCTAATGAGGATTTCCAAGAAATTACGTAAAATAGGCGTTTATTTTGTAGAATGAAATCGCGCACATTCTACAACCTCCTGGAAACAAATAAATTAGCGTATATAAGGAAGCGTTTATTAAAAACTGGATTCGATTCAGAAATTCGATGGCGAAATGTTATTTTAAGTCGCGAGCTGTTGCTTTGCGAATATGATATTTGAAGTATGCAGTAAGCATACCTTAATTTAATAATTATTACATTGGTACAATGAATATAGAAGTGATGTTCTAAACGTAAATTACATAATGGAATTTATTATTTACAATAAAGAGGGAATATTTTTCAACATAACTTTGGTAACTGCTCTTTGAAATGAGGAGTTTAAAATATGGAAAATCTTGTAAGCTGATTTGATGTCAATTTAAAATAAGAAGATGTTTAATTACGAGGAGCGTTTTGTGGATTCTGCAAGTATTACTTTTAGATTTATATTTAACTAATATTGGTGTATTTCTATCTAGTTTAAGATAAGGAAAATAACCACAGCAATATATATGGTTGGTGTGTGTCATTTTGATATAATTTGATATAATTTTATATAATGTAGGTGTTAATTAATGATTTTATGATTATAGAATTCAATTCATACAAATCCATAGAATTTGTGTTCTTTAAGGTATTTATTGTATCTCTAACTTCCGAAACAGATACTAAATGAAAATAAAATTTTAATTAGTGGGTAATACAGTATTCATAATTAGACTATCAACAGTTACCGTTGTGTAAGATAAGTTAGATATAATATTACTGTCGATATTAGCAAAATACACAGTGAAATCATTACATGTCAAATTTGATTCTATATTTTGCTTCTCGACTGGAGAGAACCCTTTTATCAATTTCCACATATCTTTAGCTGGATTCTTGGACTTTTTATAAATTCGTCATTAGCCTTTACTCTAGCTTCTTTAATTGCTATGCGATAGGTTGACCTACATCTATTAGGAATTATTTTATTGTAATCTGTAGGATGAAGTAAATATCGTTGATGAGCTTTTTCAAAATTATCCCGAAGGCATTTAATGTTATCATTAAACCAGCCTATCCCTTTTTTCTTAGAATAACCGCTCTTTACTAGTGGAAAACACTTAACGAGGTTACTTTGAAAAACTTGTATAAATAAATGCATCTTTTCATTAACAGTTACGTTGTGGTCACCTATAAAATTCCAACCATACTTTTATAATACATCAAACATCAGTATCATCCCGCCAGTAGTAATTTTTCTGAAAAATTGTTCAGGCTTATGGCACACAAATATATCGGTAGACATAGGCAGCATCATTTGAATACCATCATGGTCAGAGAAAGCAGCTGAAATTTTTTGAAATTTAGATCTATAGAGTTTATTCGTGTAAAAATTTGTAAATATATTGTCCAATTGATTATTTCTACGCGTAATGGAAAGAAATACAGAAACTAAATTAAAGGAATATAAAAGATCCGTTATTCTAACAGCATCATTTGTATTTAGGTTAAAATGTACGTTAAAGTTCCCGCAAATTACAACCAATTTTGTAAAATCAATTTCATTACAAATTTTAGTTAATGTATTAATAAAAATATCAAAGTTGCCAAGTAGGGAACGATATATATTTATAAGCATAGTACCGGACTTCGATAAGAGGATGCCAGTAACTTCACAGTGCATTTCCACAAACCATTTATTTACCCTGTCAATACAACAATAATTAATATCTTTATGCGTATAAATTATTACGCCTCCGTGACTACTATGTTTTCTACAAAAACAAGACGCTACTTGATGATTTTCTAAACTGAAGAATGGTACCTTATCAATCCTCAACCAATGTTCACTTAAGCAAATAATAGAATAACTTTTGTTAAAAATATATGATTCTAACTCATGTTTTTTACTCCTTAATGATTGAATATTTAGATATAGAAAATTAAATTCGTTCTTACTTGGCTTCTCTTTAGCACAGAACAAGGACTGCTTTACATGACGTGATTCTTTTAAAACTACCTGGCAGATACTTTTGGCCTCATGGACAAAAAATTTTCCACCTTTGAAAGCATATTATTAGCACTGTTAATAAGAGGTTTTGAGTTGCAAGTTATCACATCACAGATTTTTTTACAAATCAGTAGTTTTCCTTTAAAAGAGATATGAAGTCAGTGTTTTGTGAAAAGACAATCAGAGATATAAAAGTTAACATCTAGTAGTTTAATATGTGAATATCCCTGAATTAAGTCATAAAGTGAACTATTAAAGTAAAATATATCATTGTTGTACACTTTAGTATCGTATCAATAAGGCATAGTCATCAAAATTAAATTACAATGCTTATGCTTAACAATTAAATTCTTATAAATACTTATTAAAAGTGCAGCATTCGTTGAATTGCCGAAGTCTTTGGAACCGTCTTGGATTACTACAAAGTCATTTTTAAATTTAGCATTAGGTTTAAATATCGTTGTAACATTGTGATTGTGCTCCTACCATGCGAGTCTGTTAGAAGAAGCACATTAGGAATCTCAGTTACTTTAGTTATGTCAGCATATATTGTCGTGTTTGCTACAGGATTATCTCCTTGAGTCAAAGTAACCTCTGGAAGCTTGTCAATCCCATTATTGACAATCGTATTATTTATGGATGCCTTAAGATTATTTGGCTTATTTGTAACAGTGGTGCCCTGTATTGTCTTAGCATTAAAACTGTTGATAGTGGGTTACCTGACAAGCCCAATATTACTTTCTTTAAGGTTTGTTGCCTGAGTTTTATTTCAATCACCTCATTAAGGAGCTGAATAAATTATTGCTTAACAATTATCTTAAGTAAATTTTGAAATGTATTACTGTTTAAAAAAGTTTCCTTTTCCTTTATTGTTTTAGAAACCGCTTCTGGTAGTTTATCATTTGCAATTTGTTTTGATGTTTGTTGTGCTCCAATAACACATCCTTTACAATAAAATTTTAGCAATCTTTTTCCTTTTAAGTCCATCACCTTTAACTCAGTTGCATTTAAATCAGAACAATCTCTGTGCAAAGATCTATGACATCCATCACAAATAATGACAGGAAATTCAGCATTTGTCTTACATATCATGCATTCCATATTTGGATTGTATTTCACTGTACAGCACTTGTAAATTAAAATTCAATTTGTAATTTCTGTATAAATAAAATTTGTTAGAAGAGGTTTTGGAAAAAGAATTTTTAAAAAGGCAGCTCCCAAAGGCCAAAACCTAACTGGCGCAGTCGGATTAGATCCAGAAGGGCACTAGGAAATTCAAATTCGAGGAACTGGTGGTCCGTATCCGTCGGAAATCAAACAATACTAAGAATTTTCATTACTGCTTGTGAAATGTTCTTAAAATCATTTTATAAAGAAAGTGACATTGACCGTAATGTCATGCTTTTATGCCTAATTCTCAGTAAACTAACGGGAAGAGCTTTAACATTAATTGCAAACCGCGATGACCTTGAAGAATGGCAGGACTTTAAACGGTTACTTATAGCGTATTTCGGCAACCAGAGAAACATCAAATGCCTGGTCCGCAATTTAATAAACCTTCGAATGGAACATAACCAATCACTCTACCAATTCGGTATGAGATGTCAAGATATAAGGAGCTTGATCTTAACGAAACTAAAAATCGAAGAACCTGACCAAAATATCCCTTTATTGAAAACAAAAATGAATGACGAAATG